>JAUMJL010000698.1:0-428976 GCA_033558185.1 Dromococcyx pavoninus | reverse complement strand
CCGAACGTTCCGCGCGGCGGTGGGGGAATCCCCAGCGCGCGCCCCGCCCACTCGCGCCCGCCCGCGGGATTCCCCGGCGCTGCCCTGATTGACCGTGTAGCGCCTCCACTGTATCCGCGGGAACAGCTTCAGGTCGCAGGCTGGAGGGTGGGAATGCGCCGAGCGGACACGCAGCCCTCCTGCCACCGCCCTTCTGGAAGGAGCGCAGTGCATTTCTGCGGTCTGGGAACGGGGTGTCTGAAATTGCAAATCATAAAATGGTTTGGGTTGGAAGGGACCTTGCCCATCCAGTTCCAACCCCCCTGCCATGGGCAGGAACACCTCCCACCAGACCAGGCTGCTCAAGGCCCCATCCAGCCTTGTCTTGATCACTTCTAGGGACGGGGCATCCACAGCTTCCCTGGGCAACCTGTGCTAGTGTATCACCACCCTCATCACAAAGAATTTCCCCTTAATGTTCAATCTAAATCTTTCCCTTTCCAGTTTTAAACCATCCCCCCTTGTCCTATCACTGCTTGCCCTTTTAAAAAGTAAATCCTCAAATCTGAAATCTCATTTCCAGCACCAGGCGAATTATTGTGCGATTAATCAGGTGAAAAATTAAATACACAAAATTATATTTAACTATGATCAAAAAAGAAAGGGCCCAGCATGTGTTTTTAGAGCTGCATTTTTCTGGATGAGAACTGGATTTTCTTTCAATGGCCGTTTCCTCTTCAAGATGTAAATTATTTTAAGAGCTCAAATTGTGCACTGATTTTTGGCTTAAAACATATGAAGAGTCCTGACAAACAGTAAGATATTTTAATGTATTTTGCAGGCATATAGATGCTGTCAAAATAACCCATTTTCATGTTTTGATAAAATTAGTAGCAATTACTAAAAAAACAATTACTAGTAAAGTCACTAGGCATCAACAATTGAAAAAAAATACAAAGTAGAAAAACATGGAAGAGTTTCATCTTTAAAAATGTCTGAAACTTCTATGGTCACGTTCACCTTCAGCTCAATTCTGAGCAGTCAACCCCAGCTCTAATTTCTAACAGTGACGGTGCTTTAATATGTTCCCATTGCACCCTTAGCTGCATCGCTGTCTCCTTTCTCTACCTCACCCTTGAAATTGTTCTGGTTATAGTTACCTTGACCTGTGCTGCTGAACTAAGGCTCCCAAGGCAGGGGTGACAGAGCATATTCCCTGTCCCTCGGTTATTTTCACACTCCGGTGTCAAGCCAGAAACGCTGAACAGGGAAGGCAGGGCAGTGCTCTGCCACCTCGTCCAACCATGAACCACAGCACCAGCCTCAGCGCCAAGTTCGATGCCTCTATGTATGGTCATTGGAACTATAGCACCAAAACTGCCCACATTCTCAAGTTTCATTATTAAAATCTCTTTCAACATAGTGATCTGTAACCTACATATTGATCAATTTAACCCATATCACAATATGCTGCAGTTGTAGCTAGAAGCTAATCAGTTTGTTTAGTCAAGGACAGCCACCAAAAACAGGACTCCAGGACTCACTACGCTGCATGCTTCAAACACACAAAAATACCAAGAAAGCTCTGACCAACAGAATCTCATCACAAGTCCCAAAGCAACATATACAATCTTAAAATAAGATGGATAACAGTATCCAGGAAAACAAAAAAAAGAGATGAACCCAAAGCAACCTGAAAACAAAGCTCAGACTCCCAGGGCACTTCACAGAACACTCACTTAAGGATATACTAATGATCTGAAATGACCTTTCAACTCTAGTGAGTTATGGTTAAAGCTTCCACACTGTACAGCTATTCTGAGCATCTCCTGGCTTTGCAATACATTATACACATGGGTTTCAAACGAGCAACACAATAAGTAGCAGTCCCGTTTGTGTTGCTTCGTATTAAGATCCTTCTGTTTCCTTCCTGTGACAATAACCACATTGATTTTAGTAACCACAGGTAATTGACAGTCATTGAGGAAATTACTTTAAAGTAGTAATGCGGAATGGGTTTGATTTTTCTCTCTAATGGTATCATATAATAATGTATAATGCCATTACTGATTCAAAGGAATCGACCCACAGACAGACTGTAAGCCAAAGTTCACCAGTGGGGAGTGCACAGGGCTCAGCATCCCACAGGATGCAGCTCCACAGTAATACCATTTCGGTCAGCTTATATAGCGATTTTATCAAACATGCCACGCATTCTGTGGTTAGTACTGAATAGCAAGCAGTTAGGTTACATAACTTCAGTACTCTATTTTGTCTATTGCAGCTAAATTTAATGGTTCTTTAGGTAACATGGCCTATATGCTCAGAAACCACTGTTCTTGTACATTTCTTACCCTTGCAAGGGGACCTGGGCAGACCCCTTCCGTAAGCTAGGTGAGTGCCACTGTACCCAGGGTGGAACCACCCTGTGCAATGTTATCTACTGACTAACATCCCCCTGCTAGGAAGCCGTGACACAGAAGCAAAAGTATTAGTATTATCTTGTCCTTCAGAAAACAGACTTTTACATGCATTTAGCCAAGAATATTCTGTCACTAGTTTCTGCTGTCTCCAAGCTATGCTAAAAGCAGCCTATTATTCTTTAATTCAATCCCCCCTTTTCTTTAAGCTATTGCAAATTCTTTTGCAAAATCCTGTTTGCAGTCCATAATACATGTACTTGTTAGACAACAGTTTGTATTTTCTACCACATCCAAAGGTGAGAATGGTCAATAGTAAGGCTGCAAGGATGAGCACTAGCACAGGACACACTAGGATGCTGAACTGTGCAGCAATCAGAGATTTTAATGATGTATTTAGAAGTTGTCCGGTTTTCTCGGTGTCTGTGACAATGTTCTTTATTTCCAGACTGTCCTGCTGGACCTGCCATAGTGTTCATTTAGAGGTTTCAAACAACACTGATCTGTTTGATGCCATCGGGCGAAGCATTAGAAACCAACAAAGTATCAGATGCCACATGCTGGATTAATCAAGTAAGACATGGAATGACACACAGTAAAAACAATGATAAAGCTAGGTCACACAACAAATAAAACAACATTTGTTTTATCTGTGGTCCACCTGGGAGCCAAGAAAACAAATCCACCTCCCAACCTTTCCATGTTTGCACAGGGACATGGGCCAATTTTCTAATTCTAAAGGTTATTTGTTTGACCACATCTCCGTTATCATCAATCATCAAACAACAGTTAGAACCATTTAACTCTGCACAAACACTTCCTTCTTCTTCTAGCACATATTTGTAAAATTGCGTAAAATATATTGTAAAATTATAGTTAGCAGTAATCCCCAAAAGGGCTTGTAGCCAGATGATATAAATTATAAACTGGTTCTCGAGCACTACTAAGCAGCTCATTGGGGTTCCAAGTCGCTGCTGGTCCATAATATTCAATAATTCATTTGGGTGGCCAATTGTTCTTTCCCTATTTTTGACCACTTCTTTGTGTAAAAGGCGTAGAACGGGATTGCTTGCTTCTCCTTAAATCATGATATACTCTAATTCCCAAGCTGTCTTCACTTCCATCAAGTAAGAAGAAGTAGGGATGTATATAACCTACATAACACGTTCCATTCCAATTCCTTGGTAATTTCCAATAAGCATGATGGCCACAAATCCAATAATAACCTTTTAGGACTCAAGCTCCATTTGCAAACGGTCCATCTCCTTTATTTCTTAAATCAGAATTACAAGAAGTTTCAAAATAAGTGGTATTTTTTAAGCCCAAAGGGTGATTAATTTGATTATTTGACCTCTTCCCTTTAATACAAAGGCCACATTTCCATTCCTCTACCAAGTTACTATAGTTACACTGAATGGTTACCTTCTGGTTGGTTATGCCACTCATGGCACAAGCCAATGGGTTAGACTCCCTTAATATCACAGCTCCTGTGAGACTGGTGCTAGACCAAAAACTATCAAATGTTTTTTTATGTCCAATTTCATTGACCCATGCACAACTTAGCCTGAGAGGGATATGTTTTCCATCGGTGGTGTTGCTTAGCAACACCTCAACAGAAAGAGAGTGATTATAAATTGAACAATTGATGGGTCGGCACCCCAGGACAATGCAGTGATTTCCATACACAAATGTCCAATTACACACACTACGACCCACAAAAACTCCACTGTTGTCTTTCCAATTATGACAATATTCCCCCTTTCCCGGAACTTGGATTTTCCACGGTCTCATCTCCTCATTCCAATACAACGAGTTATTACCAATAGCTGTATCACTTAGATCGCTCACGAGCCATTTTGGCGATATCGGTTTTGATGTCCATGGCCAATCTTCAAATCCTAAATGGCTCCCACATACCCAACTGTCAGTCAGGTTAAAAGCACTGGCCACCTCCTGGCCTAGAACCATAAATGCATCTTGCCACCTGAGCTGAAGAGGTGGGCACAGGAGTTTCCCCAAATATTAAAGGTAGTGACAATGGTTGACCAAAACAATGCTTGTGATAGTATACTAAACATCCTACAAATATTAACAAAGCAATCGCTTACAAAACCATGCAGATAATCAGAAGTTTCATGTATTTCTTCAGTCAGATTACAAGGATTTCATCTGGAAAAGAAAAGAAAATCAGACTCAGTTCACTGTGATACCAAAGATCATGACAAGGATGATCTATGCAACCATAATCTTATCAGTTCCATATGCTCGAGGTCCATTTTGGCTCAGGTAGAGAATCCCTATTGTCCCTTGGCACCTTCTTTGTCCTAGAATAATGCACTTATTCATATCTTTTACTTTAACAGCCTTGTATGTAATTTATAACACTTGATACGGCCCCTTCCATTTCTTTCGGAAGGGCTCTCCCAATTACTGTCTTTAGATACATACAGTCTCCAGGCTGGATATCATGCAAGGGACCATCTAGTCCTCTTGAATGGGGACTATTAGTATTATCTTGTCCTTCAGAAAACAGATCTTTACTTGCATTTAGCCAAGAGCATTGTCATGAAATAAGTTTCTACTTTTGCCAAGCTATGCTAAAAAGCAGCATACTTACGCTCAGAGTGGCCTACTTTTCCTTAATTCATTACCACTGCATGAAAAGCAAGGCTTTGACCCAGCAAACAGCTGTGATGTCCTTGCCTTACTCAGATCAGTGGCAAACCACACACTGAATTAAAATCAAGAGCTCTCCTCTTTTAACACACTTTAGATGTCACAAGGATTCAAGCAGTTCCAGCAAAGTCAACAGAACCATTCTTAGCATGTGAGGATTAGTTTAAAGGAAATAATTTGTGAGCTTGTTGGCAAGAGAATTTGGTTTGTGAAAAGGTTCCTGCCATTCACAGCCTAACTATACCGGCTGGTTCTCCTGTTACATACAAAGTTTATAGTAGCAAAACAATGCTTCTACTAATACAGGTTGCTTTGCATGTGTGTGTGGCAAATAACTGGAATACACTGATAAAACCACATGTATTTCATTACTGATGAAGACATCCTAGGATAAACATGCTCTCCATGCCAGACAATAAGAGGAAAGATACAAGATGGCCAGAAAGGCACATCTGTGAAGCACTATTCACAGAACTTTTTGGTTGTAAAACATGTTATTTAATCTTCTGAACCCTAACTGTACCTGGATCTTCAGGAACCTATGAACCTCAGAAGAGGGTCAGAGCATTTAAGCAATCGATATTTAACAGAAACAGCTTCAGAAGGTAGGCTGAGCAGAACACGTTCCTTTTGGAAAACTGCTATAGAGGCTATGATGACTTTTACATTGGAAAGTAATGTCAGGGGCAGGGGGGAGATATATCCAGATGAACAGCTCTTTTGTTAAGCAAACTTGCAAAAGTTGGCCAAGATTTTTGCCACAGATACTCAACACATTTTAAATGACCCATGACACAAGCCAAGCATAACTCGTGCAATTTAAGAACAAGCTAAGGATTACAAGGTTTACACAACTGAGGTACCTCTGGGTAGTTAGATGAAGAAAGAAGAAAAACGAAGCATTTTCATCCAAATTTAGTGTTCTGAATACTATATGTAATTTACGGTTCTCCTTGGTGTAAATCATATTCAGGGACTACCTACATCAGTATATGAAAGCACTGAATAAATACAACAAAAAAGTGTGGGAAAAGCTGAGGTATAAGAAATTAAACCAGACACACTTTAACTCCCAACAAATACTAACCATACATATTTAAAAACAGGTCTCAGAACTCACTTTAAATGAAAAATGTCTAATGAATTTAAAATTATTAACTGCCCAAACTTGGATGATATGATGAAGTACAAGACCAAAAGCTAAAAATTTATTTTGGCAGGCACTTGAAATGTACGGACTTTCATTTGTTCTATAGTAGTACATGGGACACTTGTGCAAGTAAATTCCTCAGATTTAAGCAAATATTAAATAAAAATATTAACGTATACATAATTTCTTACTATTACACATTTTTCTGTCACTCCATGAAGATGCACAGAACACTTGACCTTGTATTAAATCCCAGTATGCCCAAAATACAATCAGTCTGAAACAAAGAATTAAGCAGATGGCCAACATCAAGACTTTCACACAACAGGATTACAATCTGATTAATACAGATCTGACCCAGAAAGCTTCTGATACAGTGAGTCCAATATTTAAAAGCTAGAAAGTGCCCACCTGATACTAATAATATAAGAAAAACCCAATTCTAAGGTATGTTTTTCTTAATAGAGGATATTTGTACCATCAGATCCCAAACACAGTGAGAACTCCTCAGTACAAACAGTTCTAATAAACAGTCCTTTTTGCAGTTCTAAACATCTTTCAACTGCATATTCACAATATGAAATATTTTAAGTAACAAAATAAAAGGAATGGAGGCATTATAGCAACATCTAGTCATTATCATTTGCAGTAACATGATTAAGACTAGTATAAAGTATCTATGCTTCACAGGATTCATAGAATCGTTTGGTTGGAACAGATTTTTGAGATAATTGAGTCCAACCACACCCGTTCACTACTGACCCTGAACACTGCACCTACCTGTCTTTTGAACACCTCCAGGGATGGTGACTCAACCACCTCCCTGGGCAGCCTGTTCTGGTGCCTGACCACCCTTTCAGTGAAGAAATTTTTCCTGATGTCTAATCTGAACCTCCTCTGCTGCAACTTGAGACCATTTCCTCTCATCCTATCACCTGTCACTTAGGAGAAGAGACCAACACTCACCTTGCTACAACTCCTTTCAGGCAGTTGTAGACAGTAACAAGGCCTCCCTTTAGCCTCCTTTTCACCAGGCTGAACAACCCGGGTTACTTCAGCTACCTCACATTAGCTTGTCCTCCAAGGTGACAGTTCTGCTGAACGTCCTCTTTACTTCTCTAAGAATCGAGAATATGTAATTCCACCATCGCTTGCCCCAAGCTTTGTCCACCCGTCACATTTCCCACAAGACCTCTCTGTTCACAGACTGGTCCAGCGGGGTGCCCTCCCTAGTCAGTCCACTCACCAGTTGTGTTAGTAAGTTGTTTTCCACACATTCCAAGAACCTCCTAGACTGTTTCCTTTCTGCTGTATTATACTTCCAGCAGACATCTGGTAAATTGAAGTCCCCCACTTGCCTACTTCTATGTGTCATCCCTTCCAGGAAAGGAAGGCAAGATGACTTTTTCAACTGCTTCAGGATTTCAATGGGTTTACCTGCATGAAGAAGACAACAGGATTTAACTCTGTTAAAGAATTGACCGTTATTATTTGCATCATAAGATGTATAGTTTATGAGGTAGTACAGTGATATGATGAGGGGTAACAGTTTTAAACTGAGAGGGTAGGTTTATATTAGATATTAGGAAGAATTTTTTTTACTGCAAGGGTGGTGAGGCACTGAAACACATATGGATGCTTCATCCCTGGGGCGTTCACGGCCAGGCTGGATGAGCTATAAGCAACCTCGTCTAGTGCAAGGTGACCCTGCCCATGGAGGGTTGGAAGTGGATGATCTTTAAGGCCCCTTCCAACCCAACCCATTCTACTATTCTATCCTATGAGTCTATAAGAGCCTCTAGTTATTCAATTCTTCAAAAGTTCTGAGCATAAGTGCTTACTGACATTCTTTTCTGAAGAACTTAAATATTAAAAATTAGCACTGACTTTGACAGTAGCAGCATTCTGGGAAAAGATGTAAAGCTGTGGTAACAGGTCCTATTTTGAAGCAATACCTAGGTATTAATTTTAAATAACCCATAAGTACAAATTTGACCTATATTATTGAAATGAGTTGATCATTTTATTTCGCTCAAAATAATGACTGTTTCTACCTGAAAGAACTAGTATCTTGGTGACACGATTGAAAAGCCAGGATAAGAAGTTGGAGACCGTTCTTTTCTTATACTAATTGGAGGTAAAAATAATATTAAGAATCAAACTTAAAGAAGAGCAGCTTCTCTGTTTCAAGTTTTTCACCTATATTCTAACTGAAAATAGCCTCACTAGCAGCCTTTCCCACTTCAACAGTAAAAGCACTCCTCTCCAAGAATGCATTCCAGAAACACCGGGCAGTATCAAACCAAGGGTTATTTGAAACTGGTATCTCCGTTAAGTAATATTCTTTTCAGGTAGTAGATTTCAGCTTATGAATTGAAGTTACAAGAGTGCAAGTGTTCTTCAAATAAGTCCCGGGTGAATGCTGTCTATGCGACACAAATTCTATTGAAAGATAAAAGTCATGCTACAGAACTTCTCTGAAATAATAAGCAAGTAAATTCTAAATGTACTAAACTTCTGCCGGGTTCTGCCAGGAAAGTGAAAAAAAATAGTAGAATACCCACTATTCTAAATTTCACAACAAACTCAAAATTAACAGTTACACACAAGAAACAGTTCAGATGCAAAGGAACAAGTTGACAAAATTATGAACTGAACATATAACACTAAATGATTAATTTTTCAAAATATGCTTGTCTTTACGCTTTTCTGTATAAAATGAAAATCCTGTATTTCCCCTGAAATGAACCTAGCTAACTTGTGTACTCAGAGCACATTAATTTTGAAATAAGGACACCAGATGCCCAGCGATGCTAGGATCTTGCAAATACTTAAACACCGGCAGATCTTATTTTATTGCAAGTTCCCTTCATAATGATATCTACCTGCTTTATTCCTTTTTCTTTAAAAGAAAAATTTTTTAAATAACTAGGTTAATTTAGAAACTTTTCACATGCAAGTAAAGTGAGGAAACCCATTTTTGAAAGGATTTTCTACAAGTTTTGGCCATTGTCAATGTACATATTAATATGTTTTTAAAAGTATGTGTGGTTACTACAGTAGCTTACCTTAGGGAACTGACCCAAAGAATGTGTTTTTTCTAGGCACAGACAGACCTGATGAAGGAATTACGTGTAGAAGAGTCTGACCTAAAACTATCTGACCTAACAGAATAATCTGTCCCTGGACCACCCCCTTCAAAAAAAGACATAAACTTATATTACTTTTTAGATCTCTTTGCTGAAACTGCTAGAAGCCTAGATTTTACCATGTATACCAAACACTATGGGATGTAACTCCCAGTTCAAAGATCTCCCAAGTCTTGTGGCATGATCACCAAAAAAAAAGTACTATCAAGGTTAATAGAATGGGCTTAGCTTTTATAGTTCCTTTCCTTCATTAACAATTATCCTTTGAGAGGGAAAAAATGCATCCCATCACTAAAGTAGGATTCACTTATGTAATAGATAAATAAAGTTTTGCTTCAGCCAGATTGTGATAGTTGAAATCAGTAGGAGGTCGGGAAGAATGCAGGTTTCCAAATACCCAGTTAAGGACATGTAAATAGCCTTTCAAGACTCATTTTAATATGAAGCGGGGACAGGTAATGCACATGTACAGGCGTATTGGGGAATGCACTGAATATGTAACATTTTATCGCTATGAATCAGAACTGATGGTATGCATGTAAAGAGGGATGGTATGCCTGTGAAGAAGGGGGGGGAAGTAACTAAATGAATGAAACTAAATGAATAAGTACCTTAAATAAGTGTACATGAGTGGGACCAAACAGTGTGCATAGAGGAGGGTCCATCCCCTTATGCACCCAGCGCTGTAAATAAATCTCTTTGCTTCTAAGACTTTGTCCTCTCTAAAATTCTATCTGTGAACTGGCATTTCTCACAACTTGCAAGTAATTTCAAGAAATACTAAAACCAGCTTTCTGACTAGCAGAAGGCTTCTTCCATCTTTACTCTAGGCTGAAATGCCCCAGCAACACTTCAGTAGTCTAAAAAAGCTAAATGTGAAAGGTTAAACAGGGAAACCCACATCTTTCTCAGCAGCTCCTCTTTCTCCATTTTGCCCTTAATGGAGAAGAACACGCACCAGAGCATGGTTCTGTCATCTGAAACTTTGCCAAAAAAAAAAAAAATAAAGAAACTAAAGTCAAGGAAATAATGATATAAAATGTAAATAAGGTCAAAAGCAAATGAAGTACTTTCTCAGACTTATCTTTATGGCATGCTGTTTTCTAGATCCCACTAGAACAAATTCCAGAGGCTCACTTCTATTCATTGAGAACTGGGAATTTAAGAGATATGGTTCCTTCCTACCAGACACCCACCAGCGTAAGTAATACTCATAATCTTGCATAGTGACATTTTTGTATATTGCTATTATAAACTCCTGGTGTTTGTAAATAAGTGCAAAATAAATCTGAAATATGAACTTTATGAAAATGATGCAATACCTTCAACTCAGCATTGTCTTGTTTGGTTTTCACTTCTGCCAGGGATCCTACATTTTTGGCCGAGTTTTTTTAAAGTTCTGTGCCTTAGCCTTCATATCTGCAGAATATAAATGTTCCTGTATCTTTGTAAACTTTTTGGAAGAAAATTATGATACTTTTCGTAAATGTGCTAATTATTATAAATTGGCTCAAAAGGACACCCTCAAAACACAAGCACAGGGCTTCCTATTTTGGAAATATTCCTTTCAGCCCTTCTAAAACAATAAAATCCAATTACACTATACTAAGTTTGCCAGAATGGCTAGCAGCATTACTTTTCTAAGTAAAAGTAAGCTTCTTGCAAATATTTTTCAAATTATGATGGCTACTGTGTATGCTTTTAAAATATTCGGAGAGACACCAAAAAGCATGATTTTTTCCTTCATACATTGTGGTGCATCTGCTGACACCATAAGATTAAAACTGTCAGGGTGTACTACTATACTCAGAAGAAATTGTTTCTCATCATGTCCTTAATTGTTTAGAATTTAATCACACACCTACTTTGTCATTAAAAACTCCTACACGCCTCCTTGACCTTGAAGACATATGGAGAGGTATTGGGTCATCTGTCTTCCTATGCACAACTGACTAACAGTTGTTTTTATATTGCCAATGAAGACCCGTATCAGTACGAAAATAATCAGAAAGCCACTTTCTCTAAGCAAGAATCCCTTCCTAGGAAAGATGGGCCCTCGACGAAGCATGGGGCTCGTCCCCTTCACGCAAGGATTATCCTTTCCCTTCTGTGGTAAAACCAGGAGGGCTGCAGGGTGCATCCTAGAAGTGCCTCCCTGATAACAAGCCTACCTTAGACTATCTCTGCAAAACGCCTGAAGGAGCTGATGTGGGCAGGAGCTTCACAGGGATGAGTCCTTGCTAAGGAACAAGCACTAAGATGACACCTGAAAAGTGAGGTGATGCATTATAGGTGCTTCAAAAAGATGGGAAAAACTCTGGAGTATAGAATGAGGGGAAAACTGAATACAGCCTATGCAAGCAACATGGAAAAGAGGTTGGAGGGCAAACTGACCAAGACAGCTATCTAAAAATCCCTTGGCACTTTACAGTGAATAACAAATAAACCCAAACAAAAACAGTGAGTCCCATTAAGGTTAATTTGGAAGGAAATGCTCACTGAAAATCTGCTTCTCTCTCCTGGCAGAAGTGAACTGAGGGAGTGACCTGGCCAGGATAGTCAGGCTAGCCACGTTCCTGCTATAATAACTAACCTTTTGCTCACCACTACTTATAATTACTTACAGATGAAATTGTTTCAACTCACAAAAAAACAAAACATTAAAAAATCCCCTAAATTTAAATACTGTCATGCTCACATTACATCATCTGTTATGGAATTACAAATTATGTCATTACATGCATGTGCTGCATCTGCCTACAACTCTGTAAACTTCACCAAAAATAAGCTGGTTTGCCTAATTCTAAAATTACACTATTACTTTGAAAAGTAAATCACTTGAAACGTTTTTTTCCAAATTCTTCAGGGAGAAGTTTAACTTTTTTTAAGCAAACCAACACAACACTAAAAGCTTAGGAAGGACCTAAGAGAAACTACTCCCTCTGAAAATCATTACAAGAGGTAAGTGGCTATTAAAAAGTCTGATTCTCTTAGATTACATGGTGTCGAGTCCCACTCCCAACAAGTGGTCTCCCTAAGCTGCAGAGTCAGACAGGAAGGGTCTTTTGGTGTCTGCACAGCAAACTGGAGACCAACAAATCTCCCAGGGTAAATTCGAAACAGAAGTTATTTTGGGCACAGTCAAAATAAAAATCAGATTCTCTGGCGCACCCCGAGTTGCAACTTCCCAAAGCTGCAAGCACAGATCACAGCACGACGGAGAAGAGACACAGTAAGAAGTGAGAGAGAAATTAGAGAGAGAAAAAAAAGTTGGCGGGTGAGGGGAAAGAAGGGGAAGAGAAAAATAGTCACCACTACATGGGCCTCTGGAAAACGTGGTCTTCAGGAGCACGTGGTTCTGTAGTTCTCCTACAGCACGCCTTCTCGCAGCTTCCTTGCGGTGGTTTCTCTGCCCTCTTGGCAGACTGCTACTTACATGGCAAGTCCAGGGGAGTGGCCTTGCTATAAAAGTTCTGGAATCGGGGCATGCGCAGAAGCTCTTTTGAGAAGGTTCAGGACCACTGGCAGTTCTACAGACCCTCGGCAATAACCTGTGCCTGAACCCTCTGGGTCGCCATGCGCAGTCAGGTGGAGGGCGGGCAGCACCTGCTGCTGCACCGCCTCCTCTGCAACAGCACAGTCAGTCCAGCAGGAGCCACAGCACTCAAGACGATGTTTAAGGCAACAAAAGAAGTAAAGTGATGTTTAAGACAATACAAGTAGAGTCAGTCAGTGTTTAAGAGGACAATACAAGAAATCAGTCTTCACACAGGGGAATTGAGTACTGCAGAAGGTTGTGTTACTTGCAATGAAAATTAAAGCACTAGGAGACAGTTAATTAGGGGATTTAAAAACTTACTTTTCGTATCCATTCTGTACTGCAAATACAGTCCTGAAAACCATTTTTATCTCCACAGCGAGCCACGTGATGAGTAGTAAATGATGTGCCTAATGCACAGATGGGATCCCTCCATCTTCCATCTCTAAGCTCAAGAAATATGGATTTGTGGGAGATGATGACATATATTTTTACAATTTTATCTTTTCCAGTAAGTTAATTAGCACAGTCACATCGTCTTCCACAATATCAAGCTGTTAGGATGGTCCCTGCATGCTTCGTGCCCTGTTCCCACCAGCCTGCCTCCTCAATTACCCTTCAGGAGTTATTGTGTGCAATGATTCACCTGCAACAGGTAGTGTCTGAAGGAAGCAAAGGTTTTCTTAGCAGAGATGTGGGAAGTTTTGTGCTTTGTGGTGATTTTAACATCTACGAAACGTGCCTGAGCGTATGTAATTTACTGTTAGAGATACAGCTGAAGGGTCAAAGACCAGTTCCATTTCCTAAACAAACAGGCATCACTTTTTGTCATTATGCCTACAGCAGGGGCTGTTGAGGTGTTGGACAACAGCTCTGCTTGAAAAGTGCACACTGAAGTGGAAAATGTGTCATAATATTCACAGTGCCCAGATACAGACCGAGACTTCAAAGGTGGTTATGGTATTCTCTTTTTTGTTGGATGTATCCTTGATAACTTACACCTAGGAGTGCAGAATATAGAAGAACTTAGTACTTGAGTTTATCATTCTTCAAGGGTAAGAGAGAAAAAAATGCTACAGATGAAGCGAATTTCTTGTAGACCTTCTGCACTCTTTATCTTACAGCTCCTCATCTATAACTGATCAGCCTTATTGCATTATTCGTTTGGTTTGTTTTTTAATAAGGATTGGACTAATCTCTTCTAACTCATTTTAGTTCTTAAAGTAAAAACTTTTTTTTTCTTTTTTTGATCTGAAATTAACTTGGATTATAAAATACAGGTGGCCAAAATATGGACACAAAATGTATCTTCCTCTGTTATTTCAGAAAAAACAGTTCAGGCAGATTTTTGTCCCATCTTCTTGATTCCAATTCAAGAGGAAAGATACCTTGAAATACAAAACTCCACATGCTCTTACATAGCCCAGCAGCTATGGAAAACTGCATCTGCATTGATGTAACTCTGATTAGCTGTGTATATGCAGACACATATTTTGTTCAGCCATCTCTAATCTTGAGTCCCTGTAAAATGGAAAGTGCAATCTCACATTGCCTTTCTGCTCAGGGAGGCAGAGAAGCAGCACACCCATGAAAGCACTGGGCTCCGTACCAGCACCATACCAGACTCCACAAAAGAATAAAGTAATTTGGATCCCAAACTATACTTGAAGAGCACACCGTGCCTTCATCCTTCTTTCTGGAGAAAAATACTAATATAGAAAGAGGTGACGTAATCACAACCTCTTTCCTTCCATCCTCTTAAATGGCCTTACCCCAGCAACTTCACCATCCTCACATTTTATCTTGGTCTGTACTCAGTGAAAACCACTGGGAGGTAAAACCTGTTGTAACAGCATAGAACATAACTGCACTATAGCTATTGCTATCAAAATCCATCCCCCACTCAGATAGAGGATCATCACAGCTCTTTTAAAATCTTCATGATCCAGATTTTCACCAGCATTTTTTGTAGGTATTGGAATCTACAAATATTTGTTAGCTTTTCTGCATAGATACGATTTCCAAGTGCAAAACTGAATCTCGGGAAAAGGAAGGAAAAGAATATGCTTTGTTTTTTTCACTGTTACAGTTTAGAACCAGGTAAGTTTTACTTTATTTTCTCTGTCTTGCAGCCCCCTGTCGACTACAACTGAGCACTAGTTTTTGCAGAATCCTTGCTGCAATTTACACAACAGCTCTGAATACACCTCATAACCCATGGGGTAGAGCTATGAGGTCATGAAATTTTATGAAAGTGGTCTGAATTGTGATTAAAAACCCTCAAATCTAAATCTGATAAAATATTTTAAGTGGCAAATTAACAGTAGAAGATTTTTCTGTAAAATTGCATGTAACTGAAAAGCTTAATAATGCTAAACCATTGAAAGACTGTAAAGTAAACTATTTCATAAGTTCGGGAATGGCTAATTACATTCTAGTCAGAGAAAATTTTTATTCAGAAAATGTATATTGTAGGAAATACATACTTCCCTAAGCTAAGGATTCTTTCTGCTGCACTATGTATGTAATTTTGTTGATAAGATGAACAGGTCTGTGTCTCTGTTACACATTCCATGTTCATGAGAAGCTGTATTGCCTTACCCAGGCTGAGGCTTCAGGTGAACAGGGATAGGAACAGTGTATCTGGAGGGACCAAGACTGGCTAAGGAGCATTAGTAGGTTATAATGGCGTTCAAGACCTGTTGTCAAAGGTGGGAAGGATTAAATCCTCCTTCCTAATTTTTGAGTGCATGTGGTGTGCTCTGACACAGCCTATCTGCCTGTTGCTCACCTTTTGCCAGATAACTTCCTTATCTATGTATACAACTTTGAAAAAAGGCTAAGACTGATGAGGGTCCAGAGGAGAAGGTACTACTGGAGCTGCTTGTGACTGTGACAACTCTTCTAAAAAATGTGGGTTTGCAAAGTCTTGGGATTTTTATGTTGTCAACATCTTACCCCAGGTACATTAAGAGCAGGTATGCCTACATCTTAGGCTTCTGCGTATGATGGAGATACACAAACCGTTTACATACTAGGACTAGACTCAGCAGTGCAACGTGTAACACAAGTTAATTTGCTCCATTTCTCAGACCAACAGGACCTAGCAATAAACTAAACGGTGTAAATCTCAACTGCTTAAGTACCTAAACTAGCTTGGGTCTCAGTGCTGACTGCAAACCCAACTCACAAAGCATCCAAAAAAGCCGTTCACTTTGGGATACAGGCTTGAGCCTCCCGCATTTCCCAGGTGAGACACAGTCTGGAGCACCTGTGCGCCAGCATGTGGCTGTGAAGCACACCTTCGCACAGCACCGCTCCAGAAAAGCAGCGATCGATACAGCGAGTACAGCAGACCCTGGTTGCGTGGCTCCAAAATTAAAAGCAGGCATCTTATAGCCTGGGATCAAGAAATCAAGCTGAAAACAGCCTCATTCCGACTTCATATATACCGGGACAAAAATTATCACTAAAAAGAAGAATGGGCTAGATATTACTTGCATGTAAAACGTCTCAACTTTTACATGGAGAATTCCGCTGCAAAGTAAATTTCTCTTTGCCTATTGAAGCCACAGCAGGCGGGTCCGCAGGCTTTGGCGTTTCGTTCCCTGCTCCGGACACCTGGGATACTGGTTGCCAACGCACCCGCTACCCTTCCCCTCGCAGCGCCGAGCCGGGTTGAAAGCTCGGGAGCTGCCGTACGGCATTACCGGGACGCGACGGCACTGCAAACCGCGGCGGTTCTCGATCAACCCGCGCTCAGCCGCACTCGCGCCGGCCCCCGCTGCCCCGGGCCGAGGGCGGTGGGCGCCCCCTCCGGGCGTGGCGGACGGCGGCGGAGGTGGGGCCGAGGTTCGGTGCTGGCACGGCTCCTGCCCCGGCACCGCCTCCCGCACCGCCGCCCGGTGCCGCCGGCCCCTGCGCTCCCCCCCGGCCGGCGCGGCGGCGGCTGGGCGGCTGCCATTGGCTCAGCGGCCCCATCCGGGCACTCGCGCGGCGCCGCGCCTCAGCCCCAGCGTCCCAATATGGCGGAGGTGAGCGGGGAGAGCGGGCCGGGGCGCCGGGCTTGGCCGGCTCCGCGCGGGGCCCCGCCGCCGCCAGACCCCCCGCGCCCGCACCAACATCTCCGTAAGGCGCCTCCGGGGCGGCCCGGCGGCGCGGGGGGGGGGGGCCGGCGGGGCCGGGGCCGGCGGGACCAGGCCGCGGGGAGGGCGCTGCGCAGCGCGGGGGCCGGGGGGGCCCGCGGCCGCGGGCCAGGCTGGGCCAGGCCGAGGAGAGGCGCCTGGTGGGAGGGAAGGGAGAAGCGTGAGCCCCGGGCTAGTAGCGGGGAGGAGGCGGTGGCCGGTCCGGCTGCCCCTGTCATGTCCCACCCGGGCGCGGCTCCCAGGGCGCCTGTGCCGCAGGGGGGAGGGAAGGAGAGGGCGGGAGGGGTGGGAGCGGGCGAACGGTACGCAGGGTCCGGGAGCGACGGGGGAAGAGGGGCAGCGCTGTGGGGGGAGCCTGAAGGGAAGACCTCTGGCTGCTGCCGGGCCCAAGGGAGCCCGCTCTCACCTCCCTCTCTCCTCTTCCCACAGGCTTCCTTTGGGAATTCAAGCCCAGGTTCGTCCTCACCCATCTCCTGCTCCGACACACAGCCTGGCACGCTGCTCTTTCTTTACCAAATTGATCCCCCCGTAGCTTTCCTAGCGCTTCGTGCGCACCCAATTAACTGCTTGCTGGATTTTTAAGAGGAGGAGATGTGCACTGTGGAGTCCTTCCCTTAACTCCGATTGCAGTTAGTAATCGGCTGCTTGGAACCCAAAATGAACACAAGTTTTTGTAGCCCTTCTAAGTCAGCATCTCAGTTAGTGTGGAGAGAGACTGCTTCTCTTGTTACTGATAACTACAGGCTTGTGTAAATTTTTACTTTTTGTTAATAACAGACAACGTTTAAATAAATCAGTGATAAGTGATTTTTAAGACTTTAACTGCTGTTTAGGTTCTTTGGAATACTTTACACAAGCAAGCATAGTCAACGTCAGCAGGGCTACTCTCACAGAAGTATTTGGGGAATGTATTTGCTTCTGTGTAAGCGCTTTCTGCATTGGCTGTCATCTTTTAAACTACTCTTCAAAAAGTCTTTGAGCTTTTGATTTTGAATATCGTTTTAAATTGGATCTTGAGTATTCAGGGCTACTGAAGTAGTGGGACTTCTGTTGTCTGAAGTGGATGGGTGGAATAGAATTTCCACTTGAGTTACTGAAGCCCAAAATTAGTTGCAGCAGTGATTAGATGCTACAATCTCGAGCACACATTTACACAAATACATATTAGGTTAAGGCAGTTGATCCTGCTTTAAAACTGGATCGTGGTGTGGTGGCCAACAGCAGAAAAATTCAACACATAATGTCCTTGTAACTGGAGTGGTGCTATCAGCTGTACTGGAAGTTCTGTGAGACCATAATATGCATAGTGCATGAATAAAAAGCGTTTTTGGCTTCAGTGTTTCTCTGCAAAGTGATGTTACGAACTTCCACAGTATTGTCTTAAGTGAGCTAAACACAGCTTACTTTAGTTATCTACATGTAAGGAATGAACACAGCATAATTGTTGAAAATATTCTAATTGATCTGTTAAGACTGAAAAGTGTTAGTATATACAGCTCTCTCTTTCAAGGCTAAAAGCAGTGCAGAGAGTGATACTGCTTTAGTTTTTGAAGAGGATTGAGAATCTGTAGCTGTTTCTTTCAAAACTTCTGAAGAAGTTCTTACATGAAAATTATTCTTAATAAATCTTTTCTTTGCGGCTTGTAAGCCAAGGATTGCAACAGAGCACTGGCATGTAAGACTAGAAGAGGAAACCAGAAGTGAAAGAGAAATATCCTAATCTGTTTCTTTTCTACGTCCTGGAAGTTGTAAGAAAATTAATATTAAAAAGCAAAACCACCCTGTAGAACGCTGACAGTGCAGAATATTTGCATCTTTAAAACTTCATGAATATAATGTTAACTTTTCTAAGTTGACAAAATGTGCTTTATAACTATATTTTTGATGACTTATGAGTATCCTCAAGTAATGAAAAATTCTGTTGGACCACAGCTGTGGCAATGACTTATTAATTAACGCGATCCATTAAAAGCATCATGCTATTTGTAGTATATTTTCCTCAATATTTCTTGGAACTCTCCTATGTTTATTCTTTCTTTCTAGGGCAAATGGTGAGAGTTAAATTACTTATAATAAAAGATGCCTCTGTGTGGCTAAACTAATCTGAAGCAAGTCTCGCTATTTATTTTGCTGTTACTAGGAGGCTGATTCATAAACTAAGTTAGCTGTTAACCACTGAAAAACTACGCTAGCTACCATATAAATCCCATACTTAGAATCAGAGTCTATAGCTCACAGTCTTACTGAATCTGAAGTCGTGTGTTGTGTGTGCTTTGTACCATAATGATCATTTGTAGGATGTTCTGAACAATCTTTTTTCAGTAAAATATTGATTTGGGATGGTACTTTCTGAAACTTTCAGTAATTTATGTACTTCTCTCAACTGCTCTATACTGCAAGAGAGAAAACTGCACTTATTACTTACGAATACAGGAAGGGAAGGCCAGCTAAAACAGTAGAATTTGTCAAGAATTTAGAACTTTGTTCCAGTTATTCCATTGAGAGCTCTGACCCTGTATGTAAAAGAATTCATGCAACTGTGGGATTTTTTTTCTGTGGTGTAATTTCAGAGGTTGTTACAGAGAAAAAAAATTACTCAAATTAAGTTTTTTTGATAGTTGGCTCTTTATCATCTGAGGATCATGACTTTGACCCATCTGCTGAAATGCTGGTACATGATTATGATGATGAGCGAACTCTCGAAGAGGAGGAGATGATGGAAGAAAGCAAAAATTTCAACTCTGAAATTGAAGATTTAGAAAAGGTAAGAGTGGCTTACTTCTATTGTAATCAACCTGTTCTTCAGTTTCTATTGTATAATGCGCTTTCCTGCAATATACCTTTGCAGCTTGTTTGAAAAAAAGAAAATAAAAGCAGTTTTTGTTAGGATATAGCTGTGCATCCTTACAAAAAAAAGCAGCACTTAGCTTCTCAAGGACACTAGTATTATGTTAAAATCATATTCTTCATTTTCATTTAGTAGTCTTTTCACTTTGGTAGAGAAATCACTGAAGTAGGTTTTAAGACTCCAATCATTTAATGTCACATATTGCCTATAAGTTTTGTAAGTCAGATAGAAGTTGAAACTTTACAATTCACATACTCCTAAGCAACAGTTGGCCGTATTTTATTCTGTTGGGTAGGTTTGGCTTTTCTAATATGCGAGCAAACAGTCCTGTTGTAGGCATGATGGATCACATTAATTTGCTACATAAATGGTAGTTCTATGTCTTAGTGTCATCGGTTTGGTGTTCAATGGGTGTACAGAATGACCAGTGCGCTCCTTGGCTTTTCGTCTTCCCGTTTTACACTCTTTAACTACTTGTTTTTCCTGTTTACACCTCTTGTTCGTCTGCGGCAGTGCATCACCCGTATTAAGCGCCTCCTGAACACCCACAAACTGATGTTGCTTGCAGTTACTGTTCGGTGACCCACTTACACCACTCTGCATAACTGCAGGTTTTGGTCAACAGTAATTTTTAGCATCGGATATGAGGCTATGTTTTTGTAGTCCATCTAAAAGCAAATTTTCTAAGTGTCGAGTTGACAGTGTTTATATTCCTGATTGTTTTGGAGTTTTTTGTCCTGCTACCTTTACAATTGCATTTTTGCCTATTACAAACTCACAATTGTAAAAGCAGAGCAGCTTGCCAAGTCTGGTTGTTAAAATGGAGTTGTTACTCCACAAAATTATCTTATTGCTTCTATAATAGAAGGAAAAAGAACCGAGAGGCACTCATCTTAAACGCTTTAGTACTTTAGGTCCTGATCCTGAAAGACTTCACATGAGTTTACGTTTACCCCTTGTGAAAAGTCTTTGCAGGACTGAGAGCTTAGCTGGCTAAAGAAAACAAGTAATTTAATCAGTGTATGAGTTCAACAAGAAATTTTTTAAAGGTAATACAACTTTTAAAGCTATAAATATTGGAAAATATTTTTAGTATTTTGATGGCTTGAATCAGGTAACTAAAAAAAATCTCTACTGTTTTAGTAGTTGTATTAGGATGCAAGTATGATGGTATTTTAGTAAAATCACTTTATCCAAAGCTGTTGAAAAAAATGTTATAAATTAAACCTTTCTCTTGGTTTTTGCCTTCTGCATCATTCTGCATAATTGTCTGTCTTTCCTCTATTACTTTGTCAATGGTCATTATAAAATATATTGTACGGGAGATGAAAAGGAGGGCTAAGAAGTTGCTATATTGGTTTATTTTTTCAGGGGTTTGCAAACTTGCATGTGTAACTATGTAGGTCTAAAGTTTTTCCACATTGATCTCTTGTAGGGGTTGTTCCATCTTAAATGTAGGCAGATCATGCTCTATGGTATGAATCAGATAAGGAGCAAATTTTGAATAATTTTAGATTCATCCAGTGAACAGTTCTCTTCAGTAGCTTGATGGGACCTCACTATATGCCAAGAGACGTAATTACTAATTATTTCAATCTGTTGCCTGAAAATATTTTAAATCTTTAATCAAAATTAAGGTTTGAATTAAGGTTTTTTCGTTTGTTTGTTGGTTTTTTTTGGTTTTCAAACTTAAATTTTATCCCTTTGGCCCTGAACTGTTTACAAGTATTTGGCAACATGTTGAAATGTTGTAAATCCTCTTATATTAGGAGGGAAACATGCCATTGGAAGATTTACTGGCATTCTATGGCTATGAACCCACGATTCCAGTTATGGCAGGTTCCAGTGCAGATAGCTCTCCAAGTGAACTTGCAGATGAACTTCCTGATATGACTCTAGATAAAGTAAGTCACAACTATTTTCCTCTCTGTTATGGATTAAAAGCAGAAATCTAGGTGACTTCAAATTATATTTCACTGTCTCTTGACGTTACAAAATATGTATTTTTGTTAATTTGGATATACAATATTACTCTGAATTTATTCTGTTTCAAGAATACTGAGGATCTGATTCCAATTATAACTATCATACTTTCAAATGCGTAGCAAATTTAGTGGCACTGTATTAGTACAAGTGAAAAATTAGTAAGTTAACAGTTCTTCTAAAATATATCCAGAGAACTTCAGATTGGTGGGTTTTTTTTAATAGAAGTGGGATTCTTTTGGTGATGTATGCAATGTCCAGAAATAAAGATTCTGGCTTCCAACACACGTCAGGTACCAAAACATTTGTGGATAACAAGAAAATGCACTCCTGAATGCTTTGGAATGTTGTTTTAAAATGCATATCAGCTTTGGAAAGTGAGAGAGAGATCATTTTCTATGCATTTGCTGTATATGTCACATTGGTGATGTAAAAACCTGAAACTTCATTTTTTTATTCACACTTTAATTCTAAGATTTTTAACCTTATTTTTGACTATAAAGCATATGCAGCTGGTAGTTTGGATTAGAATGTGTAGAGGTAGTAAGTATATGTCTCTCTTTTTTTAACTTTCCGTAAGTATGATGTAATGGTAAACTTCACAGAAAGTAGAGTATAATGATGGCTCTGCACATCTGATTCTTGTTAGGATTCATGATTGTGTTGAGGCTACAAAAATGTAAATGGCTTGTTACAGTTCTCTCCCTTCCTAACCTCTGTACAGAAGAGTTCAAACATGTCTGCTCGTGGAGGAAGTGTGATTTTTCTTTCTTAGATTTTTTGTAAACATACAGAAAAGTCAATTTTTTGTGTTTGGGGAAGATAACAGGTTGTCTGTTATCTGTAATTGTCCTCTCAGCAAAAGTCTAGAAAAGTGCATGGCTATTGATTTTCTTTTTTTTCCCCCCAGAGTTTAAGGGGTGAAAACCTTTTAAAGCTTTGGCGTATCTGTAATGCAAAGGATGACAGAATTCTAAAGAGTTGAGGTATTTTCCACGGGCATTTTTCATTGGAAGCGGTTGTAGGAACATCTGAGATTGATACTTGTAGAAGTTACTTCTTGCATGTTTTATTTTATTATTACATTGTCCTGCTCTACTCTGGTGCAGCCACACCTTGACTACTGTGTGCAGTTTTGGACAACACAGTATAAAAAGGACATAAAACTACAGGAGAGCATCCAGAGAGGCCACAAATCTGGTGAAGGGTCTAGAGGGAAAGTCATATGAGGAATGGCTGAAGTCACTTGGTCTGTTCAGCCTGGAGAAGAGGAGACTGAGAGGGGATCCCATAGCTGTTTACTGCCTTCTCACAAGGGAAGGAGGTAACACAGGTGCTGAGCTCTTCTCTCTTGCAACCTAGGATAGGACTAGAGGTAATGGCAGGAAGATGTGCCAGGTGAGGTTTAGACTGGATGCTAGGAAGAGGTTCTGGACCCAGCAGGTGGTGGAGCACTGGAACAGCTCCCCAGGGAAGTAGTCATGTCACTGAGCCTGCCAGCATTCAACAAGCATTTGGACAATGCCCTCAGTCGCATGGTGTGAATGTTGAGGTTGTCCTATGTAGGGATAGGAGTTGGATTTGATGATCATTTTGGGTCCCTTCCAACTCAGGTGATTCTGTGATTTTAGTAGAAGACAAAGGGGAAATGAACCCCTGTGTTCAACTCTGAAACGAATAGTTACATTTGTTCTTAGTTTTAGGTGGACCAAACTATCTGTGGTCTACTAAATTTACTTATGGTAAAATAATTAATTTTAATTAATGAGGCTTACAGTTTGCTGAATATAAATGCCCACCATTCTGTACTTAATAGTCAGTCTGAGGTTTTATCTTTTTATTTTAATGATACAGGAGGAAATTGCTAAAGACCTCTTGTCGGGTGATGATGAAGAAACACAGTCCTCTGCTGATGACTTGACACCATCAGTTACTTCACATGAGGCTACTGACTTCTTTCCTCGGCCACTAAGATGTAGGAAACCTAATTTTATAGTAGTGCTCAAAAAGTCTTAGCAATATATATTGCTTCTTAGATTAAAATGTCAAAATTGCAGAGCAGTGTTGACTCTGCTAGGAATTGAAGAACAGTGCTGTTCCAGAATATTGTACGTGAATGTAGTCTTTGGTTGACATTACTGGTTATCCAAAAGATTTATATTTGGTACTGTGCTCAAAGCATAACTAATACAAATTTTTCTGCAAATACAATGACTTAATAATTAATAGTTAATGTGGTATTCAGGAACACCTTTCATGATTTCCAGTATGTTACTGATTTGCATTACTATGTAACCCATTCTTTTAAACTAGCATTTACTAAAATTTTTGCTGCTGCTTTTACGCAGTGACTCCTCTGGGCAGCCTGTGGATGTCAACTGGGACACAGTTCCTTTGTGATTAAATCGTTTCACCCATTTAACACTTTTCCATAGGACTTCATGGGGTGAGCTAAAGTGGTTTTATATGGGAAGTGGCCTACAAACCTGTGACCACCAAAATTTCACTCCCCATGGAGCTATTATGGGAAGGTTCTGAGAACCACTGGTTCAGTTATCCAACCTGGATGAGATATTTCTCATTGCCTGATGCAGCTCATTTGTTCCCTGGTGTCCTAGAATTAAGAAGCAATATGGAGGTTATTTATTGCAGTTTTAATTTGGCAAATATCTTAAGCTTATTCCTGGGGGATTTCTTCCCTCTAGAGAGGGGAGATGATAAAGGGGATGTGCTGCCTCAGTCATCAGTAACTGTAGCCCTTTGCATGCTGCTGATTGTGTAATACTTATAAGACGTTTGTATTGAAAGAGATGCAAAAACCTAAATTATAATGCGCTTTTTTCGTTTAGGCAAACCCTAAACTTGCTGTTGCTTAAATATTGCTTGTGAACTGTTAATATCACACTGAAAATGTGGCAGCTGTAAAAATAAATTATTAGTCTCTTATCTTGCTGACGATTAAGAAACAGTCATCTTTATTTGCAGCTATCATGGTTTTCTATCAGGATGTTATTTTCTCTATTAGAACTTTTGGTTGGACATTTTAAGATTGACTATCCACCATTTCAGGGAGATATCTGTTCTCTGTGCTGTTGGCAATTTCATCTTTTTTTATGATCTCTGTCCATTTCTGAAATACTAAGATAACATATTAAGTTTTCATATAAACATGTCTAATGCATAGTATAGGGTATTTTATTAAATTTGCATTAATTGGAAAAAATATTGTCTGTGATTGAAGGGACTTGAGCACAAGTCCTATGAAGAGAGGCTGAGGGAGCTGGGGTTGTTTAGCCTGGAGAAGAGGACGCTCAGGGGTGACCTCGTCACTCTCTACAGCTATCTGAAAGGAGGTTGTAGACAGGTGGGGGTCGCACTCTTCTCCCAGGCAACCAGCAACAGAACAAGAGGGCAGGAGCTTAGACTCTGCCAGGGAAGGTTTAGGCTGGATATCAGAAAAAAGTTCTTCACAGAACGAGTAATCAGGCATTGGAATGGCCTGCCCAGAGAGGTGCTGAATTCACCATCCTTGGAGGTTTTTAAAATAAGACTGGATGTGGCACTTAGTGCCATGATCTAGTAATCATGATAGTGTTGAATTAAGGGTTGGACTTGATGACCTTGGAGGTCTCTTCTAACCCATATGATTCTATGATTATTGTTATTTCATGCATTCATGCTAGCTTCTTGCTTGCTACTTCTAACAACGAAAGAGATAGACTGGTCATTGAAGTAGTGATTACAGAAGAGAAATCTCAGTCCATACCATCCTGGATGTTGTCTCTTACGTTGATGATTCTGTTTAGTTGTGATGAAACTACAATTGCAAGACTGTTTGTAAGCGTGTTCTTTCTGAAGTTTGAGAATACAAAATAGCTTTAATCGTATCAGAACTGCAGATTGAACTGAATTCGGGAATTATATGATTATATATTTTACAGCTATAAAATCAGAATTACTTCGAAACCCAGTATCACAACAGTCCAGGTTCTAAAATACTAGTTCTTTCGTGGAGTTCTGTGTTAGTATTGCTTAGAGTGCTCTGCTGTATTTCTTCCTAAGGTGGGGAGGAGGGGAGAGGAAGATTAAAGAGGATTAAGCAGTCTTCTGCTTGTTCCGTTATGTATATCTAACCTGTATCTTCACTCCATCCGGAGGCAGCTTTGTTTAAAGAAAAGTTCTGAATGCTCCATTAAAACTACCAATGAAAGATTTTAGTAGGTGAAGACATGCCTTCAGCTTCTTTGTGATTAATCTGAAGCTAAGTCATACCCCTGTAAATTTTCTGGTTTTCTCATACCTTTTCTGTAAGGTGTAAGCTTTTATTGGAGAAAAGTGGTGAAGAAGAATGACCTCATTTCCTTTCTGATTTTTAGAAATATAGTAGATTGTCTCAATTGCAGTGATGATAAATGTTTGGATTTTGCAGTATACAAGTACCAGTGCCTTCTGACTTCATGCTTGTTTCATAGAAATATAGATTAACAGGTTTGGTATGTAGATCAACAGGCTCATGATACATCTCCCAGAATAAAACCAAGTGCTCCTTTGAAAAGTAAAGGATGTCTTGTAGTTCTGTGTTTGAATTGAATGTTCTTCCTAGCTAAAACCAAACTTCTTTCTGTCTGAAGCAAACACTACGTGTGATGGAGATAAGGAATCAGATGGTGAAGATGTAGAGGCAGACAATGGTAATTCATCTGAAGATCTGAGAAAGGTAGTAAATATATCTTTAAAAAAAAATTTGAGAAACCTTACTGTTTAGAAAAATGTGTTGTTTTATAGTGCGCATGTAAAATATTATGTTAATTTTGAAATTCTCTACCAGATACCAGGTTAATGGTATTTTTAATACTTCCATACTCAAAATATTAAGTTAATAACCTTCTCTTCGTTTGTGTTGCATCTTCAGGAAATAATGGTTGGTTCCCAGTACCAGGCTGAAATTCCACCTTACCTTGGCAAATACAATGATGATGAAAAGGGTAAGTTCTTTTGACTGTTTTACTTTTTTATGTTTCTATATAGTATTTGATGGAAAAAATATTATTTAAATGTATTAGGTAGGGTCAGGTGCTTAGCTAAAGTCTCAGAGACCTTAGAAAACAAAAGGTACTCGAAAACTGCATAATTATATCTCAGAAATGTGATTCTTCAATTTTGAGAGGACATTCAAGGAAATGTCAGAAAGTGGATTGCAGTGTTAGTTCTGAAGTGTCTAGTATTATTAGGAAGCGGTGAACTGTGGGTCAAGATGTAAATATTTTCATCAGAGTAGCATAACTAGGCTATTGAGCATGTAACTTAATTTACATTGAAGATCTTCAAAACAGCATTTTTCTTTGCTTGTGTTTTGGCAAGTGCAGTAGTGTGGGTTACAAAATGGATACGGAAAACAGAGCAATAAACTATTTTACATTTCCGTAGTGTGAGTAGAAGATGTAGGTCCTGATAACCCTGACTTTTAAAAACATACACTGTTTTAAGTATGTTGTTATTTCAGTGTAATTTTAGGTTAAAAACTGCAATTGTGCAAGAGTACAAAAAACAATTGTATTTGGTATCTTTAGAAGCCTTCACTATGAGAAAAGTATAGAGAGTACAGCTATACTATAGCTGTAGCTGTGGAATTCAAAAGCGAATAATGGAAGAATGCTTATGGGTGGAGCAGCTGTGAAATTAAGGAACAGTTTGAGGGATATGTTAATAAATGAAGGGCATTCTGTTTTTCTCTGTAGATTTTCAATATTCTTTAAGTTACTTGGGTTCAAACTGCAAAATTTCATGGGAATATTATTCTAGTGAAGTATATCAAGTCGTTTCACGACTGCCAGCTGCTTTTTTGAAGAATGATCCTTTGCAATAGAGAAGAAGAATGTTTGGTATGGATGGAGCTGGAAGCATTAGCAAGTGAACATCTCTTGTGTTGCTTAAGAGACCTAGGGAAGTCTCCTGTTTCCTGTGATTCAAGTATGATATTTACAGGTTGTAGGAAATGGAGGAGCGAGAACTGGATTTATCTGGATAATCCTTTTACTATTTATACATCTTGACTTTTCCTCAGCCAAGAACTAGAGAAGGGCCAGTAACCAGAGGATGATCAGGAAGGGCTTAATCTGTCAACTTTCTCTGGAATGAGCTGGTGCTAGAGAGAACCAGTGCAAGTCTTGTCTGCTGGCATGGTCAAGAGAAAAGAGATACCTCCCAGGACTGAGCCCGGGAGCTTCCTCTTGAGATTATCAGTCAGGGACTACAGCAAAAACTGCTGGTTTGTCTTGTTTGATTAAAGAGGTTGAAGCTGAGAATCAGCAGTGCTCAGAGAGGTTAGACCTGGCTGGTATGGGTGGAAGATTCTGTGAAAGCTGTTCTCCCTGAAGAGCTTGTGATGGGAAATAAGAGCTTATATTTGTGCTATGTAGTCCCAGCTACCACAATTGTGCTAGAAAGCAGTTCTGCTTTTATATAAACCTTGCCTGTTCAAAAGCCTTATATGTTCTTAAGCTGTTGACAGAGCTTTCAGAGGAGATGTAATTTTATTCCTCACCTTAGCTTAATTTTGTTTCCTGCAGTTTTATGAGAGATTTGAGAATCTTCATCTCTTCTACTGTAACAGCCATTATGTTTGTGTGTTTGAATTGAATAACTCTCTAATTCTGTATTGCCAAGAGAGTATGTGACATATTACGTGCAATGTTAATCACATCTATTGATCAGAGTAAAGGATAGTTTAATCTAGAATTGAAATATGCAGAGACAGATTCTTAACAGCATTCAGTTGTTAGTGAGTGTTAAAAAAATTACCACATTGAGACAGATTCCATTCTGTTATGTAATTTTTGGTAAACTTTAGTTGAAAATGACCAGTTGGTTACCTCTGTCTTTTTTTTTAATGTGTAATATTTGGAATATTAAAGTATATCCTACGGTCTTTCACTGTGTAGTTTGAACTATAGTTTATTTCTTGAAAACAGATGAATAAAACTATGAATAGTTTTGCTAGGTTTTTTATATGAAGATTAGTACATATGCATAGTTTGACTAGAATCATCTAGCTGTCAACAAGCAGCTCCTTATGAAAACTCTTGTCGCAAGCATGCAGTCCCTTCTGTCATCATCGTGGAACCTGCATCCCTTTGCCATACCACACAGCAGAGTGTATGTTAACCGAGGCTTTTGGGGTGAAAATGAACTGCAATTTGAAAATGGCATGATGGTTCTTGATTTGATTACTGTTGTGTTCCTGTTCTCTGTCTTTCTGAAATGGCTTTTAATGTTACAGCCTTAAAAATGTCACACCTGGTGTTAATGGATTTCTCTTTTAACAGCCTATGAAAACGAAGACCATTTACTTTGGAAACCTGATGTCATCTCAGAAAGTAAAGTTAAAGAATACCTTTTTGAAACCTCCTTAAGAACAGGAAATGAAAAAATGATTGGCAGAATTCCTGAAGGACTGCATACACGGGACAATGAACAAGTATGTTTTATATCCTGCTCCATTTATGACACATTGCTTTGTAATTAACATGTGTTGTCTTTCTCTGCCTTGTATTATAAAGCCAACAATACTAAATTTCTTTGGTTTTTTAATTAGATGTTGTTAGGGTTAGGATCTTATTTATAATTTTAAGCATGTGCTTAAAATTACAAGTATTTGAATGTTGGCAATGTTGTGATCTGTGATATTTCTGATTGCTTTGCTGTTGACAAATTTTATTAATTAAACTTTGCCTTAACTTCTGGTTGATATTTTAAAATGTTCAACGTGAATAAAGATAATTCCTCTTTCTTTTACATGAGATGCTCACTGAAAGTCTAGTTTCTGCAGAGAGATCTAGATTGGATATTTGTAAACTTTGACTGTTTCTAAAGACTTTTTCTATTTTATAGGCACTATATGAACTTCTTAAAAGCAGCCATAATGTTAAAGAAGCAATTGAGAGATACTGCTCAAATGGAAAGGCATCTCAGGGTAAGAGAGAACCTCATTTTTCAGAAATGTGTGTTTGAGGAAAAAAAAAGAATAGAAAAAAGTGACGTAGAAAACACTTGAGTAAGAGTCAGATTGACAAGCATAGCCCTTTCTTTGATGTTCTTAGCACAGATTAGGTACAGTGTGACTGTTAGCCAGTTGGAAGTTCCTGCTAGAGAAATATGCAACTTTCATAAAGGTTGCAGGATCAGCTTTTCACCTTTCCTTCTTTCCTCTGTTACTGTCGTAAGAATGGCACAGACTGAGGAGAGGGAATGAGGGCAGTGGTGATTTTGCTGGCATAAAGCAGCTCTCACCCACATTACAGTATCTTTTTGAGGTCACGATCAATTATAATCTGGTGACTTTTATACTAGAATCAGGAGAGCAGAGCTGGCTATATAAATAAACGCCACTCTCTTCCCCACTGAACTAATGTTGTGCTATGCCAACACTGACCTGGTTCTACCTTACAGTTCTGTAGGTCTTTGGTAGAGCGTGGAGAGCTTTGCTCGAGTTGACAGTGGAAAATGAGCTTCCACCTTTGTCTGCATCTCTATTACTCCTTTAAATGAAAGCCAGAGTTTTTCATTTTGAGAGGACAGTTCTTTGTCCTGTATGTTAACGTGTTAACACGTGTTGCAAAAAGCAAAAGTCAAGTATGAGGCCTGCTGTAAGAGTTAAATTGGTATTCTGGCCAATATTCTGTACTCAGAACTGGATCCAAGAGGAACTTGGATGTTCACAAGCTAGGTACTTTGAAAGCAAAGTATCCGAGGTGAAGCTGAAGGGGACAATATCTGCGCAGTGCTTCTAAAAGCTCATGTACAAGAAGAGATTGTGTAGACCTAAACAATAAGGAACTTGTTGGAGTGCATCCTAAATCCCACACGCCTCTAGCATTTAGATTGTTGGTTTGGGATTGAAAAATACCTCTGCCCATTTGTGATTCGGGGCCAAAAATGACGAACTCTGGCTGCTGAAGTTGACTGCTGTTTCTCAAAATGAGAATTAAAAATCCACTTCTTCCAGCATGTTTTTAACAATGAAGCTTTACATGCGGATCTTTTCTTCTCTTTTAAGCTTGAGAACTCTCTAGTAAGGAATGCAGAATTCATAGGGTGAGAAAGAAAGAAAGTAGCTTTGGAGTGTAATGATGATCATCTTCATCTAGGAGCAGAAAGGTCTTAGTTCCAGTGTCGGCTTCCAGAAATGTTTTGAATTGTCAGGTCTTTTTCTCTCATTGGCTTTAAATGTCAGCTGAACAAAAACTTTTTGTATCACCATTATGATTGTAACATAGCTAAAATAGCCCTTATTAATTTTATGTAGACATGAATCCATAATTAAAATAGGAAAGCAGCAATACGTGAGACAAAAATGACAGATCAGGTTGACTTACTTTAGTTTAGAAGTTTTAACCCTTTTTTAGTGATTTTGTTGTTGTTTGTAAAACAAAATTCAGTTTTAGAAATGCAGGTTTTATCTTAAAAAATAAAAAAGTTTTGCAGTTCCTTCTTCCTTTCTTCTGAAAACATTATTTGTGGGATCTTTAGGAGCAGGTGCTTGTTTGGTTTTTTCCAGATGCCCTGATATCCCTTGTTTTACCAAAGCCTGGATCAGACTAAGGGTAGTCCCAGTTGTTTAGCCCTGTGTGGTTACCCAAAGTATGCCTTGTGCTAAGGCATTCCTCCGCATTTCATTGTGCCTTTTTGGGGGTCCACTGCTTCACCGGGGATTTATGTAATCGGGAAAAATAGGGGATTCTGAGGAATGTTGCTGAATCCTTCTGCTCTTTCTGTCGGCTTGGGATTGCCATGCTGGTTGGTGTCAGTTCATACCACCTCAGTTCTTCACTGTGATTTCTAATGACATGCATCAAGTCTGTCTGGATTGGGATGGTTTGGAGGTGGGATCGGCCATCCTGACTCTTTTACTTCATCCTTTTTTGCAATGAGGTACAATTTCAAAACAGCCAGGCTCCCCCTGTTTAGTGGTCTCATGGCTTTGGGGTCTACAGGAGCAGAGATGGAGAAATTACCATGCACAGCTCTTGTGATAGCAGTAAAAGTTTGCTGAATGCTCTTACTGGTGTGGCAGTGGGCTCCTTGCTGTCCCAGTGGCCTGTGGTCCCTGCCCAGTGTGTTGCTTGGGTGTAATGTAGTGAGGTTCAATATTACAGGCTGATTTCTCGTTCACAAACACCCCTGGTCCCCAAAAGCCATCCTCTTTTCCTTGATCTAACAAAATATGATCTCTTCCAGTTAAGGGGACATCCCACAGATACTCATTCTCACTCTGAGCAGTCTTCCGCATCCTTTGCCCTCAAGGATAAAAGATTTCAGAAATCAAACTTTTATGAGTGTTTATAAACAGGAATGTGAGATTTCAGGTAGGATATCTCTGTAGTACAGGAAGGAACATGGATTTAGATAACTGAACTGTTGGGGTTTTTTAGAATGTATTTTGATATGCATACCTTAGCAACAGAATTGTTTTATTCTCTGTAAAAGGTTAGTGAGTGAAAGTAAGTTTTTCATGCTACTTTTGTAATTGTCTAGAAGAGATGACAGCATGGACAGAGGAAGAATGCAGAAGCTTTGAACATGCACTTTTGATATATGGAAAAGACTTTCATCTCATACAGAAAAACAAGGTTAGTATTTGCAGTTGAATGGAAGAATTGGTAGATGATATGATGCTGAAAATCAGTAAAAGCAATACCTTTGCCAGAAGCCATGGAAGAGTGAAATAAGAACCAACACGTTAAAACCATGGTATTTTTGTGCTAATTTTTCCTTGGATATCACTGGAAAAGCGAGACATTGCAAGATGAATCAATATGTTATCTCTGAAGTTGACTTATGGTGACATTGCTTACATTTATGCATTTATGATATTGTTTAGTTTAAGTGTGTGCCTCTCCTAGAAATACAGTATTTCTGTACCATGGATGTGGGAGAGGGAAACTCATCTTTCCTTAACCTTTTTTTTGTCAGCAAGAAGGTCTAATTTTATAGAAACAGGCTTAGTGGTTTGTGTTTTCAGAAAGTCATCTATCAGTTCTCTAGTAGCACAGGAGCTGTAATCTTGATCTGGATTGCTTCTGATTGACTCCTCTGTGTCTGAAGAATAGGGATTGGAGTTTGTTTGGTTTTTAAACAAAAATACATCTCATTTGCTACAGTTGACAATATGGATGTTCCCAGATTTTCTGTGTATCTCCTTTATGCTTTGATCCCATCTTAAGGGAGTTTTCTTTAGGAGCCTAGTGTATGCTTTATAGGACTGTGTTTGCTGGTCTTGCTCAATACTTGGTTTGACCTGTCCTGTGGTCCTCGGGTGTTTCAGATTTCAAAGGGACCTTACCAATAAATAGTAATTCACCAGAGATGCGAATAAATAGGAAAAATTTCTTCACTGAAAGGGTGGTCGGGCATAGGAATGGGCTGCCCAGGGAGGAGGTGGAGTTGCCATCCCCAGAGGTGTTTAAAAGGCGGGTAGATGAGTTTCCTAAGGACATGGTTTAGTAAGAGGACAGGTACGGTTGGCCTTGATGATCTGAGAGATCTTTTCCAACCAGATGATTCTGTGATTCTGTGCAGCAAAGCACATGAATTGTTCTATCTGTCACTATGGACCAGGTTTTTTCTGAGAAACCTACCAGTTTTTTTTCCAAGTAGGTAAAATGCCAGAAAGTTTATGGAAGTTCTGGGACCCAGAGAAAGCTGATGTCACTTTTTATGTGGGAAGTATCAACTAGACAAGATTTAGTGCATGCAGAAATTTTACAAGGGAGGTTTCTGTATCATTGTACTTTGAAATGTTGTTAACTGGCACTTTGTATACAAGCATATGGACCTCTGTTCATTTCCTCCCAGCCCAGTATGTTTGTGTCTAAACTTGAAAGGTTTACTACTGCACCCAAGATGCTTTGGATTTGCCTCTGATGTTTCTGTTTGTTTGATTAAGCTCAAGTATAGTTCACTGCGCGACTGTGTCTGGATAGAGCTGTATATTGTAGTTGTAAAACTTTCATCTGCAACTGTGGTCTGATGGTGATGTGAAGTGTTCCTGCATCTGAAAATGGATGTCATTTATAAGAATACAGGCAGAAGTAATGACTTTTTCTCCAAGAATCTACTTCACATAGCAGCCTCCATTTTGGGGAAATGAATCTTTTGAGTCTTTACGCTCTCAACAGGACTACAATTTTATTTTGTTGTTTAAGCATTTACTGTTGTGAATATCTGTTGTCAAAGCCTCCACAGTTGTGGACTTTTGAAAAAGGTTAAGTACTCAAAGTCTTTTCTGCTTCAGTTCTCTTACGTAATTGATTTGCTCAGCTTTTTCCATCTTAAGAAAGTCTTACCGTTTAAGCAATTGTTATAAAGTTAAATGGTTTCAGTCCAGTTTTAAAAAAGCCAATAATGGGTACAATAGAGCAAATGTAATAATTACTTGAAACTGTGGATCTTTTTGAAGTCTCTAACTGGTTTGCTGCAGATACTAGAACAATAAAACTAACAATATTGCAGGAATATGGGAACTGGGGAGATGAGTAAACAGGAGACTTTGCCTTAATCTTGTCAATTCTTGCCTTCTTGTAGGTAAGAACCAGAACAGTTGCTGAGTGTGTGGCTTTCTATTACATGTGGAAAAAGTCAGAACGTTACGATTACTTTGCTCAGCAAACAAGATTTGGAAAGAAGAGATATAACCACCATCCAGGAGTTACGTAAGTAAAACATTATTGAAAAATGTTTTATGTTGCAAACTGTAGATTTTTTTTTTTCCTTCTGTCACCACGGTGTAATACTGCAGTGGCTATGACAACTGGAATTAAATTCATGATCATTTTTAGGCCTCGTTCTCTGGTTAAATAATACATTGTGGATGCAATATTATTTTAGGGACTACATGGATCGCTTGGTAGATGAAGCAGAAGCCCTTGGTGGAGCAATGCATTCTTCAGCCTTAACATCTAACAGTCGAACAGAAACCATTCCTGACCAACAGCTGAGCATTCTGAACTCTATTACTGCCAATGAGTTGACAGGTAAATGAAGGGGAAAAAAATCTTTTTGTTGTAACTACACAAACAACTGTTTCATTTGCATCTCTGTTTCTCTTTTTTCCAGCATTGACAAACAGTGTAGCTACAGTCTGCCACACTTCAGATGTGAACTGCCTGGATGATGCCTTTCCTCCTATGGACAGCTTGCCCCGAGCACCAGTTAATCACGTGCCTGTTGGAACAGAGGAATTGCTTAACTTGCCTAGCAATGGTGAAAGTGATTGTTTTAATTTATTTGAGACTGGTTTTTATCATTCAGAGCTAAACCCAATGAACATGTGCAGTGAGGAGACAGAAAGACCTGCAAAGAGGTTGAAAATGGGAATTGCTGTCCCAGAGTCTTTCATGAATGATGTCTCTGTAAATAACCTTGGTGTGGACTTTGAGAACCACACACACCATATTACCAGTGCCAAAATGGCTGTTTCAGTGGCTGACTTCAGCAGTCTATCTGCAAATGAGACAAACAGTTTTATAAATACCCACACTCTTCACCAACACGCTGCCCTTCACTCAGAATGATTGCGGAAAGCTAAACCAACAGTGGGTACTTTATGCAGTAGTAGTAAACTTGATGGGAGCTATCAGGTTTGCTTAGTCTTTCACTGGAAGTTTGAACTTTATGACATCAGTGATGTCTTTGTATAGAACTATATCTTGATTTATCAAGAGTAATTTCTTTTTTCAGTCCATAAATATGGAAATGTCATAGGATGTTCAGCAGAGTTTGGGACTAAGAGAACTCTGTGGTGCAGCTTTAAGCTCTGCTTCAGTTTTTTTTAACGCCTGTAGACGGAGGCCACCATTTCAAAACCAGCACAGAATTCTGAATGGATTGAAGTGGCTTTTTAGTCTAAGTTACTTTTGCAGTGGATGCAGTGGAATAACAATGTTTACAGGTACCGATCCTGATCCCTGCTCAATGTAGCATTTTATTTTTTTTTCTTATAAAGCCAGGGATGGGTTTCTTTAATTTAAACTGCACAAACATACAAGGATGTTTTTTGAATGGAATTTTCTCTCATATGATACTAAACTAGAGCACTTCAGTTTACAAAAGAGCAAGTTCATCTTCGTGGAAGCTAGCACAAGGGACTTAACATGAGTCAAGTGTGAAGACCTACACTTTGATGCTGTTGCAAATCTATAGGCCATGGCTACCTTACACAGAAGTAATTACGCTGCCATAGGTGTCTGTGTACTTTAAACTTATTTACTGGCTTAAACAGATGCGTTTTAGGCTGTATTGTATTCAGGCGGGTTTTGTCCATGACTTTGAAGAGTAATATAATTGTGTACCTTAACTTTCCTAAGGCAGCTGGTGGTGTGTAATGCTACAGTCTGTTCAGCTTAGGATTTACCACTGAACAAACAGTCTACTCTTGGAAGACATCTTAAATTGGAGCACTGCAGTTCAAAGTGTTTTGAGGGACTATCTAGTTTATGTAGGAATAGTAGAACCTTGAAGTATGTATTTGGAAGCTTTGCTGTGGATCGCATTTATTTGTTTTGGCAAGTCATCGGCTCAAAAATGGCAATTCACTACCTTGGTCAAATAGAAAGGGATAAATAGGAATGTTTCCCATACCAGCAACTGTTGGACTTAACTTTCTCTGTTTAATGTTGAGTGCAGTTTAGCCGTCCTGGAAGTTTGTCCTGCAAACGTTTGTTCTAATTCTTGCTGCAGCATTGGCTTATGGCATGTTGTTGTAGTATACAACTTGCAGGGTTTTCTAATGAGAATCCGAACCTTACTTCATTACCCCTTTTCCTCCGTACTTTTACTTTGCACTGTTTGTATTACAGATTTAATTGCCACTAATTTGTTTTCATTATTTCAGTGATTAAGTTTGCATTGTTGATATTATTAATAGTTGCTTCAAGGTTATGCTGAGTAATTAGAAAGTAGTGACTTTAATATTTGAAAGGGAAGAGGGTATTTATTATGCATACTGTGAACTGCATTGACATCCTGACTTGCGGATGCAGCGTATGGAGTTTTCTTTACAGCCTTGTAATGAAGATTGCTTTGAAGTGTTTATACAATAGCACATTTACCATATTAAATACAAATTAGTTTAGCACAGTGGACAAAAGTAGAGATAATTTTGTAATCAGTTCTTAACATCTGAAATAAGAAATTTTAGTCAGTACGCAGTAAACAACAGGTAGCCTTGGCCCTGTGTTGTACTCTGACATTTTTAGCCAAGTCATCGGCTTCTTGTTGCTTTGTTTTGTGCTGAACTTTGTACTTTGTTTCTTTTGTTTATGAATCAACACATTTTATGTAATTTTGTAAAATACTGGCCATAATCTTCCATTGTTATACATTCAAGCTTATCTATGGGTTTACAGTGAGTGGCTGGTCTGTATGAAACTTGTTATACAAAGATGACTCAATGCTTATACCAGTTGCACTTAAATGAACATGCCCATTCTCATTAGCTGATGCAGTAATATATTCAGTTTATCTATGCATTGCTGGGCTCTTAATGCAGACAGAGACTTGTCTAAGGTTCGGGTTGTCAGCAGGTTGAATGGACACTTTAGTTATTTAATAAAGACTTTTGACCAAAATTCATAAAATAATATGAGAGAAAAATGAATTCTGGCTAGCGTAATAGATTTTTAAATGCTGATCTTATTTAGCCTGTTGGCTAGCTAGCTGGTATCGTTTACTTTTAATTCCTTGTTAAAATGAGGCAATAATTTGCAAGATTTTGTAAATATGTAAATTCTTCATATCTTTTTAGATATCTCAATATTTTCTGACTACTTCTGTGTATAGTAACATTTTTGTGCATGCTTGATGTGACATCCATAAATTTGTACCACTATGACTTTATCCATGTAAAATAGCTATTTATTGAACTTTTCTTTCAAAAGCTTTCTCTCAGTTTAAACATTTAAATGGAGAACTTGTTACCGTTTATTAAAAGAATTGCGTTTTGGAAGTCAACATGAAGATAACTGAATCGCAGCCACATGAAGAAAATTACATTGCCTTGGTTCTCAGATGGTGAAGCACAATTCTTATAACAAACTGTGATGAATTCTTTGTCTTTTGCCACACTTTCTCTTCATACAAACAAACCAAAAGAAAAATCCATAATGGGCAATTGCAGTGTTGGTAGATGTATCCTTTCTATGTACAGGGACTCTGAAGAGGGTAGCTGATTCATTTAGAAGTGTAACTGGTGCTGTGATTATAGCAATACTTTTACTTTAGTCATACATCATCTTCTCATGCTAGGTTTCTACATGCTTAGTTTTCCTCTTGTCATGGTCAAACTGCTGAGTTTACTTGAACGATGTACAATAGTGTGTGAAGAGTACTAAATTGTGTACAATTAGGTCAATGAATTGTGCAAATGTTTCCTGTTTTTAATTTTTAAAACTGAGGGACAAAGATATAGGAAAACTTCAGATCAAGTAGAACATAGTGATACTACTTAATTTAACCAAAGCCTCTAGTGAATATTTCAGCTTTGAATGTAAACTAATGGATAAACTGACCAACAGGGACGCTATTTGCCCAGCATTACAAGCACATTGTCTACAGACAGGGAAACTAAATACAGTAATTTATAAAATAATGACAAGGTTACTATTTTTTTTATTCCTATTTTTCATTGAAAGACAAAGGAAGATACTATCTATTGTAAAATACAGTAGGAATGGTTATAGTCCTAATAAAACAGATTCCTGTTATTCTCAGTTCAAAATAAGTACCCTGTGCATAACAACAAAGGTAGTGACAATCGGAACATGCTTTTAGTATCAGATGTTCAAGAGGAAGTCGCTATTGTTGCATTGGTTTTAATATTTGTACATAAACACTGATTTTTTTGAGCATTATTTTGTATTTGTTGTACTTTAATACCTGGTGTACAGTTCCAGAAATAAATGTCTGGAAACCTTTCTTTATTTGTAAAGCTTTTTATGCATCTGCATGGTGTTTGCTACTTCATTTTCAGAATTATTTAGCAGTAACTCTGAACACATCTTAAGGACACTGGGCAGTGCTCAAGTGCCAGCTCCTATGCTGCTTAATGCATAAGCAAGTGTATATATCCTTCAGCAGTTTAACAGATGCTTAACATTTTTTCAGTGCCTGACAAACTCATTCTCAGTTCTTCCAACTTGGAAGCACCACAACAGGGAGATGTGGCTTGCCTTGATCACGCTCTCCATGGCCACGTGCAGTGGATAAAACCGCTCTGAGGATGAAGTTTTGAGGGAAGGGTGGCCTCTGACCTACCACCAGTCGACACTTCAGGTTGGACTCCCCATGTGGACTGGCATTTCAGACTCAAGTGTGCTAACCAGGAAAGCCGACAGAGGTTATTTCATGTCCATGTGCTCGAAATCATACTGGTAATACTTCAGAACCTTGACTATGGAGGATGGCAGTAGCTTCATCAATAATTAGTTTTTAAAGTGAGTTCCTGATTCTTGCGCTGATCCCTTGTAGCTCCTTTGCCCAGCAGACAGGTCTCTCTTGTGCTGTGGGACATCACTCTTTCCTTTCTGGGAGCCTGCAGCACCCTTGCAAAGTTTGTTAGCTCATCTCTTGATCTTCCAAGTACCTTTGTTTTCCTGCCACTTCAAATCAGCAGGTATTCCAGGTAACAACTTGAACTCCAGGAGAATTACAGTCAACTGTTAAAACCAGATTAGCCTTTTGAGCCAAGATATCAAAAGACAGAGCCTTGAGACCAGTTTTCTTCAGAAGAGCCTGGTAAGACCAGCTGGGTGGCTCTTGATGCAATCCATCTTATTTATTCCACATATGATTTCACCATCTGAACAGCAGCAGCTGGCCCTCAGCATTTCCATATCCATACTGGATGTAGTGTCAAGGGCTCAACTCTCCTGCTCATGCTGAGGAGGCACATGGATTCAGCCCAGCCTGCTAAGTTTTTAAGTCTTTCAACTCCCAACAAATTGACAAGATGCACTCTGCTATCTACAGTCAGGGGACTCTCTCTGGCAGTGCCAGGACATTCACCATAGGGATATGGAGTTCAGACAACTCCAGAAAAAACAAGCCTGAAACTGTGCAGTGGTGAACCTTCCCATTTTCCCTGTGCAATCCCGGTTTTTCTCTTAAGTAACTGTGGTGGGCTGGCCTTGCCTGGTGCCCCCAAGCCACTCTACCTCTCTGTCACTCCCCTCCTCATCAGGACTCCGGGACAAAATAAGACAGAAAAAAAAAATCATTGGTCAAGATAAAGGCAGCTTAATAAAGGAAAAGCAAAGGCTTCACATGGAAGTAAAGGAAAACAAAAACATTTATTCTCCACTTCCTATTCAGTCGCCAACGTCCAGCTGCCTCCCAAGAAGCAGGGCCACAGTGTGTCTAGCAGCTGGTCTAGAAGACAAAAGCCTTAACAAATGCTTCCCTTCCCCACGCCGTTCTCTTATCTTTTGTTGCTGGCAGACATCATACGGCATGAAACATCCCTCTGAGCCAGCTGTCCTGGCTGTGTCCCCTCCCTAGGTTTTGCTCACCCCAGCCTGTTGGTGGAGGGGGGCACTCTGGGGAGACAGCACCGATGCTGTGGGAGCCCTGCTCCGCAGCAGCCAACACACAGGACTGTTACCAACACCCTTCCAGGACAGCACCATGACAGCTGCTGTGGTAAAGGCTGCCTCTATCCCAAACTGGCCCAATACAGCTGATGATCCTGACTGAGGATCTCACCTCACCGCACCACAGCTGGCAACAGACTTAAACATAAAAATTACCTCTTGAATTAGTACAGTATTTTACACATGCAGACTGTGGGTCTGCATCAGGGAGGACTTCACAGATTTGGCCTACCAGAAGTTGGAACTTGCTTAAAATTTAGTTTGATATTCCTTTCCTTCTTTTACCACTAAATGTTCAGGCATAGAGAGGCAGTGTAAGTCTCTCTACTTAGGGAATTCCAATTAACATTACCAGGCATATCCTTGTTTCAAGAGAGAGACTGTACTTACTGTAATGAATAATTTATTATTTTTAATAAACAATAAACAGATTGCATAGAGAATTTTACCACGTTATTACCAGATTGCACATTACATCTGAAATAACATCACAATAGTTTATCTTCTCAGGCCCTGGGGGTGTTGGTTTGGTGGTAATGAAAAGGCACACAGGGAATTACAATTACTTTTATCTTTAATGAATCTGAAGATGAGAAAGAAGAGTTTGATACACCTGATGCCCTTTCACAGGTTGTAGCACTTTACTGGACCAGTATTTCTACTCTTCCATTTTCCTTTTCCCTGCTTAGTCTCCATGCTGTGCAGCTTCTGCTTGGAAGTACCCCTGATGGCACCTCCTCCTCCTGGTACTTTCTGGCTTTCTTGAGCCACTGACGGACAGAAGTCGATTGCTGCCAGCTGCAGGGCAGGCTGTGCTTTCCCTCACGTACAAACAGTCCTTGAAGCAGGCTGGCAGGTTCCAGTATTTCAGCAAGGAGAAGCCAGCCCCACACACCCTGTGAGTGACAGGCAGCCGGCACTCCAGCACAGCAATCTTCCACTGCAACATTCACATCCAGGAGGCAGCAAGTAGAGGAAAGCAAATGATTCTCAATAAAAAAAATTGAAAACCGAAGTTCCAGAGACAGCTGTATACTTTCAAATCTGGTTATTTAAAAAGTATTAACAAGCGTATAATGAGGCAGTTGAGTTAAACTGTGTCTTCGCATGACAGTATCTCAGCCTGGAGAACCTGAGCAGCACCTGCCTTTTCTGGTATGCTGAGACCAGTATTCCCCCACCTACTACAAACCCTGACCTGCTGAGCTAAGCAACACCGCTGGCTCCCTGACAACCAGCCTCCTCTCTGGAGATTAAGAGATGTCAAATAACCTCTGCACAGACAGAGCTGGGAAGAAGGGCCAGGTCAGGAGAGAAAGAGATCCTCAGAGTGATGGAGAGTGAGCATCCTCTTCAGCAGACTAGAGCTTACTGCCTGCTCCGATCTGTTACCACACAGTGAGAACACAAGGACTGTCATGAGAAAGTGTCCCTAGCACTTTCATAAGACTTGTACAACCCATGCTGAGCCACATCTCACTATCTCATAACTCTGCTATTTAAATCTTCCTGAAAAGCCAGCCATCTCTAGCCAAGGAGGACTTCCAGATGAATGTGAAAGACAAGGTTGAGGTTTGGAAGGAGACCAAGTAATATGGACACTGAAAAGTCCTGCATTCTGAGAAGGAGACTAGATGTTTCTGCAGCTAAGGAGGGCAGTACCCTGGCTGCCCCAACCACTGCCAGATTTACCACAGCACACAATTGCCCAGCTGCTCTGTTCTCATGAGCTTATGCCAACCACAAATTCATTTGGAGATTTGCTTTGACTTTTGCAGTCAATACAGGGATGATTTTTCTTTCCCAAGCTGTTTAGCCAGACTCAAAGACTGACAAGCTGTCTCTTGTTTACCTTCTGAAGGCAGTTTGCAGACAGCAAGAATTAACGTGGGAATGGATGGCTCTGTTTACGCCAGTAACTCATTAGAAAAACCCCACACAGCTTACTTGGTTGGCATCATTTCCCCAGCTACGCTGTGACATGCAGCGCTCGCTCTCAGGGAATAAAAGCTACAAAAGTTGCCACATGCCAGGAAACTTTCCCTGAACCACTGAAACTAGGACTGGACAGGGCTTCAAGACACGAACCACCATTCCTCCTAACCCAAGAGAGTAACAGCTAAATCAAGGGCTGATTTTGGCCTCTTGAAGACAGTGCACCATGTGGGCACATCCAAAGTGGGTATCATCAGCTTTGTAAAAGACACGGACAATTGTCAACACTGAAATAGTTTCTACAAGGAAGCAGATACCAGTGGACCAACTCCAAGAAAATAAGAACAAGAACTAGTAATCATTGTGAACCATGAAGATTATCCGAGGAACAGTTCACAAGAGGGAAGTAATTTTAAAAAATCATGTCCATTCTAAGCATAAGAAGTAAAATGGCAAAATACAAAAACTGAGCCACAGTTACAGACAACTGGGCCAACCAGAAGATTAAATGACTTGTCCAGAACTGAGGTTTTTACTTCATGAGCTATTGTGTGGACAACTGGACACCAATAAGCAAAAATGCCAACCACAGCAGACAGTCAAGAGCCTAACGGTGTAACAGCTAAGACTTTACCTCTGCATCAAAGACGGATTATTTTCACGGAGATACGAGCCTGCAGGTTGCATTCTAAGTAGTAAAGCTACAGCCCTCTATTATATAAAAATGCTCATGAAGCTTGATGTACAAACAGTAAGTATTTTAATGACACATATTTCTTCAGTCTTGAATCTATTAATTCAGTTGACAACAGTGTAGTAATTAGAAAAAAGTTCTTCCCCTTGCTTGATGTCTCTGAGAGCAATAAGCACTACACACCTCAGGTGGCTGTAAAAAAAAGGAAAAGCAAAACATGTGGAAGTGAACAATTATATTTCCCTTTTAATTTTTTTAATTCTTCATGGCAAGAAACTAAAACAATGGCTCTGTCTAGATTACTTTTGAGAGTAATATGCATAACACAGGCCAGGGAGTCTGGAAAAATAACACTGAAATACAGATAGCAAATGCAAGCAAAACTACTATAATATCCGAAAAAAAGCACAACCTATGTGAGTAAGCAAATAATGTTTCCAGTCACACAGTTATTCAGAAATGAAAAGAATCAGTCGAGAGAGGGAAAAAGACACTTATACACACAGGACGAGAAGTTAGAGCAAAGCTGATGGAACAGAAATAATTTCGCTGAACACACCTACCCAACAAGTACTAGTTGGCTAAACCCGCTCTCAGCCAAACAAACCCATAAAGGGAGCACTGAACTGCATTAGAGACCCACTGGAATATAGGATGATGGGAAAATTCTCCATAAATCTCAAGCTGAAATCAGTTTTCTTACGGAAGCATTGAAGAACCAACATTCCTGAACTTCCTTTAAAGCAAACAACCATACCCCAAAGCTGAAGTGTCTGTTCTAGGAAAGCGAGCACATTCTTCTGATGCTGATGTGAAAGCGAAGAATGGCATCAAACCAAACAGTCCCCTCTACTAAGAAATTTAGTGTGAGGACATTTTGAAAGAAATCAAACAACAACGACATAAACAAGTACTAAGAACTCTTCTACAATACAGAAAAAAGATTTAGAAACCAGATTACCTATGTTGTTATCATAGTAAATATCAATATCAAAAAAAAAAAAAGCAGATAGGATCTTTTGTCAAGTGACTGTACACTGGGAGAACTCATGACTGAAAGACCATATTTTCTTAAACAGGTATCAAGGAAGAGAGCAAAATTCCCCCTTCCTGAAATGGCCCTATAGCTTAGCTCTGCTCTCTGTGCTTTCACACTTTGAGTAAAGCATCCAGGCCTCCTGAAAGTTGTCTTACCTCTTCTTTTATTAGCATTTATTATTTACCTGCATACTAAGAGTGCAACCTTAACCTTGCCTCAACAATGTCTTAAGTTTAATGAGAAAAGCAGGCTTTCCAGTACTCACCATAACTTACTCCAGTCAAACTTCAGAGTTTTAAAATAGCTCCAGAATTACTTTAGAAGTCTAGGTGATCTCCTCTAAAATTCTTATACATCCTCTAAATCAAGAGGATTATTTGGTTCCTGAAGGTAGCAACTTGACCAGAAGTGTAATTTCTTTTTCTTAAATTCAAGACCAACACTACAACTTACTTTTTCACAGCTTGAAAGTTATTCTTGACTGTGTCCCAGTACAGGATACTCACTTACAGACACATTGTCCTTGCTGTTCATACTGCTCCTTGCCCATATTCATCTAACTGTCATTTTTTCCACAAGTCTAAACTTTAAAAGAAGTGGATTTTCAGGTCATAAATGAGGATGTTGTAACTGTGTAGGGTAACTAAAACTCACAGGCCTTTAGTATTTCATTTGTCTCAACAGAAATTAACTTTAGATTTCTCCTTGCAAATTATTCTGCTTATTCCTCACATAAGCAGAAGACATGGAGAATAGAAGAGCAAGAAACCTAAATCTCAGCTACCTTAGAAGGGTTTCAATTTGTTAAGGGTTCCTAACTAAGTCTGAAATACATACATAAAAACCTCAGCACTGTAATACAAGCAAAATAGAACTAGTGCTTTATGGGACTCAGAAGAATCATAGTACAGTGTAACCACCACTTATAAAACTATGTCTTCAGAGCTATGCTGATTTCATTTGCAAAGCTGTGGAAAAAGGAACAAGAAGTAGTCTTGTAAATTACTTAAAATTTGTCTGTTCGAAGAGCTCTTTCACACAAGTGCACACTATTGTGTAACTCATCTTCATATGGAATAGTACTCTTCAGTCACGTCTGGTTTTCACACATAAAACATGCTTTGTATCATACAAGTCTATAAGCTCTTTGTTTCACTGCTAACCTCTCTATGTCATGGCTGTAGACGATGTTTGGAAGATACTGTTTCAGTTCTACTGGAAAATGTCCCGGCACATCAAACTCTTGATAACACACGTTGGCTGCTTTTTCTAGAAATAAGAAAAGGAAAAAATTCTCTATGATACTGAGAAGATCTTAGATAGGGCTTAGACATCAGTACAAATATCAAATATACCAACGCAGAAGTACCAGATGCTGCATCAAGCCTGAAAACCATGCCTCTGTTGGGAGCTGCTACACTCCTCTTGAAGTCCTGCTTTGAATTTACACAACCCATTACAAACATTTTAATTCATCCTTATTGCATTAAACAGGATGATCTGATTATCCACATTTATGAAGTGGCACAACTTCCATAGAATCAGGTTCATATACAACATCTGATTTTACAGTTAAAAAATAAAATCTGGAAAAAAAATTTCCAAGTGGCAAAATATCTATCAAATACAGTCAGGGAGAAAATCATCTGTCCAGCAGGAAGAAGGGGATTTTGTTTTACATGGACATTGGACCTGAAGAAACAGTTTCAAGGGACAGACCTTTGTCTCCATGACAGTCAATTCCTGGGGGATCTGCAGGAGTTAGTGAGAAAAGCACACACGTGTTTGAAGTGCTGCTGCACTGAAGGTTTATAGCATCCAGCTGTCACAAAAGGCCTTGGAAACTCTTCATTCCCCTAAGTGCTTATCTTGTTTGAAATAGCACTGTTGTACCCCAAGATCAGTATCTGATTTTGAGTTCTCTCCAAAATAATTTATATTCAGAAAGACAAACTCAGACCTGGAAAATTTACCTGGCAACTTACCATGTGAGCAGTTGTTGACATACTGTCCCATCGCCAGTGGATTTTGCAGCGTAGCTGTGAGCCAGCTCTCATCACTCATCTGAAATGGGCCAAGTTGATCCCTCCTGCTGCAAGACCTGAAACAACCGACAGTGTTAAAGTGAATCACAACTCCTTCACTTGACAGGTTATCTATATTTCTTCCTGTAGAAACAGCCAGTCACTCAGTAAAGTTACAGCTGTCCGAACCACCTAGGACACAGGACAACACTGGGGCAGAGTAGCAGTGTGTGCAGATCAACACATCGATGGTACTCAAAAAAGTACATTCAAACCTTCCACTGATGTGTGGTGTCTTTCTGACTCCGTCAGATAAACCTGTGCAAAACCACCACGTACAATTCCAGAAATCAACATCAAACATTACCATTACAGAAGTATCCATGTATCCTGTTCACCTCTCAAGATGCAAAAGCTCATTAAAATATCATCTTCAAAATCATTCGCTGAATGAAAATCTGATATTAGTAGGTATTAGTATGCAAACGAAGTTTTATTTTATATAATTTTGCTTGTTATTAATTTGATTTTATTTTCATGTCATATTTAAACCCAAATTGCTACCAATTATATTTTAAGATAAGCTAAAATAGTCCAGGCTAGGTGCATCAGAGGAAGTTCAGATTGCACACTGGGAAAAGATTCTTCACTGAGAGGATGGCTGGTCACTGGAACACGCTCCCAGGGAAGGGGTCACAGCACCAAGCCTGTCAGAGTTCAAGGAAAGCCTACACCATGCTCTTAGTCATAGGCTTTAGTTTTAGATAGTCCTGCAAGGAGCAGGGAGTTGGGCTTGATGATAATTATGGGTCCCTTCAAACTTGAGATATTAACAATAAAGTAACAACTATTACTAGTAGCAGTACTATTAGTATTATCATGTACTATTAGTATTATCATTAGTAGTAGAACGGTCACTGCTCCCTTCTTAAGTGCTGCTCATATGTACACTACAGCCAGAGTTACCAGATTCCCTCTTTTGAGATTAGGAAATCCATATGGAGGCTTTTTTTTTATCTAGTAACAGGATTTGAACAACAACTCTTAGCCTTGTGCTGGTTCCATTACAAGATACACGCAGGTGGATGATATTCAAACATAACTCAACTCAGGGTAAGACAACAGGGAACTGAGACTATTTAGTTGAGTGACAATCACCTGACTGCTTACCTGTACACTGATCTTGATAGTCCTTTATCATTCCCATCAATAAGAATGCCATCTATGCACCTAAAAATAAAGGGATTGCCAAGGGACTGGAAAAAGATGGGCTCGTGCTTTCTGTATACAGTACCTGTTGCAAGACATATGAATATTACATAAGAAAATCAGTTAACTGTCAGAATGCACTTATGATATCATCCAGTCCCCTCCTCACAAAAACTCAAAGGACACAGAATAGGAAGAACTCTCTCAGTTAATTGCATTAACACTTGCAAACCTACAAGTTCTAAACACATCGTTGTGGTACACCAAAAACATCTACATGAGTTGAGGATATTCCACATAAGGAAGCCATTTAAGGAAACCGTTAAAGAGAAGGCCTGTGTGCAGTATTTATGTGAGGGGTAGATAAAGCATGACAGTCAATTGGTCTACTTCAGAGAGGAAAACGTTCAAGAAAGTGCAGCTGAAGATTCTAATCTGTTTTGTTACTGCTGTGTCAGGACACTGAAAAGCACACACAGACAGCAAGAAACATGAAATACCCTCCTCCACCACTCTGGCCAGAGGTTTTGCTTGGTACAGCAAAGTGACAAACCAAGAACTGACAAAAAATTTCAGCAGATGGTTTCCCAAATCTGTGGACAGGTTTTAACATGCCCTGGGTTCCAAGCCCAGAAAAGTGACAAGCAGACTGCCTTGCAGTTTTTCATGACATTGCAGTCCTCCATCCCTCACAACTACTGAATCTTCAGTAAGACTGTGCAGAAATCCTTCACTGCAACCTCACAAGGTGCTGAACAAAGGCCCCACTGACAGGCTACACTTGCTGCCAAACAACAGGCAGGAGGACACTGGCCTGCCCCTTTTCACAAGGTCCCTTCCCCACCCAGCAGCCCTTCATATCCCTGAAAAAGGAAGGCATTTCAACAGCCTCATCCTTTCCTTTTGCTAGATGAGCTGCTAGAGGAGACTCTCAACAAGCTTAAACTCACATTTAGTATGTGTCTGAAATTTGCAGCCAGCTGCAAAGTCACAGGCTTATTCTCTGTGATTGTCATTTGACAATTAGTCAGTTTGTCACTCAATTGTAATCGGCAGTCACTCCTGCTTTGGCATGGCAAACCATGCGCTGCTGCTCAACGTTGGCATGAGCTGGAGACCGCATGCAGGTGGTGACAATGTTGACAGATGAAACAGAAACAAATCCAAAGCATTTCAGCAGAGCTCTCCTAGGATGGCCATACTGGCAGAACTACAAATCTTTCTAAGAGACATAGGTAAATAAAGTTCAAAGAAAAAACAAGGACAGAGAAGTGTTCATTTTCCAAACATTCTTTGTAGAAAAGAGTTCCACTAAATAAGTGCCTTTTATTTTCATTCTTCAATTTGTATATTAGTGCTTTGAAAAAGTTCATAGCCTTATCTGTTGATGTGTGTGGAGATCGCAAAACCCCATTTTCCAGATACTTATGAAAAACAGAAACAAGCAATTAAACTGTATTGTTCATTGACTTAAAATTGTTCCCATGCATTTGTGTTTTAAGAATCTGGAACAACTTCTCTAGCAGCTGAAAAAACAGATTTAAGAGTACTGAAAGGGTTTTTTTATAAACAACTTCCACCCCAATATCTGTTTTCTTATTTCCAAAAGAACTCGTCGGTTCATACAGAAATATTCTCATTCACCACATGTGATTTTCTTAAGGAGTAACAAATAAAACCTGTAAAATACATATTAGTGTAAACTTCAGCATTCCATCATTAGATGGGTTAGAAATGACATCTAAATCAGAAAAAAAGAACACTCCATTACCAGGGTACATAGACACAACCGTTCCTTTTGGTACAAAACCTTTGGTAACAAAGACTCCAGTTCCAGCAGACACCAGGGAACTTTGGTCTCGACTAATAGCAAACCCAAGTGTATTAAAGAGAACTTCCTCTGGACTAAACAGATGTTGAGTCTGATGATTACATGAATTTACTTCTGATTCCTTCTGCTCCACAGTCAGTAATTCCAGATATTTACATTTGACTTCTGGAATTAAGGCCAAAATATGTGCCTGTCTACTGAAGTCATTTATGAACAGAGCTTTAAATACTTTCAGTAGTGTTTCAAAGACATCTTCATCAGAGACAATTTTGTCTTGGGAGCTTTCAGGAACATATCGGAGGGTCCTGTAAAGAAAAAAAATGCTTTATGATTACATTTTTCCTAAATAAAATACAGAAGACCCATTTTACTGCACCAAATAATATGCACTATCGTCTCAAACAAGCCCAAACTCCAAAGAACATTCTTTTGTATCTGTTCTACTATAAAAGCATCATCTGACTTATTTACAGCAAAACAAGCAAGACAAAGTCCAGTGAGCTCTTAGTGACAAACACAACAAAAAACAAATACACGTGATTATCGAAGTTTACAATAATATTTCATTACACTTTAAATGAGGTGAGGAAAAATACTATGTTGACTGGAGAGATTTTAATTTATGCTACTTATATTGTCATACTCATTCAGACTGAAGCGCTACTTTTACCTTTAAAGAGATGGAAAACATACCTTGCCGAAAAAAAAATATTTTTTTTCTCACAGTATTCTCCCTAAGAAACTGGCTGCCATTGGCCTGGACAGGCACATATCCTGCTCGGTAAAAAACTGGCTGGATGGCCAGGCCCAAAGAGTTGTGGTAAATGGAGTTAAAACCAGATAGAGGCTGGTCACAAGTGGTGTTCCCCAAGGCTCAGTGCTGGGTCCAGTCCTGTTCAATGATCTTTATTAATGATCTGGATGAAGGGATTGAGTGCACCCTTAGCAAGTTTGCAGATGACCCTAAGCTGGGAGGAAGTGTTGATCTCCTAGATGGCAGGGAGGCTCTGCACAGAGGTCTAAACAGGTTGGAACCAACAACATGATGCTCAACAAGGCCACGTGCCAAGTCCTGCACTTGGGACACAACAACCCCATGCAGCATTACAGGCTTGAGGAAGAATGGCTGGAAAGCTGCCTGGCAGAGAAGGACCTGGGGGTGTTGGGTTGACAGTGAGCTGAATATGAGCCAGCAGTGTGCCCAGGTGGCCAAGAGCACCAATGGTATCTTGGCCTGTATCAGAAACAGTGTGGCCAACAGGACCAGGGAAGAGATTGTGCCCCTGTACTCAACACTGGTAAGACAGCACCTCAAATATAGTTTTAGGTCCCTCAGTACACAAAAGACATTGAGGTGCTGGAGCGTGTCCAGAGAAGGGCAACAAAGCTGGTGAAAGGGATGGAGAACAAGTCTTATGAGAGGTGGCAGAGGGAAGTAGGGTTGTTTAGCCTGTAGAAAAGGAAGCTGAGGGAAGACCTCATCACTATCTACAACTGCCCGAAAGGATTGTAGCAAGGTGAGTGTTGGTCTCTTCTCCTAAGTAACACAAGAGGAAATGGTCCCAAGTTGCAGCAAAGGAGATTCAGATTAGACATCAGGAAAAATTTCTTCACTGAAAGGGTGGTCAGACACTGGAATAGTCTGCCCAGGGAGGTGTCTGAGTCACCATCCCTGGAAGTGTTTAAAAGGAAGGTAGATGAGGTGCTCAGGGATCTGGTTCAGTAGTGGACAGGTACGGTTGAACTCAATAAGTCTTCTCCAACCAAGCAATCCTTTGATTCTGTGACTCAGTTTTAACGTCAAACACTTCTTTAAGTACCCATGTATGAGAGCTTTCAGCCGGTGAAGCGACCCACCAGGCTGAGCCCTTTTGTCACAGCGGCCACCTCACAGTGGAAGCCCTGAGCTGGATCCTGCTAACTCCCGACAAGCAGGGAGCGGCCTCTCGAGCCTAGAGGGGAGCTCTCGCCCACCACCAGTAGCTGCTCCAGGCCGGGAATCCCTGCGGGAAACGCCCCAGGGGGCCCTGCAGCAGGGGCGGCGGGGCGGGCCGCCCTGCCCACTTCAAACGACCTCACCAGTAGCGCCCAAGCCCTGCCCCTCCGCCTCACCTGCGCTTGTGGTGGAGGTTGAGGGCCAACCAGGGCACGAAGCGGTACTTGTAAGCGTCCCAGCGCCGGCGCAAGGAGCGCAACATGGCCGCCTCCCACTGACGGCCGCCCCCGGGCACCGCCCCCCCGCGCGTCGCGCCCGCGCAGCAGGCTCAGCCAATCACCGCTCGGGGAGCACGAGGGGAGCTGTGATTGGCCAGGAATGGGAGGGCGGCTCCAGCGGCGTCGAGGGGCGGGGAGGCTCTCCGGCCCTCAGCGTCCGTCCTCGCCCTCTGCCCCGGAGCGAGCGGAGGTATCGGGGCGGCGCTCCTGACCCTCGGCCCCCTTTAAAAATGAAATAGAATCATAGAATCAAGTGGTTGAAAAAGACCTCTGAGATCATCAAGTCAAACCGTACCTGTCCCCTTACTAAACCATGTCCCCAGAAAACTCATCTACCTGCCTTCTAAACACCTCCAGGGATGGTGACACCACCACCTCCCTGGGCAGCTGTGCCAGTGCCTGACCACCCTTTCAGTGAAGAAATTTTTCCTGATGTCTAATCTGAACCTCCCTTGGCACAATTGATGGCCTTTTCCTCTCGTCCTATCGCTTGTCACTTGTGAGAAGAGACCAGCACCCACCTCGCCACAACCTCCTTGCAGGCAGCTGTAGACAGCAATGAGGTCTCCCCTGAGCCTTCTCTTCTCCAAGCTAAACAACCCCAGTTCCCTCAGCTGCTCCTCATAGGACTTCTTCTCCGACCATTTCATCAGCCTCGTCGCCCTTCTCTGAACACTCCAGCACCTCAGTGTCTTTCTTGTAGTGAGAGGCCCAAAACTGCACACAGTACTCGAGATGTGGCCTCACCAGTGCCAAGTACAGGGGTACAATCAATTCCCTGGTCCTGCTGGCAACGCTGTTTCTGATACAGGCCAAGATGCCATTGGCCCTCTTGGCCACCTGGGCGCACTGCTGGCTCATATTTAGCCAGCTGCGCTGCATGGGGTTGTTATATCCCAGGTGCAGGACTCAGCACTGGGTTTTGTTGAACCTCATGCAGTTGGTCTCAGCCCATTGATCCAGCCTGTCCAGATCACTCTGCAGGGCCTCCCTGCCATCAAGCAGATCAACACTGCCACCCAGCTTAGTGACATCTGCAAACTTGCTAAGGGTGCACTCAATCCCTTCATTCAGATCATTGAAAAATATATTGAACAGGAGTGGACCCAGCACTGAACCCTGGGGAACACCACTCGTGACTGTTTTCCAACTGGATTTAACTCCATTTACCGCAACTCTTTGGGCCTGGCCATCCAGCCATTTTTTTACCGAGCAGAAGGTGTGCCTGTCCAGGCCAATGGCAGCCAGTTTCTCAAGCAGAATGCTGTGAGAAACAGTACCAAAGGCTTTAGTAAAATCCAAGTACACCACATCCACAGCCTTTCCCTCATCCAATAAACGGGTAACCTTGTCACAGAAGAAGATCAGATTGGTCTGGCAAAACCTGCCTTTCATAAACCCATGCTGACTGTGCCTGATCACCTGATTGTCCTGTGCATGCTGTATGATAGCACTCCAGATGATCTGCTCCATGACCTTCGCTGGCACCGAGGTCAGACTGACAGGCCTGTATTTCTGCAGATCCTCCCTTCGACTCTTCTTGTAAATGGGTGTAACATTTGCCAGTCTCCAGTCAAGTGGCACTTCCCCAGTCAGCCAGGACTGCTGGTAGATAAGGGAAAGGGATTTGAATAAGACCTCTGCCAGCTCCCTTAATACCCTTGGGTGGATCTCATCTGGCCCCATAGACTTGTGTCTGTCTGATTGGCCAAGCAGATGTCTAACCAAATCCTCCTGGATTGTTGGAGCTTCATTCTCACTGTCTTCTGGCTCAGGAGGCCAAGTATGCAGAGTTTGTCTTACCTGACTATTGAAGACCGAGGCAAATAAGGCATTAAGTACCTCTGCCTTGTCCTCATCCCTCATCGGTACTGTCCCCCCTGCATCCAGTAAAGGAGGTAGATATTCCTTGGTCCTCCTGTTGTTGTTATTTTCTCTCTACATGATCTCACCTCACCCTTGTGGTCCTCCTGGGACACCTGCCCCCTCTTCCAAAGCTCATAAACTTTCCTCTTCTTTCTGAGATCAACAGAAAATCATAGAATCAGAGAGTGGTTTGGGTTGGAAAGGACCTCAAAGCCCATCCACTTCCAATCCCCCTGCCATGGGCAGGGACACCTTCCACCAGACCAGGCTGCTCAAGACCCCATCCAGCCTGGCCGTGAACACTTCCAGGGAGGGGGCCGCATATGCCAGTGTCTTACTACACTCAGCGTGAAGAATTTCTCCTTAATATCTAGTCTAAATCTTCTCCCTCCAGTTTAAAGCCATTCCCACTCGTCCTATCACTACAGGCACTTGTAAAAAGTCCCTCCCCAGCTTTCCTGTAGCCCCTTTTATGTACTGAGAGGCCACTGTAAGGTCTCCCCAGAGCCTTCTCTTCTCCAGGCTGAACAAGCCCAACTCTCTCAGCCTGTCCCATAGCAGAGGATCTCCAGCCACCTGCTCATCTTTGTGGCCTTCTCAGGACCCGTTCCAACAGTTCCATACCCTTCTTATGTTGCGGATTCCAGAATGGGACACAATACTCCAGGTGGAGTCTCACAAGAGTGGAGTAGAAGGGCAGAATCACCTCCCTTGCCATGGTGGTCACCCTTCTTTGATGCAGCTCAGGACATGGTTGGCCTTCTTGGCTATGAGCGCACATTACTGACTCATGTCAAACTTATCACCCATAAGGGGTGATGGTTTTAAGCTGAAAGAGTGTAGAATTAGATTAGGTATTAAGAAGAATTTTTTTTACTGGGAGGGTGGTGAAGGACTGGAACAGGTTGCCCAGAAAAGTAATGGAAGCCCCATCCCTGGAGGATTCAAGGTTGGACGAGGCTTTGAGCAACCTGATCCATGGCAGGGGGGTTGGAACTAGATGATCTTTAAGTTCCCTTCCAACACAAACCATTCTATGATTGTGTTATAACAAATCATGAGAATTTTCAGCTCGAGTCCATGTGGGGCAGCTCTTCTGTTGCTACATTCTACAACCAATTAGCTGTATTATCAAGAAAATACAGTGCAGAGAACAATCACTCAGCAACTGATCTTCAAAAATTAACAAAGACCCCCAAATCATTCTTTACAAATCATTGAGAGATACTGAGATAAAGGTCATGTTATCTCCTTGGCCCCCATTTTCCTTTCTCTGCTTCAGTATCTACTTTCATAAAACCTGTCGGATGCTGCTCCTTATCTGCACTTCCAGTTAAAATCTGCTAATGAAGTCAGAACTTATTGGGAAAATGAGATTGAACACAACAGCACATACCTTACTTTGTTAGGGATCTAGTTTAAAACAAAATATCATATGGACCTAGTGTCTGAGAATTGGTTTTGGAACAAACAGAAATCAAAACCTCAAAGCAGTGTCAAAGCTTATGCTCCTGTGTCTGGATATGAAGTCTCATGAAGAACCTGGGATTTTGTTAGCCAGACCCACCAATGCAATGAAACCAGTAGAATTAACTTCCCATCTCAGAGCTTTGTAATATTTGTAAATCACCTCTTGATTTACTCCATATTCACTTTAATCCTATTGTTGGCCTTGCACAACTTTTCAGAGAACAGGAACTGCATGAAGATATATTGCAAATTGAAATAATTGGGGGAGACAAAAGTAAACGGCACAGCTCCTCAGGGAATGCCTCAGCCCTTGACTGGCTCAAAACATTTTCCTGCCATCTTCTGGGCCTTCTTGGTAATGACAGGGAAGAAAGGTCTCCACAACTTAGAATTCTGGATTTCAGCAGCTATGTGCAATGGGAAAACATGCAATTTTGTTACAGGATTTGCATATTTTAACTTTTAAAAGCAAGTCACAATCATGATTCAGCTCAGCACGGAAGACTAAGCCACGAGTGAGAAGTTACCAAGGGAAATAGCATCTTGGGAGGTTGGCAAGGACTGGTCAGAACAGCAATACATACAAACTGCCCACTTGGATGACAGAAAGGTAATAGATGACCCTCTGTGAAAGTCCAGCATGTTCTGGAAGCAGTTGTTGCCTGCCAGTGAGAACTTACAAAGATGAAACACTGTCAGAGCTCAACCTACAGCCATCACATAGAACAACAACTGGTCCAGTGAAGGTGTCCCTGCCTGCCCATGGCAGGGAATTGAAATTGGATAATTTTTAATGTTCCTTCCAACCAAAATCATTCTATGATTTGATGAACACTGAATATTACATTATTCCCCGCAGAGAAATCAAAATGGACATAACTTTTTATTTGCCTGTGAAAGAAGTGAACGTGCACTTTGCAACTGAAGACCTTTGGTTCCACAAGTAGGTGCCTGACATTTACTACCAACTGCTGGGACAGGTGATCTCTGCCACCCTTTGTTACTAAAAAGGCGACTGCAACATAGTTCTGTGTGGTCATTCCAATAAGATTCAGGATTTTATAGTAAAACAAATAAAAGAAGACACATTACACTCAATTTACCTTTTATTTAATCCTTGTCATTTTCCTTCTTGACCATTAGTACATTTTTCTGATTTTAAAAATCAGTTATTAGAATTTATCTAAAGATTTCTGTTGCCAGTTTTTGCTGGTGAATTGAGGTGTTCATATTTATTTAGAGAAAGTCACGTAAGTAATGGAGACAATAGTGATCCTTCAAAATGTAGAATTTAGCAGCCACAAAAGGTTACAGAACACTTGAACTTAATTTTCAACTACTGAAAATGTAATTTTAAAAATATCAAAAAAGCAAGAGAAAGACAATCAACTGAAATGAGCCCTAGATTTGTAGTACATGTTCAGAGTGCCTGAAAAAGGAAAGGGTTATATTTGCTGCTTTAATCACAAGCAACAGAATAATTTCACTGAAAATATAAAACAGCAGATTAACTTCCAAAGTACACCTCAATGGCACCAGAACTTGCCTAACCAAATCAACTCACCTGACTTGGTTATTAATAGTCACATTTGCAGAATGCAAAATTTTGATATAAGAGCATTAGCAAGTGGGGTCCAGAGATAGTGTTAAGGGAATTTCCTATCTTTACTACCAATTTAAGTGTTTGTTGCTGCACTTCTTTTTAGTCATTCTTTATTGATACAGCTAAGATACACACAAATCAGCAAATATGTGTCATTTTAATATTAGAAACTACCTCTTGATATTGTTACATATGAAATTTTGTACTAACAGTGAAGTTTACCAGAAATATTTTGTTCATATCAGTAGACTGGGTGTATACACATTACAATAAGCAAAGGACACTTTTTTCAAAACCTTTTATTTACTATAAAGACAAAACCACCAAAAATAGGTAAAAATTATACTATATAAAATTGGTTCAATGGGGTAAAAACTTTTAATTAAAATATCTTGATATATTTAAAATAACAAAGGATACAATGAAGCCAAATTTTTTAACCCAGAGATTTCTGTAAAATTTGCTTGCACAGTAAGGTGCTAATAGAAGTTAGCCCTTAAGCCCTGGAAGTCTTAGGAATCAGTCACAAAGCAAATATAATTTCATTGTGAAAGTGAACTTTGGTAGAAGAAACTCTATAGGACACCTGAGGTAGTAGAAACTGGAATAAACAGCAGTAGAAGTTATTTACAATTAAGTACCAAATAACATTAAGAACACAAAAAAAATAATTACACAATACAATTTTCAGTCCAGCTTTGATCCAAAGAAAATAAGAATATTACATCACATCTGCATTTTAAAAACACCACAATTACCAGCAAGCTGAGGGAAATGAAAATAAACTCAAACAAATGCATTTGGACATCTAGAGGCAGTTTGAGTTTGAAATGTGGTAGGCATGCTGATCTACAAAGTAATACTGATTAGCTGAGGTTCATCAGTTTATACAGTTTAGATTTCTGCCAGAAATAGTATTAATCTGACAACTGATCTTCCAGTAGAGGAATTGGCAAGAGTGCATCCTTTAAAGCTTGCACATAAGAAAGACATGGAGACAATCTTATTAGAACGAGAAATTCTAAAGTGGTCAAAAAAAAAAGTCAAGTACAAAACAGTTAGAGCTACCAAACTTCACATTTCCGTATAATCTTTTTAACTCTTCAAAATCTGCCAATCTTCCAAAACAAAGGAATGTAAAATTTCCAAGAGACACATTCACAACTAGTGACACTGCTTTTTTCAATCGCATGAGCACTATAATTCATGTAAACTTGTCTTTAAGATGTTTTACTTCCAATTTATACTGTACATTTTTAATGTACTATAGCTTATTCAGTTTCTCCTGAGTCTTTGAAAATAACCAATTCTATTTCAGCCCAACAATCCAACTGGCTTCTGAAGAGTTAAAACACGAACAGTATTTTCTAAGTAGATAAACACAATCAGTATTTGATTTAAAAAATATCCCCTTTCTTAAAAAAAGCAAAAGAAAAGCTGCCATTTTCCTTCAGAATTACATGCATCAGAATCTAAAAACCTGCCTTTAAAATAATTTTTAAAACCTGTTTTAAAAAAAACATACCTGCTAAAAAAAAAAGTTTTGCACTACAAGGTGAAGCTTTACTTCACATTTTAATCTATCTTGCTTTTCAAGTCCAAGATTGTTTTTTATCAAAATAAATACCTTTCTTATGGTAATATTTTTAACATCTTAAAATCTAATTATCACTAATGGTTGCAGTAAATAGATGATGTATGGCAGAAGGAAAACAGCAGGTAAAACTTGTCATCAGTAGAGAATCTCAATTTTGTTACACAAAGAATGAGATTTGCTCATATGAGACACCTACACCCACTAAACTACAGGACAAAGTCTCCCATAAACTTTAATGGGAGCTCGGTTTGGCGCCTTTGACATGAAAATTCTCTACACGATTGCAGAAGAAACTGCTATATGAAAAGAAGGCTCAATAACATTTAGCATGATTCAAACTAAGCTGTTTTATGCAGAATAATCTTGTATTTACTGTTTTGTTTTTTAAATAAACTATACTATAAGAGCCTTCAACACTGCCTTGTTGAAAGTGGCATTTTTATCAAATAAAATATATTTCCAGATTTCCAGCAAATCTGGCTTTAAAACAACTCGTGTCAGCAAGATTTTCCATGACACAGTTTGTATCTTTTTCTAAAGACTACGTAAAAAGATCCCCTTTTCTTGAAAGTTAAAAATAAAACAAAAACAAAGTTTAATTTCAAAAGAAATTACATGGCCAGCAGCAAATGCACAGTGAGCCACAACTGCCTGCTCTTACATTAGGGAAGGCAAATGCTTTTTTGAAGTATCTATCCAAGTTCAGATTTGTTACCCAGAGAACTTTTCTTTACACAAAGGGACAGATACAGTACGTCCTTTTAATCAGTGCTGAAAACCAATCACGGAAACCTTTGCTTACTTCTACATGATACGGAACAGTGATTACTATTGTAAAACAGGTCCTGAGCCCCGCAGATGCTAATATTGCTGAAAAAGTGCTCCAAATAAAATACAAATCACTTATCTGCTAAATAATCATGCAGATTGAAAGAAAAACGCTTCTGTGTTCGCATGGAGCCAGATGTTTGAAAAGGCACAGTTTACATATCTCTGCACAAGTTGTGAAATGTTGCATATTGAGCTTGGGTAAAGATCTCGATTTGTCAATCATATAGGTAGGGTCCTCCACTGGCCTTAAGTCTTTGATGTATCTATCATTAAGGCCAGAAGAATAAGACAATCTGCTGTGCTTAACTGCACTGCAAGATAGTTATTGTATATTCAGTAGCATCTTCTTCAGTATATCAGCCTTACACATAAGAGGCTACCATGTGGTACGGAAGACTGGGTGTTTTAGCAGCTCCCTTGATGGGGGTCTGTCCTGAGGCTGAAGTTCTAAACAACGAAGAGTCACATCTTTCAAGCCAGGAGACAGATGTGTAGGGATAGCTGGAGCAGTGGTTGCACTAGCAATCTGAACAAAGGGAAAATAACTTTTTAGAAGTCAGTGATTATTAAGCCTCCTCTCCTAACCCAAAAATATTCCACAAGCTGATCATTTTCAGCTGACAAGTTATATTTATGAACTTCTCTCCACTTAGCATATTTCCTACTGCAGTTTGAAGATTATATTGCTGCTTACATTTCATAAAACAGGTCTTAAGTTGCCCTACTGCCTTTTCCCCCAATAATACAGATTCTCTGCTTTTCACAGTCTGCCCCTCTCCTTGCACTTTTCTCTATGTTTTCTTCTTAGAGCAAGATTCTGCAGCTGTAAGAAAAGCTCTTATCTCGAGTGTACAAGTATACTTGTCTACTAGTTGCTATCACTGTTAACTGGCATAAGCCAACATGTACATACATTAAACTAAGCAGTGTTACATCATGATATGCTAATCTAGATGTACTCTCTTGCATTGTCTTTACTGTATTTCTGCTACCACCACAAAGGGCTATCTTTCTCAGACAGGCCCAGTTTAATCTTAAGCAAGGTTAAGCAAGAAGATTGAGAAAATTAGGGTGGCACCACCAGATTCACAGAGACACAGAACCAAGACAATTACATATCTCATCCCAAGTGATGTGTACTTAATTAGAACATATTTGAATACTGTGGTGCTAGTTATGTTTTGTGAAGACGCTAGTGAAGACGCTAATAACCACTGCCTTCACTTGTGGAAGTACTTCCTCCATTCCTGGCTACAGTTCAACTACTTTTAGAATTAAATATACCCAACTGACTTTAGAAGGAAATGTGATTACCAAAATGGATGGTCTAGAAAAGGGAGAGGCAATGTTCATCTACAGCATATATAATGGTAAACATCTTTCAGCAAAATCTGAACATGGAACATCAGGACACTTCCCACTATGAAATATGAATACACATCTAGATGTTTCACGGTAGAAAAACTTCTCTTGATATTGTATTTTACAGGATTTTAAGAAAATTTCAAGTCCCAATCCTTTGCCTAGAGTCAAGACCAAGTCTATTCTCAATTTTTTTAGCCTGCTACACATGTATTTACATATTAGAACAGAGTTTGTTCTGCCTACTATTGTATTGGCAGCCTGTTTAGAACAACCAGGTATTATTATGTTGGTATCAGCACTGATTTTGTACTAACAGCTCCAGTATAAAGAAGAGCTACCGCAACAACCCCTACTACTTGTATACTTTTCTAAAATTCACACTGCTGCATATGAAAGTCATCAGCATCTTTTGCAGCATATTGGTAGAAACATAATACCTCACCTTAAAAATCAGAGCAAGATGATTGGAGTGTTTCTCTGCATTCCAGGGAGGTTTAGCACAAGCCATTTCTATAACAACACAGCCCACGCTCCACACATCACAGCTCCTACCATATTGCTGACCTCTTAGAACCTGAAGAGAGAAACCAAAGCTCAGATTATCCACTTCAAAGTATTTTAACTCTAAATAATTTAGATGAAAAAGAAAAAAATTGACCAAGAGTATTCTGATTAACATTTCAAGTTGACAGAGCGATCAGTGATGTAAATGCTGTAAAACTTAAACAGCTGTAGAGAGCTGGTAAATAAAATGCGTGATCAAGAGGCAAGGCAAAGCGACTTGCAATACTTAGCTTTGGACCAAAGGGTCACTTAGGCTTTAGTAGCAATACTTATGATAGATATATATTGTAACAAACTACTTAAACCAACTTTGACGGTGAGAAAAGCAATGTCACTATCACGACATTGGAATCATCCCTATTCTTTAGAAGGAGTACATTTAAAACATATTTGAAGCATTTAAAGCAATTTCCTATTACTTGGCTGTATGAATTAGCTGAGAGTTCAAAGAAACTTTTTGAAGTAACTTTCAAAACTGTTTTCTTACCTCCGGTGCCATAAATGCAATAGTTCCCAACAACTGTCCCTGAAATTCCCCAGCACCAGTTCCTTTTGATGCCAACCTGGCTGCAGCTCCAAAATCAGCAATTCTTAATCTATGACCTGTGCTGTCAATTAGCAAATTGGCACCTGTCAACAGCATAATGAAAATACTGCCAGTTGGCTTTCTGTTACAGGCAAAAGGACAAACAGACACTCTTTCTCCCTCCATTTCAAACCTATAAATAGGCTGGCGTTCCCCACCCCCAATATCAAGAAAATCTGAAAATCAAGGACAAAGTCTAATAATGACACTTTTCTGTTACACCTGAATGGTACTGCACACAGCTTGAGGCTCCAGAGAGATTTAGAGAAGCACTCAAACATTCAAAATAGGTCAAACACAGAATTCTGGAACAAAGCCTGGAGATGCAATAATGAAAGAAAATGGTGACCTAAAATTGTGAAGGTTTTCATTGCCTCCAGCAACCTGTGAAATTTGAAGGTATTTTATCCTTAATCAACTTGGAGTCATCTTAAGGAGAATCACAGCAATTGAAAGTTTTCCTAGTTCAAGCAGAAATATTAAAACCAGATATTTGCCATCGCTGTGTTGCTGCTTATCTGGATCTCTCTCCAGTTCATGGACAACTGTATGACATTAAAGGGAAAAAATTTAGTAAGACTGTTATTTCCCACTAAAGTCCACTCAATACAAGTACAATACAATACAATACAAGTACAAATGTATTTACCTTCAGTTAGGATGAAGGAAGAAAACTCACCAAATATTCCTATACATTAGAAATCTGACCTCTTTATCTTGGCTTGTTCACATATTTTATCAATCATTTCAGTGTAAACATTTAATTTAAGTAGTAATCTTCAAAACTGTACGGAAGCTTCATTTTTTTTAAAATAAATCAAGAAAACAATTTTTTCTCATCTATCGACACAGATAGCAAATACCCCCAAGCATACTATGAATTAATTATTAACTTCAGTAACTAAAGATTCTTAAGAATGATCAGACAAACCCTTTTTTAAAAGACATTTTAAATAATTCTCACCTTTAACATCTCTATGGATTATCTGATTCTCATGGAGGTAAGAAAGGCCACGTAACAGTTGTTCTGTGTAATTAATAATAACAGATTCTTTGAAGGCTCCATATTTACTTAACAAATGAGCAACTGAACCTCCTAGAAGGTAAAAAATTACATTTTATCAACACTTACATTTTGTATATACAATGCAGCACCACATCTTGAAATTGGAAATTGGCATTGGTATTCCTAATTTATAACTAGATCTCTCCCCTCAAAAAAACCCCAAATGTTAAAAATTTTCACAGGCAAAAAGTAATATACTTGGTTACTTTATTTCTTTCTACCTGGAACTGTACATACTGAAGACAAGTCTCATACTTCCTTAACACAAATGTAGAAAAACCTCACTGTACAAAGTACTGTGGCTGATAAAAAACCCCACACACACTCATCCACGTTTTGGATTAGGGTTTAAACAGCAGAATGGTAGCTTTCTTTGGGGAAATACATATGCACAGCTGCCAGTAACCATTCCTTCTGAGGATTTTAATTTACTTTTGTTACCATCCAAGTACCAATCTAGAGAAGCAAGAAGACAAGCAAGGAAAAGCTGTTTTTCAAATTGGTACATAGAACCTCAAGATCTTTGATTTCCATTGTGCCTGTCAAAGTATTCTAATATAACTTGGACCTGAATGAGGTAAAGACAATTCCTGACATTTCATTATCCAAATAATATTATTTCAGAAAAAATATTCTTTTAAAAATTTGAACATCCTCCGTTTGAAGAAAATACTTTTGGCTCTACTCCTTGCAGTGACACACAGATGGGCTTCACTGGTTAGCACTCTGGTATTGCCAAGGGGTTTCCCAAAGTCTCTAACTCTTCATTTAGATTCAGAAACATAGGAAAAAAGTAGAATATTTTTCCAAGCCTTCCAATTGCTTCAACTATACGCCAGATCAGGTATAGAGAACTCCAAATCAAAAACAGGATGCACCAGTAAAAATATTGCTATGACCACTTAAACTGTTCTGTAAGTAGATCTTTATACTGGTAACCAACAGCAATGAAGCTACAAATTTGCAAACTGAAGTGATGCAAAATGCAGTATGAAACTACATAGTTCAAGACTCAACTGATATTTTCATTCTCATTGGCACAGTAGTTGTTTACCTGCCATCCATTCAATAAAGAGGTTATAGTTGCTCTTCTCACATGTAGCACCCAACATTCGAATAATGTTAGGATGGTTCAGATGGCTCATCATCCTTATTTCTTCTCTCAGTGCTTCAACTACTTCTTCTTGCTCAGATGATGTGTTCCTGACATACGTCACCTGTTTTGAAATATGTCATTCAGATTTATCTGACATAATTACCAGTCCTGTAATCCTCCCTTCTCTGCAGTAACAAGAATGGATGGGTTTACATCCCTTTTCACCACCTAGAAATGCCAAGTATTCTTTTATCTCAAGCCCCTTCAGCTGAGAATGATGCCAGAGTCACAGAAAATTAAGAGCGATCCTTTGGGGAAATAACAAAAATCCTAAGTATGGAGCAGGGAAACTTCCCTCTTTACTGTCTTCTGCTTAAACTAGGAAAAAAATATTTTTTTCAGAGGTTTAAGAAAAGGAAGGAAGAGCAGGCTAAAATGGGATTCTGACACTGTTGCTATTTGTAAGATTTTTACTTGTTTAACCCTGCTATCTGTTTCATAACTAAACCTTTTATCCCAGAAATTCAATGACAGGGACACACACACAGAGATCAGAAGTCCTGTAATGAAACTGGAGCCAACCCCAGCTCTGATCCATACTAAATTTGAAACTATGGTACACTGCAGAAAATCATCCCTGGGCATCAGAGTTGTCATTTCTCCAGAAGGAACCTCAAGGACCCATGGACAGTCTTACTCTTTGACAAGCAGAGTTTCAAAAGAGGAATAGTTGATGGCAGATACTCTTTCCCCAATTAAATGTTTTGAGATTGCTCGATTCCATAGGTCTAAGTGTATTCCAGAATTAATAAGAGAACATTAGGTCAATGATTTCCTGTGTGTTTATAGAAGGTCCTAGGGCACCTTAAGCGTGATTTACTCACATCTAGAACCTCCAAAAATATTGAGTAAATCATGTGCATTAGGGCCTCTTTTCTCAGTCATACTTCTGTATCTATTTTTAAATAGTAAAATATTTGCCTCAAAGTTGGCTGTTGGATCAGAGAAAGCAAGCATTAAACTACACTTCCTCCACTTTAACTTTTTTAGGAGGGGTGAGTGGGGAAATCAATCTTGACAAGCAAGGAGAAACTATTTTAATAATTACCTTGCAAATAGGGCATTTATTTGGAGTCAAAAGAGATCTGGGATCCATTCTTAACTGTGTCACTGATTTATGATCTTGATAAATGCAAGAAAGCATTTGAAGATGTATGAATAAAAATGGGAATATAAAAAAGTACTTTTTTCATTTTAAGGAGAAGTGAAATATACTGAAAATGTTATGTTAATACCACACAAAGACTTTATTACGTATTATGTGAGAATACATGACAGGGAGCAGGGGAAACAAAGAGCATAAAAAGTTTGCAAGAGCAGAGAGCTGTTATATTTAATATTTCAAAGAAATACGGAAGAACAAGCACAATATAGTAAAAGAGTGAAGTATCTAAAGTATTTACCTGTTTTACAGCCATTAATGTCCCTGTTCCTACATCTTGAGCTTGGTAACAGGAAGAGAAAGCTCCAAGACCAATCTGCTGACCTTTAAGCCATTCTGCATCTTCTCTGTAATGGTGTTTTGCTTTGGTATGTCCAGGCAGGGTTTCTGGTGTCTGCAAATTAAATTCCAAGTCAATCTCATTTTTACTAGCATGCATCTAAATAACATTTAGGAAGGTTAAGAAATACCCAAGCTTATATGACAATCCTCTCCCTTACAGTTCTTTGTACTGCATGTTATGCAGGTTTCAGCCAAGAACAGAACACTGGTATATTCCGTAATCCAAATACTCCTACTGTATATAAGAACAGAGGGCCTCCTCTGTGTTACTATCTGAAGGTGAAAGGCAGAATTTAAGGACGCAAATAAGAGTAAGATTTTTTTCCTGTTCCTGATCTCATGTCTAGTTATGGGTTTAGTTAGCACCTATAGCAAACAACCAAAATCATGTTACTTTCCACTTAATTTCTTTCTCCCACTTTATAATTCACACGTTGCTACCTCATGCAAAGGATCAGAAATAAAATACTCTTGATTCTTATTTCTTGTGCTTTTGTCTATTTGCAAACAAGTACATTATTTCTGACTTTTGAAGTATCTCACATAATTTCTCTCAAGTTATGCCAACAAGAAGATCTTTTCCAGTTCTGCCTTTTCTTTCAGAAACTAGCTTGGTTTTGTACAATTGCCTTCAACCTAAACATCATTAGGACTCAGTACAGTTTTACACCTGCTCATAAACCCTGTTCTCATTTCCTGGTTTCCTTACTTTTACATTTCTTTCTTTGCCATTTAAAGGTTGATATGACACGTTTCTCTTCCAAATACTTTCTCTGAACTTAATAATCGTGGAAGAATTCTGTTAGCACCCTCAACTGGCAGACTGTTTATACTCCAGCTCCTACGAGAGGGTACTGTGTACCTTTGTGTTTTATGTAACTTTGGAAATGGAACAGCACTGCTTTATAAATTCAGTGAACCTCAGCTTAGACTTATGCTAAACTCCCATATGTATACTTACATCCTGCTGAATGATTATGATATCTTCACCATTTTCGACCTGTAGCTGGGGAATTATTGGCAGGGCATCTTGAGACGCTGACATTGCCATAGCAATAGCTAAAGCTTCCTCCTCTTCAGCTTCCATCTTTTCCTTGCATTTTTGATTATGATTTACATCATCTTTGTAAGTATCATCACTTTCCGCCCGCTCAGGAGAAAGAACTGCAACTTCAGACTTGAATGTAACTGTGCCATCACTCGTTGGCATGGAGGCCTCAAGCAGGTCCTCAATACTGGAGTTGAGCTCTGCATTAACATCCAATCGACATTTTTCATCTACTGGTGTGAACACTGTCTCTTCACTTGGTATAACTGCACTGCTACCACTACTACCATTGCCATCACACTGTGAAACATCATTCAGGTCAAGCGTCATACTGTTTTTTAAAGTTTCTCCCTGCTTGTTTACATCACTTGGGGTGGGTCGTGATGGCTTTGGCCTGTGTATGTGACTGGATGGCAATGGTCTGGCTTGGGTAAAAACTGGAGAAAGTTTCTCTGGTTCTTTATTTTCAGAACAGTTTCTCTGAAACTGTAGAGAAAGTTTCCGCTGTGTTTGAGGAGAAGGTGAGGGGATTTTGCAGGGAATGAAACCCTGAGGTCTGAGTTTAGGGACATCTGTTACAGTGCCTGCTGATACAGATGGGTTTGAAGGAGACGGAAGTGTTGGGAATAATGAATGGGAATGACTGGATGAGGGAGAAGAGTTCAAACACTGACTGTGGGGTTTTCCTTTTGTTTGAATGGCTGGCTTTGGTTGCTCAGTTGTTACTGGTGAAACAGGGAGCCCCACAGCAAGGCCAGCCAGTGTCTCAGAAATATCCTCTGGACTGGCATTCAGTTTTTTATCACTTAAATCTTTCCCACTTTTCCCTGATAACTGGATAGTATTGTTAGGAGTATTACTTTCTGTAGCTTCTGGAGAGTTATCTGGTACAGGTAGCTGCACAAAGTCTTCATGTTGACATTCCCCAGAACGTACTTCTTCCATCCCTAGCTGGATGGCTTCTGCAATTTCCATTTCATCTGCTATTGCCATCAGACGTCGACGCATCCTTGCATAATGAGTTGAGCTCGTCACACTCAACATTTCTAAAAGTTTTACAAAAACATGGGGAACTCTTGCCACCATTCTTGCTGCACTCAAAAATACTCTCCGTGATAGTTTACCAACCATTGAGTGGGAATTGTCAATTGACTGCAAGGTGAAAGTTAAGAGGGAGAGAAGTTTCTTATACCTATAAAAGAAAAGAGGTGCTTTATACACTGATATGCTCTAGTTAACTAATGCCAAGAAAGCCATTTCAAAATAATGTATTTACGCTATCAATTCTGCAACAGAAAGGAGACTTATTGCTGTACTGGTGCTTCAAAATGGATTCCCAGATTAGAATTTTTTTAAAAAGCAACCATTTACTCCCTAAAGTAAGCACACTTTCTTTTATAAGTGCCCACTATTTATTCACAGGTATTGGAACAACTATGTTTTGGTTTTTTTTTTAAGAAATCCCCAACACCACATCCAAATACAGAGTAGTAGTCACATAATGTAAGCAAGTACCTGTCTATTACGGTATCAGCCTGCACAATATCTCCACAGATAACGTGGGGAAAAAATTCACCAGGAAATTCCAACAGAAGTCTGTCTATTAGACAAAGTCTCCCCAGTAGAGCTTGCCAGTTGCTAGGTTCAATTTGGGTTCCAAGAATACAATTTAAGACATAATCAACACCACCAATACCAATGGACCCTATAAAGAAAGTTGATAAAATAAAGATTAAATGCATTTCCCATCTGAATTCTGATCTAAACAAAGATCAGAACTGTATCATACAGAAATACGCGTTGTATTACCAAATTACCCTCCTCCCAAACTGATGAGAGAAATACTGTTCTCTTTACCATGCTGATATTGGATAAATCCCATCTTAAATTTAAAACACTTAAATATATTTGCATGTAATTGTAATTCAATTATATAAGAAGTTCTATTATTACCAGATTTAAATATTTCTCTCCCAACTGCCAGCTCGCCCGCTTGGCCTTTACACATCTCCAACAGTGTTGAGACTGAAAGTTGACTTGTTCGACTGTAAGAAATTAAAACCAAAAAATAACTTCTTTAGCAGATGCTTTCAAGGAGAAACATTTTCATCATTATATTTCAATAATCTTAGCTTGAAATCGTGCATGGAAAATGATTTCACATCAATTTATTCCAATATACTTCTATAATCGTCTATCTGTAAACTACCAATACTGGTGATACGTCCAAGAAATGTAATTTCTATCACTAATAAGTAAACAAAACCAAACAGGTTATCATTCTCTTGCAAAAATAGGTCAAGTCCAGGAATCCAGCAACACAAGAAACAGTTCTATTTCACCTGTTCCTTTAACTTTAGATATTCTATTGCTCAACTATTGCTGGGGCACTGTCTAGCTGCAGTTTCAGAAGAAATGCTGCTTAGGAACTAAACCTAAAGAGACAAAAATCAAGTTGGTGTATCTAATTTACAGTACAGTTTAAGAAATTTATTGTCCTGCCAGACCAACTGAGTAGCTTGGGACAGGAAGACAAGACCTACCCAAGACAGAAATGCCAAAGGTGACCTAAGATTACATCGTGAAATAAAACAGAAGTGTTATGTTAACATTTCACGACACAGATTTGCAATAGCCTTTGTTGAAGTAGGAAACATTGGGACTTGCTGACTGCAGGAAGATAAGTAATGAGACTTGGACCAAAGCAACATCAACTGAGATGGAGGATATGGTTGATGACTGCAATATCTTATTTATTTTAAGGGAGAAAGAAGGCCTTGTGAAAGCTAAGTATCTTTTAAAATCTAAGTGCTAGAAAAATACAAGTAGGTGCCTTAAAAACCTCCACCTTTCAAGACAGAAGTTTGTTGGTAGCAATTAGACTTTAACAAAAGCTTATTTTTATACTTAGGATTCACACATTTTATTTCACCATCAACTGTAAGTGGTCTCCTAATTCCAAATAAATAGGAACAAATGGAGCTTCAGGACACTTCAGTAGCAACTTGAAATGAATTTGAAGTTCATGAGACACATACCTGTTCGCATCTGCACATTTAACTAATATTGTCTCTACAACTGGCTTGAGAAGTCGCTGTAGTTTAGTCCTCTCTGCTGAAGTATGACAGGGAGTATATACAAGCATGGCTCTTAAAGTTTTCTAAGAGAAAAGGAAAAAAGCAATAGAGACGAAACCAAATTAGCTTCACAGTTTTTAATTTTCTTGAAGTAGTAAACTGTTTTATATAAATTGCATTCAAAATATAAACAACATGTTCAAAGGAAAAATTTGTTACTACCTATTCTCTGTTAGAATTAGTCATGTATTCTTTAAGGTTGGAGAGAAGCCAATCATACAAGTACTGTTAATATCTGGCACTGTAGCAAGCGTTTCCTTATATGTGTCCAGTGCAGTTAAGCCATTTCACTCGTGCGGGATTCATCCCACTTTCAGATGGTTAAAAGTTGTCATCAGTGGTGCTCAACAACAATTAACAGGATTCCTGAATTCATGTATTTCCTCTCTTTCCCTCCCCTTCAAAAATGAAAAAACTTCAAAATTACTAGAATATAACAAGTAAACAATTACTTACTAAAGCAGCAACATACACTTTGTAGACAGGGTCAGCACAGACCATGGACAGCACACTGCAGCAGGATTCCACCACCACATCTCCTGAGATACTGGTCTGAGATGACCCACTAGCTGCTCCCAGAGCTCCAGCACTTGTGTTGTTTCCATTGCTAGTTCCAGAATTTCCAGTGCTTTCACCATTGGCCAGTAATAGAGCACCACTAACATCATGGGAAAGACGTCTAAGTGCCATCTCTCGTATATTCCAGTTTCGAGAAAACAAGCAGCCAACTAGCTCTATTCCAAATACCTGCCAAGGAAAAAGCAACATACCAGGAGTCAAATTGAATAATACTGCAATTTAAGTACCTAAGAAGAGCAATCAGAAAAACAAAAGAAACATTTCTGGTGAAAAATCACCTTAAGAAGTCTGACAGCAAAAATGTGTCAGAAGGTACAGTGTCTTAACAAAAGATTCTGTAATAGAACAGAAACATCATAAATGATGAGTCATCAGTTATCCAAATACTGTTTAGAGCAGTGGGAGGTATGACCATATGGGTGGTTTCAATCACTCTGAATTTTAACTATTCAGTATGAAGTTTGTTTTTAAATGCTGAACAACCCTGAAACGAAGGTCTAGCCATACCACAGAAATATAAGCAATACAAGCTCTTCCACTCCTAAGTGTGTAACCCCTGTTCAGTTGAGCCCACCCTCTAGGCTCTAGAGGTTATCTAGGTCATTCAGCTCCTGCAACACAACTTAGGTAACAATACATGCCAACTTTGTATTTGAGTGACACCTGCACAACTAAAACTAGTTAAGAGTACTAATTTCTATTACATGGACTTTTAATATGATGCCCAAGAGAAAGACCAAAACTGAAACCTCTGTTAAAACAAGACTGTAAAAACCTTCTAATAAAAGTTAAATATAATTATTTCCAACAGTAATCAACCATAAAGCTGATGGGATTCAGAATAAATTTTTGAATCACTGATCCAACAAATCTAGCCAAACAGTTCAAAATGAGGTTTTTTTACATTTGAAGCTTCTTTTACAAAGTGAAGATACCTGAATCCATGGCTCAGCTAAATCTTTATAGGCAGAAGGAATCTGCTGGATCCCATAATGATTAAGGTTAAAACTGCTGTCTTGGGTTCTTCTCTGTGATCCAGCTGTAGATTGCTGCTGAGTTTGTTGCTGAACCACACGGAGAACAGAAGAATCCACAGGGCTTGGCAATTCATGACTACAGATTAACAACAGATTGGGCAAATTAACAAATAAAACATTTGCTGAAGTGAATACTTCAGCATATTTAGGAACATCAACCAAGGATCTAAAAATAGATGGCCAGTTATACACAGACTGACTCCTTACCTGTAGAAATCATGAGACCTCCATTTCGATCTGCAAAGAGGACATATAAGTGGCTCTCTGTTTCTTCTGCATTCTTCTGCCCCTGAAATGCAGCAACAGGATGGTAAGTACTTCAGTTTTACAGTGTATAAAACCAGAAGATGGCATTACTATTTCTAAGTTCTACTGAAGAATGTTAATTTTAGGATAAATGCTTTTGAACTGAGCCACTTGCAGCAGCCTAATATATATGGGAACTTAAACACCTTTTTGCATGCAGAAATGCTTCAGTTTATTACCATAATTAATATTAAAAGTTATGTACTGAAATGCAGTTCCTTTTATACCTCAAAAATAGGCAATGCTTTTCCTAAAGTATTAAAGTATTGGAGATGGAATTTTATTTGTTAGGTTACAGAGGCTCAAACCCCTAGATCTGCAGCTAACTTCTGTCTCAAAGCAGCAAATTACCAAACTGATAAAATAAAACATATCACTAGTACTTGAATGATACCAAATTCTCACAAAGAGCTACCAGTAATTACATAAGAGGATGTTTCTGCTGGGTTTTTTTTGTTTTGGTTTGGGTTTTTTTTGTTTTTAACTTCTAAAGCAACAAAAAAAACCCCAATGAAAACACACTAAGTTACAATACTTTTGCATCTTTAGAGTCACCAGAAGTTAACAAGACAAAGACGACAACGTACATATTGACATGCAGTGGTGGTGTAATTTGTTCCTGCAGCCATCTTCACACACAGTTAGGCTCTCTTCATCCAGCATGCCTAACAAACAAATGGGGCACATCTGCTCTTCTTCATCCTTCATACTACAGAAACAGATATTTGAGATTGTAAAAGCAGCATATGAGAATTCAGAGTAGGCTTTAACAGGGAAAAAGGTTTTTTTCAAGTCTGGAACACTCACTTTGGAATAACTATAGGCTATTCATGAATCAGTCTCCTAAATCTTGGTCTGAGTAAGTACACAACCACATTTTTAGAAGCATTGAGTACAGGCAACACTTTGTTAAAATGAAAGGGAAAGAGTCACAAAACATATGACATCCTTTCAAACTGGGTCAGATACCAACTATAGACTGAAAGACCCAGACTTGCGACTTATTTTCCCTAAGGATTCTTTAAACAAACCAACCTTTGCTTTTTATTTATCATTTGGTTTTGAAAAATTAAAAAAATTTTGTATTTTGCAAGCTACCCCACATTTTCTTCCATCACATTCCTTTCAGAGTATTGAGTCACAAGGTGGTGTTTAGCCCATCACATTGGATGAACATATGCAAAACTTGAAAAATTAACAGAAGATAACAACCCCTCAAGCACTTTCTGCCATCAGCAGAAAAACAGATGAAACAGTGAACACTAACATAGCTGCATGGCACACATACATTTTTAAAAAATCATTTTTCCTGTTTTACATGTTACTCCCATTTTATTTACTGCCATCTTAATTTTCAAATTGATACAACTGGACATTCACCAAAAAAATTATTCTGAACTTAAATAACATGTAGCGAAATATTGTTTAAATGTGCAGAAGTCCTGCTACTCATAGCAAAAAAAATAAATTATAGTCGGTATGTCTCTAAAAGATCATAGGACCACTGTTACAATATATTTTTAAAATAATATTAATTCATATATAGGTTGTTTCTATATACACTAACTTCTATTTCCTTGCGAGTGGTTGACTTTTTTCCTTGAAAAAGTCCACAAAAATAAGCTTACAGAGAAAAATTAATTTCCACAGATGTGTAGAAGCGTAAGTATTCATTTCAAAATTAATTTTGAAGAATTAGTAGTAAACAAAAAATAACTAAAAGTCACAACAATGATCAGAAATGAGTAAACTTTTATCTCAAATTGATCTGATGCTCAGTGTTCTCTAGTACTTATATCAGGCACAATTAGACTAGCGCAAAACGCAACTCATCGCACTGAGCCAGTAACGCTAAGAACTAGTCATCAGTTATGCTGGCAAACAACTGAAAAAAAATCTTCCATCCTGTCAAAAATGAGAACTAACACAGTAAAGTTCACAACCCAGTGAAACCAATTCTATGAAAAAATAATATTTTCCGGCACAAGGTATTGACATTAAAGGAACTCTCTTGTCAGATAAACACATAGTCTACTCTGCAACTACTTAACTGCTTCATTTATGCAAATTTATTTTCAGTGATATACTTTGGCAATTTGGAAAAATAAGTAAAAGATGATTGAAAATTAAAGTCACATTCTTTACATCATCCCTGCCTGAATACACTCATCTACCTATATGCTTATTAACACAAAGTCACATATCAAAGTACGCCTTAAATTAGGTTTAACTTTACACAAAAGGTAGCCTCAGTTTAGGTTGCCTTCTGTGGTTTGACCTCTCTAGACCACTAATGCATGCCAAAACCATTTTTAAAAAAATTGATCTACATCTTTTCAAAATCAAGGAAAAGAACATGCAAAAGCACTCAATTAGTGGATGTTGGGAAGAAAGAAGGAAAAAGTGAACGCTTAAACAGTTTTCCAAAGTCAATATATGTTTCAGCCTTGCACTTACATTTCCTGTTTCCCACATTAAAAAAAGGTAAAAAAAAGTCTTTTCACAACTCTACTTAATATTTTTCAAACAAAAGTTAGAAAGCGAATATGCCCTCTTGGTACCACGGTGACTTATGTAGGCTTGACTGCATTTTTTGCAAATACTGAGAGTTAAAGTGGCTTGAAATGATGGCAGCTTTGAACAAAAAGAATGTAGGTGATTCTACATCTCCCAAATTAGTTGAAAACTACAGAACAAAGCTTTTAATTCCTTTAAAAAATACTAACCTGTTTTCTGAACTAGATGTAGAAGTACTAGATGATGACAATGTATGAGAATTTGACATGCGTGAGACAAACTTCTGAATGGTGTTACGAGATGGAGCTTTGATCCGCGAGCTACGCCTACTGTGATATTTCTGGAACAAACTCTCAACCTAACATCAGAAAAAGACAGCAAGAGTCGTATTTATGCTATGATTAGCTAGCAATTAAAAGTAATATTACTGATCCTTTTCTACTGCTAAAAAAATCTACTCACTTTCACAACAATTCATTAGCAGTAGCAACAGCAATTTCAGAAGTCATACTAATAAACATATCACAAGAAACACGTTACAACAAAAACACATTTATTGAACAGCTTTAAGTGTATACACAACTACTTCTGAAGATACTTGTTCTGTTTACACTTCACCTAATCAGTGAGACAGATATACAAATTTGAGTAGAAAATCCAAGATCCAAATCAAGCATTAAATTACAGATCTCTACTCTTCTTTTAGTTATTTTAATTTTAGTTATTTTTTTCCTACTTACAGAGCTCGAGAATGAATTAAAGATATAAGAGCATACATTCTTGCTGCTTTTCAAAGCAACAGTTTTTAGTACATCATCTTAAAAATACTGAAAACTTTTACCAGGACTGCATTTTAAATCTGCCATTAGACCTACTAGAAATCAATTACCTCAAAGTTCTTCAGTGTCTTTCGCCAGAGCATTGGGTCTGAGGGTTCAAGCTGGAACACTCGCAGCATAACAAAGAGCAGATGAATACAGAATGTGCCCCGGCCACAGCTACAAGTCTGCAGAGAGAAGTACATGCTATAGCTTTACTGAATTGGTAATTGCATAGATAATTTTTCCACATAGAAATGCATCATAGAACACACACTACAGCCAATTCTCGGAAACATAAAATGTAGTTTGTACAAAATAGTTCTTACATAGGCAAAAATATCTTCTCAGATGGCCTTACAGAAAATGTGACCTGCCAAAGTATTGTTCAGGAATATATACAGAAAAGTAGACACAAGTTATTATATTAGTTTTCAACTGACTTTTTTCCCCACTTTTTAATTCTTTTAAAATCAACTGAAGCTATTCCTATGCTTCATATTAGAAGGAAGTGATGCATATAACCATTGTATATCCATAACATAAGGGCAATCGAACTTAAATAAGATGTTTCTGTTTACTTGAAGTCCTGAATGGTTCCCAATGCAGCATTACATTAGTACTATGAAAGTCTATGAAAAGGACCTCATTAAGAATATTAATTAAATTATCACACCATTAAAAGAAATATAAATGGCAAGCACAACATAATATTTCCTTTATTGACGGAATATAAGTATCTCAGAGGGAGAAACTAGGAAAATTTTAGCCAAAAATACTTAACAATTTGGAGCCACTTCTAGGAACGAAGAAAATACATAGGACAGTAACACTTACTTCCAAACTACAGTGTTTATGGCTTTGGGGTGGGGTGTTTATTGTTTGTTTGTGGGGTTTTTTGTGTTTTTTTTTTTAAAAAAAGAGAAACATTAAACAAAACTAATAGACTTACTGCATTTTTGACATAATACAAACTGATCACTATATTACATAAGCACAGATTACAACTTTTAAACATTACTTTATAGAACCATTATATGGGCTGGAGACTAACTTGATCTAATTAGTTTTTGAACAGTTTTCTAACATTAACTGTAAATAAATAAAAGCTACAGACAATATAAAAATGTTCTCTACCTGAGGCCCAATAAATACTCTGTATTTATTGTCAGGGCTGTCTCCGCCAATTAAGAAAGAATTGGGTCCTATCTGCTGCAGCAAATATAGCCTAGCTCGCATAACTTTGTTGACACGACGACTTGTTTCCTCAGGGCTATATGGAGAGAAGCCATCTGGAGATGGGGCTCGTCGAGGTGGTGTTATTCGTCCACTCTGAAACTACATAAATGGTTCCATCATAATTAAACTTACTGTTGTCATGGAAATGCTTATGTGTGGGGTTTTTCCCACCCTCCAAATGAGACAGGAGTCCTCAAAACCTGAAACTACGAAAACCTGCTTAGACTATATGACTTTGAAAGAATTACTTTTCTTCCATGTCCAGAATGAGAGCAGAAGACAAATTGAATTTCATAACTGAAGTTTTGTTTGAAACTATGACAGAAAAACAGTTTTATAAATTGCTATTTTCAAGCCTTCACTGTATGTCTTACTACATTACTATTGAATTCACAAGTATAATCCCATGAGAAAATAATCAGACTCTTAATCCCATACAGAAAATTATTTTATGAGGTTAAAATGCTAATATATTTCATAAAAGAAGAAATACTACTGCTACAGTTTACAATAGCGAATATATGACCAAAGAAGACCAAAAGTTCAAGAAATTGTAGAGAAAAGGAAAAAGGATATAGCTTCCTTTCCTTTGCATAATTAAAGCAACTTTCAGCTGAGGATGGAGATTTTTTTTTATTTTGTTTCCCTGCATATCTCACTCGTGATATCCTGTCACAACCTCTTTCTATAAGCACCTTGCCCAACACAGGAAGCATTAACTGCCTCTATAATCAAAGCATTGCAGAATATAGACAAATTAAAAATTGTATCACGGGCTGCAACTTACAGGCACTGGAGATACCCTTTTTCTTCTAACACCTGGTGATTCAGATTTAATTGTCCTAGATGATGATGAAGAGGAGCTACTAGGAGAAGGACTACGTCTTCCTTTCTGCATAGGTGAAGAAGTAGTGCTTTGTCCTTCAGCTTGAGGTTCAAGAGAGAGTTTGTTTACCTCCAATCCATCTCCTTTCCCAGGGATAGGTTTCACCACCTTGCCAGAATTAAATCATGTGTTAGAATTCTGAATTGATAATCTTACATGAAAGCAAAACAAATTAATCAAAATGTGATTTGCTAACGTTATATAATTATTATCCAGATATTTGAAGTTTGCATACTCCTATGTTCTAATATCAACATTTAATAGGGGTTACCGATATGCAGCACAAAAGCAAGAACACTTTTTCCTGTCTGTGCTGCTTGTGACTTCTGTCAACAACTGACTTGATTCTCAAAGTACTTCTGTAGTTGCCATTCTTATCTCAAAGGATAGCAATTTCCCCATTTGGATAACAGGAGCCAGAAGAATTTCTTTCTACAGACCTTGTCTGCTTATTAAGAGCTGTAATGTTGGATCCATCTGTTATATTCAGTACAACTTGAGAAGTATCAGGGTTGCTATTTCTACAGCATAACATTTGTGGCAAAGTTAAAGTTACTTTAAACCTGAAGGGAATGCAGCAAAATCAAGGTGTGCTGAACTCTAGAAGAGCTACCTAGGTTTTCTGCACCACATCTGGTATCTGAGATAATCAGTGTGCACTGTGCTGTTCTACATGAATAAACACATATGCTCAAGCAGAGTGAGTACACGCACAGTGCTTTGTTGCACAAACACTGAATTTTGCAATATTACTGAGTTACTGAGGTATGGAATATTATAAGATAACTTTCAGCTGCCTGCCCCTCAGATCCACATAATGCATGAGTAAGCCCTATGGGAACTGAATTAAATTGAATTAAAAGCAGTTACATCAAGCTGAGGCAGTTTCAGTTGTACATTTCTCCACGTCTTAGAGGTTTAATTCAAAGCTGGCAGGAAGTTTCAAGCAACACTTCAGATTAACAGAGCAGACCTCTCCAAGACAGCTTCAGAGGTCTCCTGAATTTAGGCAAAAAAATGGAAGGAGCCTTCCCACGTCAGGGTATGAGGAGGAAGACATATCAGACTCAGTGCCTTTCTACATGATGGTTTGGTCTGCTTTCACAAGATCAAATGCTAATTTAAGCTGAAGCATTTAACTCATCCAACTTAAGCTATTCCACATCCAGAAACACATTTCAGTTTCAGCAGGCTCTTGTTCTCAGGGACAAGAGGACAATGAGGAGGTTGTGGTCCAGCAGTAAGGCACTGCCTAAAAGAAAAACGTGCATTTACAGCCTTAATCCAAGCACTGCTAATTTTAATTTGTCACCATATTTGATGTATTTCAAACTTAAACTGTTCAAAACCTTTTATTTTTATTGTTTTTAAATATACTGCTAGCTGATTATGAAAGTAAACAGAACAAAGGAGAATAATAAGAAGCAGTGCAGCCTTTTTTCCCTCCTACCAATTATGGTAACGCTTTTTCTTTCCTAGAAGGTCAAAATGCAAATTTATGTGCTTATGGACAAGTTACAGTTACAGCTGCTAGTGCTTGAAAATATCTAAAATGTAAAATGGTAGTCAGTGAGAATCTGGAGCACCAAAAGCTGTATTAAAAACCCCACAAACCTCAAGGGAAGCAGCTGAGCAGGGAAACAATATCAAGCTATGTAGTAACCAAGACGTATTTAAAAATTTTTACAGTAAGAACAAGTTTGTGTTATTTGACCCTTTAAGATACTGCGCTTTTTTGGTGCAATTTTTAATATTTTCAATGTTCTTTCTCGTGACAGAAAGTTACCAACAGAATGTATTTCTGCTCTGGAAAACCTGCCCCAAACCCTTGTTTACTGCATCAGATAATCTTATCTTTAAATTAAGAATCCCATCAAGTGGTACATGCGAGTCACACTGAGCCATACTCACTAATTGCTATTAATTTAACCAGCATTATACTAAATAAGATTGTAACTATGCTTACTAAGTTTCAGGTCTCATATGCCTGCAACTTCTTAAAACCACTCCTGAGCCATACACAAAAGTATGACCCCAAATACTAATAGAATACTCCAGCATCCAAAGTTTAGCAGAGTTGAGATCAATGTGAAGGAGTTAATCAGCTTCAGTTTCTTCCCATTCTGGTAAGACTGTAGGTTGCTTTTTCCCCTAGCAAATATTCCATATACTTCCATATCATATATAGAAAAACAACATCTTCACACTAAGGAAAAGTGAAGTCATGAAACACCTAAGAATCACGGGAGTACAAAGTACTATCATGCAGTATAGCACTCCAGTTTTCACCTCATAAACAGGAGTTACTTTTGTTGTTGACATTAGAGGGCAGTGTTGTCACAGTATTATTTTATACTACACAACCAGTAGTGCCTTTTCCTCAAAAATAAAGCTTAATAAATGCATACATTTCAGAAAGTCAGCCACAGTTTCCCATTAAAGAGCTCAAAAAATGAACAGGAGGACCCTAAGAGTATGTAATTTGTTAAAATAAGGACGTTTATATTAGAAACAAATTTAAGGGATTTTTATTTGTAACAGCTGCAACAAATATTGCCTTTCCATCGGTGCCACTTACCACAGGGCCTCTCCTGCTTCTTCTTTCCAGCCATTCATGCTTCCAGGCTGGCATACACGTTGCCTTGAGTTTCTCCCTGATCATGCGCTCTTCTGGGCGGTCATCCATCTTCTGCAACCCCCTGAGGGTTTCTTTATTCTCCATGTCACGACTACAGCAAAGACAAAAAAAAATAAAATTCATGAACACAATTATTTTAATTAAAAGCACAATACCACAGCACTCTTAAACTTTGTGCCAGCCTATCCTCCCTCCCTCTCCTTAAAACACAGCTGCTAAAACATCATCTCCAACTGACTGCAGCAAACCTTTTAAGAGTTACAACTAATTTACTAGTCTGTCATTTGCAGCATACCTGTTTTGAGGGCTATTTCTTTAAAATTTGTGTACTGCTTTTAACAATAGACACCCAGTAAAAAGGAAGGTCCTGGCAAATATTAAACCAATACAAAAAAAAAATCACTGTGTGCCATGTCATTCGCCAAAAGTTTCACAAACACTGTGATGGTTCATTCATTCCTTGGCAATTCAAAGCTTGCAATCTCTGTTTTAAAACAATGTACAAAATGAATCTAAATTAACAGTGAAAATATTCCAGCTTCATAAGATGCACAAACATGGAACTATGTATGCAGTGGCTCTTCTAATACATGAACCCTTCCTTAAAAAAGAGGACTTCTTTACTAATGCAAAGTAAGCATGCTTAAGCTAGACACAGAAGTCATGAAAGCAAGGCTAGTTACTCAGACAACAACTCTCAAGGCGACTAATGACTTAAAAGCTCTTCAAGTCAGCTATAATTACATCAAAATTCACAGCAAGTTCGTATCTGTAAAATGAAAGTATAATCCATCTGGGCTTGTTTTTTTGACCTACAGCAAAGCAGTTACTTGTGACTGCTGGCAACAATAAAAAGGCAAAAAATACTGTCAGACACTGAAAAACAAATACAAGCAGTCTGCAAGATTTCCTGAATCTGTTGAGCTATCTGCTAAATCACCAAGAAAACCACATTCTTAAGCAGCAGCACATGATCCCCACCCATTTTCTTGAAGTCAGCTGTCTTGAAAAATAGGCAAGCTTGATTAAGCCAACTCAGAATGAAATCTTATTTCAAAAATAAAAATCACAGCTTAAAGTGGAAAATAAGGCTATATAATAATTTATTTCCAACAACTGCTTTCATGTATGCAGCCTTCAGCTTCTAAAACATGTAGCTATGCAGTTAAAACCACATTTATGTACTGTACATTGACCTACCTACAACGTACTCCCTTATAACATTCATTGCAATAAGATACAGTTAAAATTACAATGTCTGTCCTCATCAGGAATGTATTACTAAGGTTCATTTATCACAAACCTGTACTTAGAAAAATGAGAAGCTTTCCCTGGTCAGAGGTACTAGTGGGTTTGGGTTTTTTTTTTCTCTTATTGTAGAGACAAAGGAAACAAAGTATTCTGAGGCCGGAAATTACTCTTCCTGTTCAGTACTGAAATGTAATAAGCAGATGGATACTATAAACAAAATATATTTTCTTTCAAGCAACATCTAAACCTACTGCTAATAGCTGACTTTAGACACTCAGAACCGTGTCCAGTGGTTAAAGACTTAGCAAAAATTTATAAATAGAAAGACAATCCAACTAAGAATGAGTATTTTTGAGGGGTTAAATGTTAATGCTCTCTTAACTTCAAAACTAATGTGACATAAAAATTAGTTTTGTCCCATCACTTAATTCCATACTGTTGCTTTCTAGAAACAGAGACCAAAAAATACCAGTGATAATTCATGAAAAACAAAGACATCATGCTAGCAGGTAGAGTCCAAATTGAAAATGTGCCTAAAAGTTTAAAACAGAGGAAAAACTGTTGGATAAAAAGGGTCCATGATTTTTTTCCCCTCAGACCAAAAAAAAGCAGTTCAAAGACAAAGCCCTTTGCATAAGAACAGTATGGCACCAAAATGATACAGGTGCAAGCTAAAAATAGTTATTCTAGGGGTTTTTTATATCAGTTATTCCATGGCATGAACCATCTCGGTTGCATGAATACTTTGTATAGAGGACAGAAAACACTATCCCAGCAGTGAAAGAATGGCACAGAATTTCATTTGTTCATATAACCATGATTAACTTCCCAACTAATATAAAAAAAAAGTCTTTTAGAGGCCCTTGGACTCTAATTCATGAACAATGTAATACAACAGTGCAGGCTTCACAATCTGCGCTTGTTCTCTAAAAAGCAGAAGCAACTATCTTCCTCTCATGTGACAGCTAAACCGATCCACTGTCGCCTGCACAAAGAACTCTTGTGCTTTTCCTCCACGCAGGTGGGAAAGACCAGCCGAGTCTGAAAGCTTCTGCTTAGCAAACTGCATTTAGCTTTTTGTAGAATTTCAGTATGTCTTTTTATAGAATACAACTTCTGAAGTCCTCAAGAAAGCTTCATATTTTAACTCAAGTTTGCCTATAATATTCATTAAATATTCTTAAACCATCAGGTCTGTGGAAAAATTATGTTTCCTGTGACTACACAAAGCTCTGCATGCTGCACGACATCATCATTTTGCAGCCCTGAACCTGCAGGAGTTTTTATAATTATTATTATTATTGTTTTTTTAATCTAAAGCAAATCCCCTCATCTCTTCCAGGCAAGCTGAAGTTTCCCTACATGACAATGGCTAGGCTGCCATTCTCTGTATCATTGTACCTCAGCACAAAAAAATTATAAATTCAGAGCATAGCTCGCTGAGGACTTGATCCTGCAGGGTACAGAGCATTCTTATCTTCATGCAGCAAAACCTATTCATAAGTCGAGGCAAAAATGCGCTGAAGTGACTGCCAGGTGGTGCTTTACTTGAGCAGCAGTGACAAAGCAAAGGAGCAGGCCAAAACCCACAAATCTCTAAGAATATGATAGCTTGGACCAGGGAGCCTGACATTTCCCAGCAGCCCACCCTTCCGCTTCATCGGGAAGCAAGGATTTTGCTCTTAAATGTTCCCAGCTTTTCATGAATCAAGCAGATAGAAACAGATAAAATTTAACTTTTAAACATTGCTCCCCCTCACAAAGGCAGCATTAAGGACCCTACAAATTCTTTTTCTCATTAGTTCTAAACCATCAGATATCGGCTCCTGTACTAACTAGTCAAGAAATTCCAAAGAAATGGATCTAAATTGTAACTCTTAGGTACAGAGCAAGCTCAACAGTGTGACAACTACTGTTTTTTAAAGAATAAGCTCAGTGGTCTGCACATTAATAAATGCATTATTCACTTTTGATTATTTGCTTCATGAACTATGAAACAATACAGTAAGATTAATGTACTGCATGGAAACATTTTACTGCAACATATTGAGCAGACAAGGCAAAACATTGTCCTGTTTCCATATCTTAATTCTGAAGGCTGGCAACCAGTAACTGAACAGTCAGATTGTTAAAAATCTGTTCCATATGGACCAGTGATTCAATATGTGTGCAATACATGTGTTACTTAGCAAACTTGTGAAATACACAAGCAAGACCTACTGTTGAACAGTTCAGTGAATTTAATACTAATTCTCTGCAAGTATTTTTCTTACAAAGAGCTTCTAATTGTATATGAAAGCTGAATCATAGTTCCCATTCATTGTCCTGTCCCTCTCAATGTCCAGAAACAGTTCATGCTTTGACTTCTCTGTCTTATTTATGCAGTTTTATCGAACAGCCACGCTGGTCAAGATTTTATTAGCGGCAAGAAGACAGAAAAAACCCCGAATTCTGAAATAGGAAAGACTCAATTCACCAAGAAATGGGAATCTCTGTTTGCTACATGCACAAATAATCACAGAGAGAAAAAAGAAATACTGGCTGCTGCATAATTATTTTTTTTTACCATTTGTCTGAAGTGAGGTAAACTTGCACACCAGCAGTAGTCAAACCCTGCATAACTGCAAAAAAAATCGTAAACAAAATTGGTCACACAGCAGCTCTATCAGAAGAATCAGTGCATTTAACAACAACAGGTTGTGGGAAAAGCCTGGGGTTTGATGGAAATGCACTAAATAAGAAGGAACGAATATGGGAGAAGTAACATTATGCTCAGTGCAAATGCCATTTGGTGACAAGCAATACTGGGGGCGATCTTAGAAGGGATATAGAGAGCTCATTTTGGAGACCTTAAGAATTAAGAATGCAGGCACCCAGTTACCTGCAACCCAACCAGCAGGTCCCAAGAAGCAGGTCCTGGAGGCATGCTAGGAGCAGCACTCAGTGACGTGTAGGAGGGGGCAGAATTAGCCATTCCCTGAACCGAGAAGGTCAGCTATTAGCGTTTTAGACAACTTTTTACCACTAGAGTTCCAGCAGAGCTGACAGTTTCTCCTTTGCCGTTAATTAGTTTTAATGATACCAAGATCAATAAAAAAATATCAGATCAAGATGGGTAAGGTATGAGCTGTCCTCCTGCTAGTCTCCCATTCCTTCTCCTCCTGCCTAGTCCACTTGGCATTCAGCATCTAACCAGGTCATGACCATCCTAAAAAAGCGAAAGATCAGCTATGGCACATTCTACTAAAATGAAAAACTTAGCAGGGAACTTTCTCAACCTAACTCCAAATGGCAGCTACTGCCCCTAAAAGACAAATGTTGAATGCACCACTTCCTAGAGACTAATGAATCTGGCTTCCCAAAATAGTTAAGCTATTTTAGCCAAATGTTATGTAAGTGTTAAATTAAGCTTTGTTTTTCTGTTACAAGTATCTGACAAATACAAAAGGGAAAACAATAAATCATATTTTTTTTTTCTAGCTGCCTCAGCCCCTCCAGGAGCTATTCATCATCTTCCCATGAGAATAATGATGTTCATAAGGAGATTTACATGAACCACTAACAAGCATTCTGCATTCTAAACACCTTTCTTTTTACCTCAAATAAGCTTGTATCTTCTCATATATTTTGAGACATAAATTACAAATATATTTATAAGTTATAAAAATACAGAAAAAGCAAAAATGGTGCCCAGATGTAATGAAATAGAGAGACATAATACCCAGCACATTCCTATGCTGCCCTGAGGATCCAGGTTGCCATGTGAGAGTCCCTGTTGGGAAACACCATTGGTGACAGCCGCTGCATCTTTACATAAAAGTGGTTTTAGAAGCTAAATCATATCCTATTTCTTCACGCATTTTTCTGTAAAGGAGAAAGAAACCTGTATGGATTTTGAAAATATGAAAGAAAAATCTTCCTGTTGTTTGACTGTAAAACAAGAACTACTAAGCCTACACCCATAGTGTTTTGGTAACCATCGTTATTTAGTCCCAGTTTGATGCATTGTTTGTCTTCTCTCCATATAAAGTCCTTTTGATCAAGCATCTCTTGAAGACCAATATGTCAAAAGTGCATCTGCCAAAGAGAACTTTTCACTCTAATAGGACAATATTCACAATCAAAGCACTAACTCCACAAGCTGAGCCATCACCTTCAGTGGAACCTCACAGGCCCTGGCCAAGAAGGATCACACCCTCTTAGTGATACAGACTCAAATCTCCATAAATGGATGTCTAAAATTACAGAGATAAACTACCTGCTTGGATTTTCTAGCTCCTATGAAGTAAAATCCACCTACTTGAAATATGTCATGCACTGGCTGGATTGCTTGCTGTGAAGATACCTAGTCATACTTTGAGATTTTGGCACTATTCAATAGACATTAAAAATGTCCTCCTACAAAACAAACCAGTTTGCAGCCTCAGTTTGCAACAGGTGCTTGGTACAAACCTAATGAAATGGGTTTACCTCTTCTGCATGTTTCCTAAGAAGGCTATCAGACATCCGTAACAAGTATTAGAAAAGCTCCTAGGGCTCTCTAATCCTTCCTGTTGTTGTTTAGTCTCCCAGTACCAATGCAGATTCATCATATACACCCCCCCCCTGTATTTTGAAGATGCAAAAATAGCAGTTACTTACATGATGTCTCAGACTCTTAACTTTCATACTAAAAGGTTTGCAGAAAGAAGCTGGTAATCACTAAAACTAAAAGGTCATGCCATTACTGAGAAAAATTTCTAGAAATTATAGGAAGTTCATAATTTATATTGATACATGAGACCCAAAGCCACTAAAAATTGTGGAGCTTAATTATTTTTATAATTTTCTGAGTTTGGAGTAATGAAGAGTGATACTACAGCTTACCAAAAATTCATACGTTTATTACTGTATGACAAACTTTAATATCCCAACAGAGAATAGCATCCTGCATGCCCAGTTAATGTTAGGGCAAATGGAGAGAATACTACAGTCCTGCTCCCATTCTGGTGCACCACACTACTTGGCCTTACTCAAAGAACAACAGTAACATCATTAAAAAGAAAGACTGCAATATGAGTGCTCACTAACAGTAAACTACATGATTAGTTTATCTGCACCAGGATAGAGGATCTCATGCACAGATATTAAAAAGACTTTTTTTTTCCCTCCAGGTTAGCCCACCAGAGTCCTCCCTTACCTCTTACTGAACTATGAGACTGAGTTTTTAATTGATCATGTATCACCTAAGTTAACCCCCTTCAAATCCAATAAAACTCTTCACTTGTAGTATGTGGTTTAATTTCTTAGGCACCAAACTGAACCTTCCATTCGGAGTCTTTAAGCCTGTCATACCCTCAAACAGGAGTGTTAGGTGAAATGTAATTGGCTAAGACATAGAAAGAACCAGGTCAGAATGGGTATGGTCCTTGCTGATGTAAAAGTCTGAAACCATGAACAGGAAGATGGGACTATGATAAAATCTGTAACAGAAGTCCTAAAACAAACTACTCACTGCAAATTATTTTTATAGGTCTACATATTTGGTATATGAGAACATTCATACAGTTTTGAGTCAGTCTGTCCTCCTAAAGGTGAAATTGTTTATTGCATATTGTATGACTGTCAGAGCAGAGTAAAATATCTCCATATATAATGCATGAGTGATAGTGTTTCTTAGACAACTTAACTCCCCTACCCCCAGAGATAAACGTAAGATATTTTATGTAAAAAAAATTATACTTTGAATCAGTTCAAGATAACAAGGATAGGCAGGTAAAACTGCGCATGCTATACTCTCCATCTCCAATTAGAATGGTGGAAATAAGATAGCATACAAACAAGTAATTGAACATAAGCTACAATGCATTAAATTATTTCTGGAGGAGTCAGGAAAGGGAATTTAGACCATTCTGGCCCTTTTCAAACCAGCAGAATTATCAGTAGATAACAAATGTTCTAAGATTGCTGCTATAAAGGGAGATTTTAAGCTCTCTTCAGCAGAGGATTATCATAACAATAAATAACACAACAGAGCAAATAAAAAATTCAAGGCTCATGAACAGTTATTTCTAGCAAAGAAACATAATATACTCAAATTTTTAAGTCAATAACTGGTTAGGTTGTAAATGGTATCTACACAAATGGAGAAGTAAACTTACTCTTTTCAAAACAAGTAAGTCTTTAAATTATTTACAGCTAAAAATGTTACAGAACCCAAGAATCTGACTGACAGAAGGAGAACAAAGACTCAGAAAAAAAGATATTTAACAGGTTTGCTCTTGTTCTTTTCTGAAGAATGATTTTATTGCCATGCTTCCATGATAAAAATAATTACTTCTCATCAGGGATATATTTGTTTCTTAGTGTACACTGCTGACAATTATTACAAATTATTATTATCACCTACTAGCAGTACTCAAGTACCATTTAGGAGTCATTAAGCAGAATGGCAGTATTGTTACCATCCCAGTTTGATTTTTTAATTTACGTCTTGCCTGTGTCTGATTTTGTTACATGATACTAATCTTTTTAAGATGATGCTCTACTTTGCTTTCTCTTCTCTTTTCATATTTCTTGTCCATATATTTATCAATCTGAGTTACACAGGGAATTGGTATCATTAACATGATTTCTTACAATATGGAACTAAGCTGTCCTAAATAAGCACTAATCCTTGCTGAAGAGGTATCCATCTTGCTCACTGTCACTCAGACACCCATTTAGAATGTTCTGTGAAGATTCAGGCATACATTGAATTATGCTGCAAAAGTCAAAGAGGACTAAACATTACCACATGTATTTCTGACACTGGCACAAAAAGCTTTCCTGGGGTGCAGAAATAAATGTAAAAAATTCTTCTTTTGAGTAACTTCTACATGAAGAAATTCAACCCTATAGCAACATTTTTGAATTTTTCACTTGCTTATAGTGGATCCATAGTGGACAGTGTATTTTCTATCAGCAGAAAGTCACAGATGAACTGGTTCTCACCATGAGTACCAAGACTTGGATCTTCATTTCCTTAACTCTCACACATCTAACACCCTTCCACACATACAGAGCACCCTGCATTGTACAGGGAGAGCACTGTCTCTCTATGCAACAAGGAGACCTTTTGGCAATAATCTGTCAGCTAATCTACCCACAGGCCAGCATACAGTAACTACACCCACTTTAACAATGGCACCTACTATTACAAATGTTTATTTTTGTAAGATAACAACAGGCTAGCAAAACAAAAAAAGGCAGGAAAAGGCATTCAAAAATTCTGCAAGCATATAGCTAAAAATGGTTATAGTTTCAGCAACTCCTATTTCAGCTCCTTTAAAATCCACATTATGAAAAGAAAATAAATGCAGGACTCTTATCTGACAGGGAGGGGAGTATTTTGTGAGGTAACAAAATAATAATAATAAAAATTAGTGTAGTTAGCAAGAAATAAAAAAAATCATAATAACCGAATAGGTCTGTGATAACAAAGCAAGAAAGCCAATTACAAGACAGAAAGTATATGGACTACTCCTTAACAAAAATATACAATTTTTGTCTTATCCTCTGTGTATTCCCAGCTGATATTTATTTAAAAACTTTGCTGTATGAATCCCACTTATAATAAAGTACTTGTTTTTAACTGATATTAGTGTATACTTCTTTAAAAATGTAATTCTTGATAAAGATTAAAAATTACACAACATCAGAGTAAAAACAATGACATCTCTTTGATACAGGACCAAATAAAGGACAAGAGGCATCTTCAGTATTTGCTTAAAAAATGACATAAAAAATTGCAAAAACATTCAGTGTGAAAGCACAACACTAGAGAAGCATCACTCGACAAGAGCTCCAGCTTGTCACCAGTGATTTGAGCAAGGACACAGTGTTCCATGTGAGCAGAATTTGATCAGAAGAGCTTTGCATTCAGGTTTCAGTATAGTCATTCCCTGCCAGGTTCCCAGGCACAATATGCCTTCCTATAAGCAAGCACCCGCGAAAAACAGCTTAACAAACCATGGCACTCTGCCATAAAAGATAAAAATATTACATATTTCTAGAAATTTACATGCTAATATGTGAAAAAGAATAGCCTAATTTCATCAAGACATACTGTGCAACCAGAAGCAGGATTAAGCATCTATACAGTATTTAAAGAAGGATGTAAGTAGTTGAGTCAGCTGGATATCGTTTTTTCTATCTTAGAAACAATATCAGATAAAAATAAATCTTGCTTATTTCATTTATTGAGATAATATGTGGTCCTGCTAAGTCCAGGTTAACTAAAGAGTAGCAGCATTTTAAATAAAGCACAAACACTTAGTTTAAAGAAAAAACAGTACTGATTAAAGACGCCTTTATTACCTTCAGATTTCAGTTAGGACATTGACTTCCAGTGGACTACTGCCAACCTTCAGCAGGTTTTCTGGGCCATCGAGCACTCTGTCATCCCTCTGCTCGCTAAAACCAGTGCTCAATACAAACATTTCTACATGCCAGCTCTACGTGTCCCACTTTGACAACACTCCTGAGTTCTCTAGACCAATGGTTTCAATCATTTCAGGTAAGAGTAACTCAAAACCAAAAAAAAAAAGCAAACCTACACTTCCTACAAAAAGTCATCAAATAATATTTTGTATTCAGACCAAGTAAATGCTGTGGGGGGCTGGCGGTGTCGCCTTCTCTTCTGCCATTCAGCAGTCTACTGTAGATGTTCTGGCTACTTGTCATTTCTTGCATTTATTTTTGAAGTTAGACAGTAATTTTTGACTCAAGAGTAGCACTTTAGGATTCCTATTCTTGCAAGCTAGCTACAAGACTTTTTTTCCATCAAGATTGTGTAAAGCGATTGCTTTGTAAAAATTTGAAAAATACCATCGCTGTACTGATTATGCCACAACACCACTTTTAAGACTGAAAGCAATTCTGCATCTAAAGAAGTACAGAAAGATTAAAAGACATGACCAATATGACAAAATAAACCACACTGTGGAACAATCTCTAATCTACACTGATATTCACCCATCTCCCACTATTGTATTATTCAAACATTCTAGTATATGTACTTAGATGGTAGTTGGAAAAAATCTGTCTCTGACCTCATGTGGGATTTGGAAGTCATAAATTATATTCAACACAAGTAGTGATATCTTAAAATAAGTCAAGAACTGCAGATCATGCCAACTATATCTACGTTTGGCAGAAAGATGCACGACTTCTTACTGCTGTTAAAAACCTCTTTGAAGAGGAACAGAGGGAAGTTTTCCAGAACCATAGTTATTCTTTCACTGTGATTTCTAATCATCAGCACAACTGAATAAGGCAATAATTTCAGTTTGTAACTCCCTTCCGAGACCTCCTCCCCAAGCAAGCTGTATGTGTTTTGGCTGGAAAGGAGTTGCAACAAACTTTCATATATTTTTGCTAAATGAATTACCAATGGCATCTTTTTACTGATCCAAAAGAATCAGGGAAGGAGAAAAGAAGTTGTGAAAACCATGACATTTATAAACAGGAATAAGCTCAGGCAATCACGGTACACAAGTTTTATGTACGCACAAGGGAATTCACAAAACTATAAAAAGTCAAACGTTTTAAACTGTCAAAAATCCCAAAAGTATTTATTCCAAAAATATCACCACCATTCAGTTAGTTTCCTTTACTGTTGTCGACAGGTATCACATTAAAGTGACTTGTAAGAAAACTTTTTCATTTATTCTAACCTACAAGCACAAGAAAAAAGAGACTTGTAAAGGGCTTAGTGTTACATCGCTGAAGCTACAAAATAAGTATGATTTCAACAAAAGTATTTAACTTGCTTATCGACAGAACTGTATTCAACAGCACTGGTTATAAGATAAGCAGTGAGGTTATTTTTGGTGGGATGCATGCCAAGTATATCTGTAAGGTAAGTATCTGGAGCATGGGAATATATAGATATATGTACACTTCAGGTAGGAAACATTTTCAATGACAATGATCTCTCTCACAGACAGCAGATTACCTTAAAAAGGGAACTTATTGAAATGGAATTACAGTGATGCACTTAAAATTCAAGTTTGGCTTTATTTGGCACTTACTTTAAATATTTAATAATGACAATCATCAGAGATGGAATAAATGGAATCATTAGTACTTTACAGGTGCATGATGTCAGATTCTTCTTTTAAACTATCTGCCCATTCTTCATAAAAAACTGAATGTCAGCATTCAAGCTAATAGGTTCTGAATTCCCCAATGCTACTGACCAGTTAGGATATCAGTTACCATTTAAGATCAGTGACACTGATATTTCTTCAATCACATTCAAACTTCAGCTACTCAGACCATCTTTTGGGTGGCCAAGAGAAAAAAAGCCTGAGGTCCACTCAAGCTTTTCAATTGAGACAGTCAAAGTAGAACCACAAGAAATAATCCAAGCCATGAAGCAGCAACCAAGCGAAATTTGGTTAAAAATTGACCTACAGTTCCTCCATGATAAAGAACCGTGAAAGGTATAGATAGGAAGCTGTTACTACCCATTTATGCAGTACCCTGAAGCATTGCTTGGGCTGAGATAACAGCACTCACTGAAGTCCATGCCTTCACAGAAGTGTACTTTCAGATTGTTGAATTGCTCTCCCACACAGCCCAAAAGACAAAGATTGTGTTTGTTCTGTAGTACTATACACTAGGCTTTTGTGGACTACTCATGTAACCTCATCAAAGCAATCCTCAAACATCCATCTTCTGTTCAAAATTGTGTTCCCTCCACTCTACAAATCAAGTCTGAAATTTAGTGGAGTGGTTCCCTGGAATTCTGACACTATCAATAAACTTACATTAAGAAATCTAAACAACAGCAGCAAGGCGCTTTCATAAATATTCACAATATAAGGAAGAATGTTGGGAAAATCCCACATTAAGTTCAGAGTGCTTAAGAATTCATGTAGAGTAATAACAAGGTTTCCTTGCTTCATTCTCGCCTCCCACCCAAAGAAATTAATTTTAGAAACTAAAAAAACATGTTGTCAGGCTATCACGAAGTATTAATGCTTACCTGAGCTTTATGGTGAAGTGAAAGCAGCGTAGTGCTTCCCTGAGACCACAAAGCCAGGATGTACTAATGCTTTTATAACAGTAATTTTAATTTTTATTAGTAAGGTATATGTAAAAGTGAATGTTATCTAATGTGTCAAAATTGATACCATTAAAACCACTTTTGATAGGTTGAATATTTGCTCAGTTACACATACACGCAAAGAAGTTTAACAATTTTCAAACTTCTCTTTATATTTAAGAAATTTGTATAAACAAAAGAGAAGCCTCCTATCATCTCTCTGGAAGACAACATATCACTATTACACACAAGAAGCAACCACATTGAGATTAAAATTAGCAGGAATAAAGTTTTGTTTAGATGGCTTCCTTACCAATTCCAAATTTACAAGACGGTTTTCAAATGTCCTGATTTGCAGACTTTATTTTTTATTTTAAAATTATATCTTTGTAGAGAAAATTCTTGCTTTTCTTCTTTTTCTGGAAGTTGTGAAACCCAACTAAGCTGTAAACACTGGAGAAATGTGTAGGCCCTTGGTTCAGGAGTGCCTGTTGTAGAACATAGAAACTATAGAGTTAAATATCAATGTCCATTTTTTAAGGTGTTTTCTCTCACTGTACAGATTTGGAGACTGACAGTATAATTTATGTGGCTGTATTTCATTAATTTACATTTGACCCTTGAAATCTGTAGCACAGAAGCCCACTACCAACAACACACTCAACTGAAAGCAATTCCTTGTCCCACCTATTATTCTTCTGCATTTCTTAGCATGCTGTCTTAAAAAAATAAGATGTTAAAGTACTACCATCCTGAAGCTATTTGAAGTAAGGGAAAGACAGATTGCAACTGTTTTGTTTATATTCCTTTGCTTCCTAGTTGTCACTGCCACTACCACCTGATTAGTAAGAGAAATCACTATTAGGAATTTGCAAGTACAATTCAGGCAGCATTAGAACTGAAAATATTTTTGCAGTTTATTTAAAACAGCTCAAGAGAAATTTCAGTTGTGAATAGCAGAGATTTTACTCACATTATTCCTGGGTCCCCTGGTGTAGAAGTGTCAGAGCTTTGATTTTCAATATCACATGTATTAGCACTGTCCTTGGGAATGTTTTTTTTTTTTGAAGAAAGGTCTTGCAAAGCAAGTTAAAGGGATGAGGGAAAAGCACGTGAACTGTGCCAGTCCCTGATCCGAGCATCTCATTTATGAAGGGATCATAAAATTAACAATCTTTATCATAAATTTTGTTGTCATCAATACATTAAGCAGAGAGCCCCACACTCTGCACAAAGCCCTATGCACAGGACAGGATTTCCAGAGCTCTATCAAGAGTTTCAAAAGCCAGACATTGCTGCAAGCATATTACATGTATCCTTCCCTACAAGGAAAGTTTAACAAGGATACTATTTTAATGCACAGATGTGTTTTGCTCATTGCCCGTATCTACCTATATACTAAGTTTAATGGTGTCCCCCAACAACACTGCATTCCAAATAGTTTCAATACATAGCAATACACAACATCAACATTGTAATGACAAAAGGTAAGAAAACACAGCCTTGTTCACAGCCACACCTACCTGCTCTGGAAGGATAAATGAAACTGCAGCCCTTGCCTCCTAAAGCAGACTGGTTTTCAACTTACTACCTAACATTGTCAGTGCAACCAGTGTAACACAAAATCCAGCTGAGAGGAATGCACAGACTAGGGATCCATGCAGCTGTAAAATGCCATTCCTAAATTAATTTCAAGATTTAATGAGAAAATGCAATTACTGCAGTGTGTGACAGGCATTCAGATTCATGAAGATACTGTGTTCCCCTTTTCAGGGAAGTGGCACAGTTAGAGATGATACAGTCAGCACAGAGATAGCTGCTGTATGAAAGCAACAGATCTCAAACCGAAGCCTCAATTGAATGCTTTGTTTTCTATGAAGTTCAGTCAAACCAAACTACTTCCTGACTGCAATTTTTAAACTCCACTTCCTGAAGTAGAATTTATTGTAAAATATTAATGTCACGCTATTAAAAAAGCCCCCTGTAATTAATCTTTTAAATTAAATCTGTCATGCATAAACAAGATGCAACGTTTTCCCTAGTTAGTTCATTAGAAAACACATAATCAATTAGAAATTGATTATTGAATTTTAACTCAAAAAAGCTGAAAATTTTATTTCCAATATTCTAACTAAAGGATGTACTCATACAACAAAAGGGAAATTAGACACAATAGTGTACTATACAAGTCAGAGTTGAACTAGATCATAAACCAGAAAAAAATGAAGTATTGCATTTTTGCAATATAAATCAGCTGGTTTTTGAGGAATGAAAAACAAAAAAGTTGAAACAGCTTTTCAGGATATTCATCTGAAAACAAGCCCACTTCAAGCAAGACACGCAAATTTCATTTTTTATCACTTCCCCATCTGCCATTCCGTATGTACTAGAGAAAAGCCAAGTTACTGCTGCTGTGGGTACTTTTAAGTTTTGCAGTTTGGTTATGGATTTAAATCTCAGCCACAAATACTTATTTTTTCATCAGGAAAAAATACACACTGTATTTAAAAATAATAATCAACAGAAAAGAGTCCATAAAATATATATGCAAATAGGATCTTGAAAATGCTGCTACAATATACTTAGATCAAGTACTAACATTAGAACTAGAGTGATAACAAGCCTAGAATCAGATTAGGTAATTTAAATACCTAGGCTCTGAATAAACAGCTATATATGCCACTAGAGAGGAAGAAGGAGCCAGAAGCTATCCTAAATTGGGTGGGTAATCTTTTGAAACAGTTACATTTATCATCTTCCCAGCAACAATGTCAGTTTGAGGAGTTCCTACTCCCAGTTTCAATTATTCACTTCCCTTCCTCCCTAATGATGCGCATCTGACTTAAAAACAAAACACAAAACCAAAACCACTACCGCACATTTTGACACTTGGAGAGGAATAAATGGGAAACTGATCTGGTTTTGATCTCCAATAAAATTTCATAACATGGTTCTGCAACAGTTTTCCAGTGAAACAGACAGGATAGCACTACTGAGGGACAAGCTTTAGTCAACCTTTTAAGATATATTAATAAGGTATTCCATTTTCACAGAACACATGCACTGTGGTATAGATTTATTCCAGTAGAGAAGATGCCTTAGGTGCAGCAATGGAATTCACCACACTGGAGACTACAGCTCATTCTACACAGGATGAAGAAAGTTTTATTTTTAAAATGAGTTTTTCAGACATAGGAACTACAGCCTCTCCCAAAAATCTTGTCTTTTCTCCATCTCCATCCATGATTTTACTCAGCAAGCTAGCAGGGGTTATGAGCAGCAACCATGAAATTTGATGTACTGGAAAACATAACACTCAAAGCAATTAATACAACTTTTTTTTGTTTACTGTTCAATGTGTCAATCCCCAAAAATAACTAGTTTGTTTCCTATTTTGGTAAGAAGAAAATGCTCCATTTTCTGGCAAGAAAACAAGCATAGCAGTATGACTCAAATCTTCACACTAGAATAGAGCTTACCGGCAACTGCAGATCCTGGTGCATTCACAAGGCCCCCAGCTGCACAGCTGACTTAATGGGATCTCCCAATAAGAGCCCCTTTATAAGGCCAAACCAGAAGTCCACTCAGCCCAGCATCCTATGTCAAACAGCAACTACCTGTGTATGCTGTAGTAAAACCACAGGAACAAGATCTGAGCCTCTTTTCACCAGAAATGTGTGATTTCAGAGAGGAATCAGAAGAGGAGGTATTAACTCGCTCAACTGGTTTTTGATCTGCTGCAAGCCTTCATCTGCTGGCTTATATGAAGACCGTACTCTATAAAATGAAGGCATGTGACGTGAAGTGACCCAAGACGTTTAAAAAAAGTTGAGTTGACCTCAGGAAAAAAGAAAAAATTATGTTTACTCAACTCACCACAATACTAAAAAAAAAAAAAACAGGCAAGATGACAGCTGAAATTAACTGTAGTACAGAAAGTTATGCTAGATACATGTTAGAGGTAAGTGCAAACTGTTTATTCCAATTCAAATGCCACCTTTGTGTATAAGCATAGGTCAAGGAACAAAACTAACTGTAAGGAAAGAGAAAGACTGAATACCATAAAGACACACACACCTTGAACGCCCCCCTTCCTTTTAAAACCCTGAGGCAATGTAAAAAAAAGTTGTAATCATCAAATCTGCTCCTATAGACAAAATGAAAAGGAACAGGGTATTCAGGTACCCTCCTGGGTACTGAGAACACTAATTGGTCCACAAAGTACAGGCTTTACTTTCCTTATTTTTGCTATAAGTTTATCTTAAGGACTTTTCTGGTTAGAAAACACTGCATGTCCCAGATTACATGTCACACTGCCATCACTAATACATCAGAATGATACAAGAAATCCCACTGTTTAAATGTTTAGAAAATCTTACCTCAGAAATGTCATTATATACAACTACATCTGAACTGCAAAAACCAAATGATTCTCCCCATGCAGACAATTACATACTCTGATATATATCACCATGAGTTACACTGAAGGCATTCCATAGCAATATACAAAATCTACTACCTCAGCTTTCCTTAAAGCCTTCCCAGAGAAATAATACTTAAAGTCAGCACACCTGATACTCATTGAATACATAAAGCATTGTATAGCAGTTAAGTTTCACTGTAATCAAACAGGCAGAGGGAAAATTCCAAACGACCTATTTGACCTTTTGGAGATGGAAGAAGGAGAAACTGTACAACTATGGTTTATGTTTAAAAGACACTGTCCATGCAAGCAGACATTCAACCAACAGATCTGTCAGATCCAGCCCAGCTCAGAAGAGCAGAAGAATGCAAGTTCCATTTCATGAAAGCTTGCCTTGGGCTAACTATACTAGCAATGAATTCTTAATGTCTGGTTGCACCCTGGCTTGTTAAAAAAAAATGACCTGTAAGTCATAGCTAAACAAATAAGATGATTATTAATACAAACTATCAAAAGAAAAAAAAAGGAAAGCTGTCCAGTTAAATCAGTATTCTCACAAACAGCAAAGCTAAAACAAAAACAATGTGTGTCTGTATCTTGGAACATATTCTTAGGGATTTCAGCGGTTCTTCCTGCTCTAGGCATTGAACTTTCTGACAAAGCATTACGAAGTTTGTAACTTCCTGCTTTGCAAAACTATCAAAATGACTGTCACTTTTTCTACACTTACCAGGCAGACAGGAACAGATTTCTGTACCTAGATGTTGACAGTGTTCATTAGAATGCTGAAATTGGTACCTCAGCTATGACGGAAAGCTGGCAGTAGAATTAAAGATAACAAAAACCAACCTCAGACTCCTGAAGACATCAACAACAAAAACGCAATCTCTTCCCAAGCCTAGACAGTAAAAGACTAGATGTTAATTCAGGAAGATGAGAAATCCCATGCTCTCTGAAACATAAAACCAAAAAGGACAAATTTCACTACACACATTACAGTTATAGTTACCAACATACAGACAGCATGAAAACAAAGATAGATAGTAACAGAAGTTAAAGGAGGCTTCATAAGGACGCTCTCCCTTTCAGAAGTGGAGAATGAGAAAACATTTTGCAGAAGTCAGTTGCATGCTTTCGGTTTCTCCTATCTGGCTTAAAAAAAAAAAACCTTTCCTGTTGTAGCATGCAAAAGTCTCAGTGAAACTCTGTTCATGGAAGGCAGAAACTGGAAACAGAATTTACTTTCAAGTGCTGTTCTAATGCCTGAGTACATCCTACGAAGCAATTCATTTTCTATGGATTGTTACATTAAAAAAATGAAATGGTTGGACAATGTAGAAATACAGCTGCTTGTTTTAATAACTACAAAAAGGGAAGCGTGTGTGACAGTCTTACGTGATTCTGTGCTGGACTGTTACGAACAGTACATTAAATAGTTGACTCAATTTAAAGTACATAATAGTTCAATAAACTTAATAGATAAGATCAGCACAGAGCTGAATTTAACTGTACTATACAATCTGCTGCAATTCAGCTTCTCTTTAGATGACTTGTTTAAGTTATAAACAATTTACTACGATACAGCCGTTAAGAACACAACAGGAAGTGTTTCGCTGGAGATCAGGACTTTGTTTCCCTGCACGGTAAAATTCACTCATTAGGACTATTCTTTGCAGTAAGCACTGGGTTTCTTTGGGAAGAATTCACAAACTAACCATCCACTAAAGACTCAGCTGCACAAAGCACGCTAAAAAACAGTACAAGGCACTTGTTACCTGCAATTTTTTTCAGAAGACTTTTACAGAAGTAGTTTTAAACATTCACCTAGGACCAACAAACTCAGATCTGCCTTTTTTTCAGGGAGAGTTGTTTAACAGTTCACAATAATTCTGTAAGAGAAACATCCTCGTTTTCTCTTTACAGCAAAAGAAATCTCATGCCATTCACATACAATACACCCAGTTGAAAGTAGTACAGTAAAGAAAACAGCTAATTTGGGAGATGTTACTATGTAAGTAGCAGCTGGCTGCTCCATTTGCAACTTGCCAGCTCCAGTTTCACAGAGCACTGGAGGATAAGCTACTTAACATATCCATAGGACAACACACCATACTCTCTCCTCAGTCCAGGATCCAAAAAGCAAAGAGAGGTGTTCACATCTGTAACAGCATTGATTTAAAAGCAATTTCCTTTACTGAGAAAAAAAGCAGAGCATGAAATTTAGCCCATGCATGAAGTTATTCCCAACAAAAATTATGCTCAACGTGTGAAGTAAATTAGTTGTCTTAAGTTTTTATTTTAGTTTACTCAATCAGAGTATCTGTAGTTTTTCTCCCTTGTTAAGGGCAGTAGAATACAAATGTATCAGAACAATAAGCAAAAACATCTATGTCTGATTTAACAGAATGCACAGTGTTTGGGAGGTGGTGGTGTGGAAGAGAAACAGTTTTTCTTGTCTGAAACTTTTTCTGGCATCATATATTCACCAGTTAGCAAAATTATAACCAAATAAGGTGATATTTCACTGTGTACCCTTTCAGTGTTTCACAAACTAATCTGATAATTAAAAGCAAGGATGCTAGTGTAAAACATGCCAAACATACTGTTAACTTGCAATCAGTAGACCTCAGAGCTCTGCTGGTATCAATGGCAGCCTCACAAATCAATCGAGCAATTTGCCTAAGCAAGCAGCCAAACAATTAACACTAAATGTGGAAGAAAAAACGCAAACAAAGTCTTGAAACAGTATCACAGAAACTTAAAAGGAATCATTCCAATATCCTGTATCCCCTCCTGCCTCAAAAAACCCCTAACCAACCCAAAACCAACCTATATATTCTTCCCTTGCATTTCATTCCATGTATTCACATACCTTGTAACTGTCACTTTTGTCACAGAGGTACACGCCCAAGTTTGCTGGTAAACTTGCTTATTAATAGGCAATGAAGTGCCTTTTAAAAGGAGACTGAAGCACTGTTTTTTAAGAAAGTGCTGAAAAACAGACCTGACAATGATCCTTTGTTATTTAGGTATTTTTGTGAAGTAGTTCCTGACAGAGACAATTATACCATACTATCACAACTATTCCTCGTTTGCATGATCTGGAACTGCATGAGTTGGCAATATTTCAAGTGTGAAGCCAACGTACACAGCAGGTGTGAAATGTGTTCTTAATTCTACTGGATTCAAAAATTTCTTAACCGACACTGATTATATTGCTCTCTGGGAGCAAAAGAGGTCTGCTTCTATTTTTTCCCCTTTCATTCGGAATAAAGTATTTCAAAGATTAAAAAAAGAAGTACTAAATTAAAACCGTGAACAATTTGAAATTAGAACATCCATATTTGTTTCTCATTTCTTTTAACCATTACTCTTTAAAAATGGCTTCCAGATTTGCCATTTCATAGTAAATCCTGTGTGGTGTTTTTACGCCAGTGCAATTGGGACACCTTTGTAACTCATGTATGAAATGCAATATATATGGTTATCTGATAGAAAATTTCACACCAATCTAAAGGGTAAGGTGTGCACATCTTCAATGAAAGGAAATTGTATAATTCCACCATTTCTCTGATTTTAAAACCTTAAGAAAACACTCCCAAAACAAACCTCACAGGTCATAGTCACTATTCAAAACTATTTCATGAATTTAAGGGGTTTTAAACAACAGTATTAGGCCTAGACATGGGTGCAATTAAGGAAGATTATGCAGCTTATTTTTTAATCTTATGTTTGAGAGTCAGCGATAAAATTTGGCACCCACAAGAACAGCTTTACTTAAATTAGCTTTCTCGGGTGTCTGTCTTTTCAGGTAAAAAGCCAAAATCAGAAACCCACCCTTCAAAATCTAGTATAGAACCTACTCACTGAAATATTTTTTCCTTAAATTTCACCCTACTGTTTAGTGCAGTAAAAAAACAACAAATGGACAATACTCAAAACATACATATGTCTACAAGGGCAAAGCAAGAAGAACAGGCCATAAATGATAATGCTGAAGCAGCTCCAGCTTCAGTAAAGCCAAGACCTCTTTTCCTCTTCACACCCCACTGTCGGACACAAATCCCCAACAATGCAAACTACAAGTTTTGAGACTGGCTGAGAAACTACTTTCTCTTATAAAAGGACCAACAGCATGATAGTTTGCAAGTGTTGCCATTTCAGTTTGGGACTGAACTAGAAGACAGTCACTTCACAGAACTAAATTCATCAAATGAGATACTCTTTCTGTACTGCAATTTTAACAGGAATTTCTGAAACTAATGCATACATTCCAGCAGAAAGTTTTACTTCAGTTTACTACCAGTTTCTCATGAAGATTCTCCAGTTTTTCTGAACACCCTAATGCCCCAAAATAAGAAAGGCATTAAGTGAATCTGTGCTTTCAAGTGCCTCTTAATCTGGTTTCCAGAGGTTTTTCAGTTCATTTTATTTCAGTAGTCTAAGGGCAGGTTAAACTAATGTTGACTAAATCTTGTATTTCTCTTCAAAATTTTATTATAATTTCTTCATGCAACAACAAAAGCTGGTCCATTAAAATGATGGCCTTACTGGCTTTCAGATTGGTGGATAAAAAGCCAGCTAGTTTCCCTTCAAAAACATTTAACAAAAAGCATGCCAAGCAAGTAACTTCTTTTGAGAAAAGTAAAAATTTGGCATTTACCTTGAAAATTCTTAACCACTTCCAACTTCAAACTAATAACGCAAATAACAATATCGTGTGCTCAATCCTAAAAAAAGTCAGAATAAACCTCATCACTTTGAGCAAAGAGAGCTTTACATTTCTGGAGAATGTGGAGGACTACCAGTGACTGCTGTTCTGGATTGTTCTGCTCCCTGCCTTTGTATTATAACAAACTTCCCAATTCATGCAAGAGCAATTTGGTTTTCTAAAAAATGAGAAGTTTTCCAAAGCTATCACCAAATTTAGGCTTCACATTTAAGCAACTAACCATATTTCAGCTACGTTTAACATCCCAACTTTCACCTTCTGAATAAGCAATTCTAATCAAAAGAGGCACAGTAAAGAAAAAAGAACTGAAGACCCATTCATCTCCAGAAAACACATAAACCAAATAAAAACAAGATAAATCAGAACTATTAATTGAAATTTTAAAAATTTGAATAACTTGAGTGGATCTTTCTGTATGGAAGTAAGTAAATCTAAAAAGCAGCATTAGAAGACAAGAACGTGTTTTAAAACTCCAATGTTAAAAAAGGTGAATAAGGAATAAGACAGTTACTTTGAAAAAACTAACCATGAGCAAGATGAGACTACAATGAATGAGAATCCAACTGGATATGAAACAAATTAAGTTGATAGGTAGAAGTTTTGGTATGGTTTGCAATCCTAGTTGAGAACCATCACGTACTTAAGCAACAGGTGAGGCCCAGTTCACCTAATCCTTTTTTTCATTTTTGGATTTGATGAAGCACAACTCATTTCTGTTCGAACTGATTGCTGTAATCCCCTACCCTCACTTAGGCTAAAGAATCTTCACATTGTAAAAATCTAAACTTGCACAGCTCAAAAGAGCATCTATCTCTGTGGCTTTATTTTTTTCTTCCTCCTGAGGCAAGTTATTAGTTGCTCACTCTTTGCACTAGGCTCATCAGACCAATCTACAATTTTTAAACTAACTTCATTTATTTGCAAGCAGTCGTAACTGTCTTACTCAAGATTAAGTGAAACAAAAATTAAGAGCTAATTATCTTCAGGAACTTTCATTCTTATTTGGAAAGATCAAGTTGTCAGATCTGCCTTACAAAGCTTTTCTCTAAAAGTTTCACAGTTGTTTTTTTTTCAGAAACAGTCATAAGTGAAATCTCAGTAAGTGGCATATTGTCCCCACTTCCACAATCCAAGGATTTAAAATCAGAATCCATATAAAAAACAGTAGCAACTGATTGGGGGGTTTCTAAGCTATACATTTAAAGATAAGAAACACAAACCACAAACTAGGACTGTGACTTGAAGTAGTAATACCTATTCTATGACTATTTCATTACGAGAGAGGTGGGAAATAAAGAGTGTATGGTGTCACTCAAACAACTTAAGAAAGGGAAAATTAGCCTTTTTCTTAGAGAGGAAATATCTTTCATCCAAAGGCAGTCAATAACAACTACTGAATCCAAAGTCATTCCCTGAGGTGCTACCAAGACAGATGTGTTTCAGCATACCAAAGGATAAAGCAGCAACAAATTAAACAGGTGATTGCCAAACAGTCTGACCAGCATGGCAATGGTACTACCTTACAGTCCCATTTGTGACCACACTGCTGTGCTATGACTCCTCTGAATGGACTTTCAACCGTAGTTAAAAACAACTTGCGTTAACAGAACATAGTAAGAAATCTATTTCAGAATTTGCCGAATCATTACAATTTCATAGCATTGTATAATCATAGAATCATTTAAGTTGGAAAAAACCTTTAAGATCGTCAAGTCTAACCATAAACCTAACACTGCAGAGCCTTCCTACCCTCAAAGAGATCAATATTGCAGCACAGCTTGGTACTGTCTGCAAACTTGCTGACAGAGCACTCAATGCCCTTATCCAGATCATTGATAAAGATATTAAACAGAACTGGCCCCAGTACTAAGCCCTGAGGAACACCTCTTCAGATCAGTCCAGAACTCCCCAGGCCCGGATATCCAGCTAGTTTGTTACCCAAGCAGAGAGTATGCTCTTGCAGGTCACAAGCCACCAGTTTCTCCAGGAGAATGCTGGGGGAGACAATGTCAAAGGCTTTACTAAAGCCCAGGTAGACAAAATCCTCAACCTCTCCTTCATCCACCAAGTGGGTCACCTTGTCATAGAAGAAGATCAGGCTAGTCAAACAGGATCTGCCTTTCCTAAACACATGCACAATCCAATATCATTTTCTCTACTTTGCTACACAATGTAAGTTTTACTTTGAAAGAATAAAATAAAGTGGGAAAAAATAAATCCACACCTCTTTCAGCTCTGGAAGGTTCTCTGGCTTAATGGCATTGACACATATTAAGAGATCACAAAAAAGAATCCTATGCCAAATCCATGTGTGACCCAACGTCTTGCACTGAAACAACACATTTGCAACACGCTGATTTTAAAGTCAATGAAAAGCATACTCTTCTGAAAGACCATTACAAGACAAATGTCTATAAAAAGACAATGTAAAAGGTATTTGCTTTAACACATAGGTAAGTTGCTTATTAAATTTTAATATTATTCAAAGATTAAACAAACCTTTGTGATCACTAAATATGTCAGGCTGATTTTACTTCTCACCACAAGGATCTCTATTAGAGTGGCAGCCTCTCAAAAATGGGATAGTAGCTAAGAAAGCAGTCTCACTTCTTTAAACAGCTGTGTAAGGGCTTTTCAATAACTATGAAGCTACATCACATATATAAAAGACCAGAATAAAAACTATTTTCCAGGAAACACTGGTGGCACTACAGTTGTGTGAAAGTCTGTGTGTGAAACAAGTCATGCCCTTGTGGTTTACTAATGCAGTGTATGGAAATACTTTCCTCAACAAGTTAATCTTATACCAGGTACTGGAAGCGGCCTGGCTGTGAACTAGAAGCTGAAGACAATGATGTTACCCATTGAATTAAATGCCACGCTAAATTGACAGGCAATCTGTGACTAGGTCAACAGAGCCCCAAGTCCATGCAGATGTCAGAAGGAAGATGCGCCTCTGAAATGGAGTTGGAACACTGCTGACTTCACCCCAGATTGTACAGGACCAGTAAAGAACACTGTCATGTAATCCTATCCTGGAAAAGTAAAGGTGCTTGCATAGTAAGCTTCATTCATTTTTCTAACAATAAATACTAAGTGAACATTCAGATACATGACCCAAAGTGTATCTCTTTCAACACTGCAGCCAGGGAAGGTCAATAATTTCAGAAGACAGCCTTCCCATCTGCTTGCTTAATATGTCTGGGTTAAGCATTAGCCAGCCAGCCACACAGCTACACAAAGTTAGAAGCAAGACGCTGTACGAATATGGAATAGCAGAGTTCAATTCTCACACCCTGTCGATTTGCAGCTTCTGAAGGACTAAGGCAGTTAAACTGAAAGAGCTGAACTTTTTAAATCCTGTAATTACAGATTATTTTAGTGACTGAAAAAAGTACACAGTAACCCAACAAATCCTTATCAAAAGTCACCATGGTAAGAACAGGCTACGCTAACCGCTTCCCTTATGAGAGCCAGCTTTATCCACTCCCAGTTATAAAAACATGCCATTTATTCTAACATGGAAAGGGAGTAACAGTGCTAGACCCACATTGTCTCATTTCCCATTTCCTTTTAGGTACCAAAAGGCAGACCTTGTCACAATAAGGTTCAGAAATGCAATGAAGCAGACATTCGGCCTTCAGGAGATAAAGTGAGATGATGGTTCTCTAAAGTTAACTTAGAAAAAAGAGCAAGTTCTACATAGTATTTTTTATTTCCCAAAAGTGATTGTAAAGAAATCTGAGGAAAGATTGGATAGACTGTTAGTGATAAATGCCAAAACCTCGTCTAATTATAAATAAAATTAATACTTTAACTGCATTTATGTATACCCACGAATTATTTGTGGTTTCAACAAAAAAAGAAGTTTCAAAAAACTCCTTCAGGCAAAACACATAGGTGTGCTTTGTGCCTCCAGCAAATCAATTTATTTGTCATTGTGTTGCTGCACAATTTTATGAAATCCAGAGAGAGAACAGTGTCCTCTCCCCCAGAGATTACCTGAAAATGGTTAATGGAAAAGAGAGTCTGTCCTCCTTAAGGTAGCAGCTCCTATAACACAAACTGTGTTCTCCCTGCAGAGGGAAGACAGAGCACAGCTGGTTTCAACTTGTATAACCAGTAGAGCTCTTTTGTACCGATGACAACATTTCACAGATCTGAAAACGCTGCAATTGCATAAATAAGTCCTCCATCTGGTTTTGGCTTTGTTCCAATCCCGTTTACCTAGCTGTGCAGATCAAGGAGCTGTGTAGCCATTTGGCTCTATGGTGAGAGAAACTTAATGTACATTTGGTACCCGTGGTAACCAGAGACAGTTGATTTGTTCAGTAGTCATTCTCTTACAAACATTAATTAGTACAGAGCTGAATTATTTCCCTGTAAGCTGGAAGAAGCAAATTGATTATTTTTTCAAAATCTTATGCCTCCTTAAATATAGCTATTTATAGTTAAAAATATCCTAAGTTTATTAAAGGGGATAAAAAGGAAAAAATATGAAAATCGTATTTTTGACAAGCTCACTGTTGTATCATTTGAATCAGGGGTTTTAATCACAATAGAAACTCTTAGTTTTTAACTATTTCACAAATCAGCATGTACCAAAAATGTTATTAGTGTGGCCTAGGCAGAAGCAACCTAGGAGCGCTAAAGATACGTAAATTGAAACACACATTTATATGTCAAGATTCTAGTAGAACCAGGAGGTCTTCCAGTTTGTAGCACATACTATACTACCAGATCTTCTTTTTCCTAAGCATCAGAGATGGTCCACCTTGGTATGGGACTTGTAAGCTTAGCAAGTTCCACGTAGCCACAAGAGGCACAGCACTTACCTATGCACCGTGAGTACAGCTGCTGTGACAGAGTTGACATGCAGAGAAGCTTCAGTCAGAATCCTGCAAGAGTCACATGTAACTCCAAGATAGGGACAGTGGTATTTCGAGTCCTGATCTTCCTCTGAAGTTGCTTCTGCGTTTTGAATGAAACCCAAATTACAGAAGTTTCACCTACTCAGTGACAAACTGAGAACAAGTCCTACGAGGAGCGGCTGAGGGAACTGGGGTTGTTTAGCCTAGAGAAGAGGAGGCTGAGAGGAGACCTCATCACTGTCTACAACTACCTGAAAGGAGGTTGTAGCAAGGTGGGTGTTGGTCTCTTCTCACAAGTGACAAGCGATAGGACAAGACGAAATGGCTGTCAGTTGCACCAGGGGAGGTTCAGATTAGACATCAGGAAAAATTTCTTCACTGAAAAGGTGGTCAGGCACTGGCACAGCTGCCCAGGGAGGTGGTTAAGTTGCCATCCCTGAGGTCTTTAAAAGGTGGGTGAATGAGTTTCTTAGAGACATGGTTTAGTAAGGGGACAGGTACAGCTGGACTTGATGATCCCAGAGGTCTTTTCCAACAGATGATTCTACGATTCTATGAAATCTTGCTTAGTTTCAGCCTACAGTACCAATACCACAAGTGGGAAGTGAACACTTGCTCACCAAGAATAACAACAAAGCATATAAGGCTTCACCATTTCATAAGCTTTTACTAGAGGCTCATGCACAAAATTAGAACTTGCATTTTTATTTAAGTCATAACTACTTATGGTTATTTAGGTCTCAGCTACTTTTGCACACATCGATACTTCAAAGACAGTGGAAACACTTATTGCATACAGCTAAGCTGCTGCCTGGAAAGAAATATTTTTTTAAAAACTATCTGTCAATTGAGAAAAAGTCAAGAGACCCATTTTGATGGAACTTCTATGGACCTCTGTCCACATGGTAGAAACTGGCAGATTTCCTACTAGTTCCCCTTGCTACTCCTCAGCAGTCCACTCTGTGGGCTGAAAGGAAGCCAAAAGCCTAAAAGTTCTGGCTGTGTTCTCCCCTGCAGTCTTCATTCCCAGGGTCTGCAAGTGGCCTGCCCTGGCACTGGACCTATATTCCCATCTGCAGTCAATTTTAAAATAATGTAATTCATACAGAGCCGATTTCAAAATGCTGAAGCAATTGTTCTTCCCGACTTGGCTTCACTAGGCATCCTCACTAGTGGCAGAACTGTAAAACACTCCCACGAAATGAGGCTCAGAGCAGGTCAGGACAAGCAAACAGCAGAGCATACTAATTTTCTGCTGAAGTACTAAGGGAATTATATGCTTCAGCATATTTACAAGGATGAGATGGTTTGCCGCTGTACCTGAACGTGCTGGAACTTAACCACTTGATTAAAAGACAATACTGAAGATATACTAGCACTGTTCTTCTCATATGTAGGCATAATTTTCTAAAGAGCTAATATATACTTCAAAAATTTCAATGTAAGTAACAGATTTTCAAGACCAAGTATATAATTATAACATACATCTTTCTAAACTAATTCAGAGTAAAGAGTTTCATTAGTTTAATATAACTAATTCTAGAAAACAGGGGAAAGATTTGGTTAAAGACAGTACCTTTCTGATAAAGGTCAGAGTTTTCATAAGGGTTTGTGATGTTAATTTTTATTATACACAGTATCCCAAGAGCAACAGCCAAGAAAAGTTACTGACACTGATATATTTTGTACAGACAGTAAACATTTGAATAAGATGCCATCAAGACCATTTTCCCTGACATCTCATAGTGCAACTTTCAGGTCAAAGCCTTCTAATTATTTTTCCTTTTTCCTTCAGAAAGGGTAAGTCCAGCTTCCACTGTAGAAAAGAAGCAGAACTTGTAGGAGTTTAGGACTGTGGTCTGCAAATCCTGACTTCTTTCTTAGAAAGAAAAAAGCTCCATCTGAGAAAATCTTTTGGGATGAAATGATGAGTATCCCGGGTACAGAAAAGCTTCACGTTTGTTTATTTTACTGATCTGCTCCTTTCTAACCCTTTCCCCCATTTTTTTCCATTCCCAGACAGTCACTTGGACCAATCTGACTTTGAAGTACCTACACAGGGAAAAAGCTTTCTTTAAGAATTGAATCCTTCACCATCAATAATAAAGCTGCAATGACTGACAATGGTGACCATTTTGAACGGAGGCATACTGACTGGCAGCAGAAGCCAAAAGCAATGGTCAGGCATTACACCACTGTAACACACTGCAGCAATTCTAAATTGTCCTGTACCAGCTAAGCCAAACACTTTGCCACGTGTTAATATTTCTCCTCACTCACCTTGCTGAGAGTATCAGTGTGTCTTTGTTTACAACACTGAACACATCCTTACATGAAAGCACCTTACAACTTTGCACAGATGGAACATGTCTTAGCATAATCCAAAATATTTTATTACAAGTTGCCTGACAGAGATAATCTGCCTTCTTCCCACAGAACAAGGCAGTCTGAGTGTCAGTCCCCATGTCAACCTTTACAGTGAGAGAAACCAAACAGATCAGTCAATCTTTTCCGTATCATTTGGCACAATGCATTTCTAAAATAACAACCTTGAAGACTATCTGCACTGCTCTCTGCAAGAGATCTGCATGGCTTAAGGAGTTCCATTTCATGCCTTCTTGTACACAAGGGCCGGGGGAGGGGGGGGAGGGGAACAACTCCTCCCTCTTCCTGCAACACTGGCTTAAAATAAATACAGAGAACAATCTGCATGTCTTTAAGACCTCTTCCCCACGTACCCTTGCTCTTCCTCCCAGGAGCCTTTGGGACAGCTAAGAAACATGTAGTTACAACTCAAGAGTAAATTCCTGTCAGGGGAAGAAACTGGAACTCTCAAGTTGTTTGTAGGAAGACATTTGAAGAAGGTATGCACAGGACCACATGAAGGAGAACGTACTGGTGCAGGAGAATCTAGCAGAAACCCCAGTGCCCTGGAGCTTCCTACTGGTTTGGGCATCTGATGTGCCTGTAAATATCAGGAAACATACTGTATTGAGCTGTTCATTACAAATAAATGGAGAACTTGAGTTAAAAACCCAACAAATTAATGTCTGTTCAACATTTACAGAAGAGCTGGTTTTCTGGAACTATATGCAGGCATTAAAAATAAACTTATGCATGTTAATACAGTTTAAAGAGCAATTCTATCTAGTATTGTTTAAAAAACAGCCGTTCCCATTTCCATTTAAAGTGTCAACTGCTTAAGAATTTTACAGAACTACAAGAGCCATCACCTGTCTTCTATTTATACTAATAATCCAAAGAAACTAATAAGCAATATAGATCCTCCATATGGGAGGTGATTTCCAAATTTTTAAGAACATATTAGCATTAGTTCAGTGAGCTTCCATGCTAGTGACAACTGCAGTTATTTTATTACATCAAGCAAACAAGTCTTTAGTCACAGGACAGGGGTCCATAAAGGCATTTACTTTAGCAAAAAACACATATGAGGTGTTAATGTGAACATTTCAGATACTGATAACATATTTCGTGATAAAGTTAAAACTTACAAGAGAAAAATTGGACAGGAATATTAGTATCACACCTAGCAATTCTGTAGTCTAAAAATATGGAAATAAACTAGAAAACTGTCACTGACTACACATGAATTTTCAAAGTACGTATTCAGCTACCAGAAATTAAGGTACTGTCGCAATTCAAAGCAATTAGAATATTGTCTTAACTGAAATAAACAAACACTGCCTGCTAGCGTGTATTAATCTGACAAACTGAAACTATATAAACTGCAAACTGGAGGCCACTGTGACTTTCACCAAACATTTCACACACTTGGATTTTGTATGCCTCTCCAGCTAAATATCACTTGAATATAATGGGGACACCATATTACCCACTGGGCTTTGAAGCTTCCCTTTTAAAGCACGTGATGAATTACTAAAATAAGACTCTGCAGACATTTATCAGCAGTAGAAAGGGATGTAACACAACATTTGTTTTAAAAAAAAACACAACTATTTCTCAATTGCTATTAACACAAATAAGGTTTTTTTATTCCTTGATCACCTGAAAAATTTACACCAAGCCCCTTTAATATTTGGAAGGAAAAATCCTGAAGATACAAGCATGACGGTCATACAGGACATACAAAAAATCCTTACAGTGTAAGTGGGTATTGGGTAGAAATAACTAGTGAAATTAAATGCATATTGGTCAGCCAAAACAAGGAATACTAGTTATATAACTTTGAAGGTTTACTACCATCTCACAAAAGGACCTATCGCCATTGCTGACAGCTGAGCAAAGACTCATTTGAGTTTCCTCAAAAGCAAGATGACTGGATGCTCAAGACGAGGATGGAAAGATCATTTTTCCAGCATTCTACTCCCACCTTCCAGAGTGACCCTGGACATGAAAGAAGGAGCTGTGAAATCTGTTGATGAGAAATACTAGGTAAGAATTGAAGTTACTCAGCCCAGCAGGTATATTAGCAGTGATTCCACTACAAATTACAATATTAGAACAAGAGAGATGAGAACAAACAATATCATATTTCCATGAATGAAGTAAGTAGTTTATACTCCAGGGACACATCAAATACATGCAGATAGTGTGAAACAAAGGTAGACTGACTTAACTTTCAGTTTAAACTCATAACAGATAAACAGGAATACTGAAGGACATTCTAAATTTAATGAAAAAGAAAAAAACACCTTTTGCAAACACATTCATATCCTTAGTCATTAGATGAGGATTATGAAAAAAAAATGGATATTTCTGAGCAAAATAAAGAGGGAGTGATGGCTCTATTAGTTTTTACTAAGACAATTTGAGAAGTATTTAATTAGTTTCCAGACAGAAAGAAGGTAAACAATTCCCTATTTCAAATGACTCTTAAGTATCAACTAACTAGGTGCTGTTTTTACAGATTTTTTTCAGTCAAGGTCTAACAAAACTGATCTTAAAAAAAAACCCACAAAACCAGAAACAACAACAAAAAAGAACCCAACTAGAATCGATGAAACGCCAAAATCCATAAACCAAGAAACAAACAACAAAACAAAACCAGAAAAAAACACTCTACCCCCTAACATATCTTTGAGGAGAAAATTAATGAAGACTATTTACTGCAGAGCAAGATTCTCCAGTTCTGTAATGTGGTGTGATAGGGAAGTGTCCTGTAAGCAACACATTCAGCCTCTGGGTAAAAATAAAAAGGGAGGGAAGCAACGGAAAGCAACCTTCCACTTAACCACCTTCTCTTAGCCACGTAGAGACAACTCATGAAGCGCTCTTAAAGGCTTTCTGTCCATTTTAACTCAAACAAAAGAATAAACTGTAATTCTAGACTTTTAAGTCAAAGCAGAGCAGATAAAAGTAAAACAAGATGACCCTGGGTCTTTGCAGAGAATCGTCCAATAACACCAAGATTAGCATTAGAAATTCAGAACTCAAACCAGATCCATTCTGTCAATGCCACTGCTGCTGAAAATTAGGTTTTTTTACAAGTTACTCTAGAAAACAGCTACATGGCAACATACAATTTCCTGTATTAGACACGTTTAAGCCAAGTTTCGCCAACAATGGAAGCCAGGCAAAGCCAACAGTAGCATTCACATAGCCACCCACCCCCAGCTGCTTGTTTCCACTCCCTCCTCACCCTCTCCTGCACCAGAGTAGGCTTTTGCACAGTTGCACCATTAACTTTATCACAGTATCACAGTATCATAAGGTTGGAAAGGACCTCCGAGATCATCGAGTCCAACCTAACTCCAACTTCAAACCACAACAAATGCATTAGCACAAGAAAAGAGCTTGTGAAATTCAAATCTATCACACAGAAGGAAAAGGTGACTGTCAAATCCTGTATTCTACATGTTCAAGCTTTTGGTAAGGCAGAACTGCACATGGCTACACACTGAGCAGCACTGAGACTCCACTGAGTGACAGTGGAGACTGAACCTTTAGTATCACTAAATCCAATGAGACAGAAAGCTCCAGATTAGTTAGTTACAATCTATTTACTTTGCATAGGAACAAAGAAACTGCCATACCAGATCAGACCATCTAAGCAGAACCCTACCACTTGCAATAACTGAGTGATAAAAATCAGACACAGTAGAGGGTGACCCTCTTCCAAAAGTACTCCAAAGCCACAGAGCACAGAAGAGGTAGGAGATGCATCTTCTCTCACAGCAGTATCCAGGCTAAACTGAAAGCAGAAATTTTTTTACCTTAGCTACAGTTTGATAACACAAACAGTGAAAGTTATAATCATTTCAGTTAAAAGAAAAAGGGAGCAAGTCAAACCGTGGCCACACTGTGCCTTCAGTGTATTCTCCCTCTGTTACCATCCCACTGCCCACTCCAGTGCTCTGTTGAAGCAACCATTCTTTCCTTTGAAAGATATAAAGGTGTTACAAATTCATAAGCAGAGGCAAAACTACGGATCTTTTACTAGTAACTTGTACATATAGTCAAAACTTCTGTTTCACAGTGTATCTTTGGTGTCTCTAGCAAGTGTGTCAAACAGTAAGTACAGAAAACAAAGCATAAATACCTCCAAACACTGTCTTGCAGCTGAACTATCTGGCAAGCCTGCCACATCTAGCTTATACGTTTTCAAACTCAAACTCAGTTTTTACACAGGTCACAGTACATGGTTACTGTGTGCAGACAAGATGAATTACAGTATTTCCCACTTTTCCTTTTTATAAAAACAGGATTATGTCTGTAGAACTTGTACTTGGTAATGTAGAAAGTCACCTACACTAACTTCATATACAGCTAAACATCACTTAAAAGAATCTGAATGTTTTAAAAGAACGTTGTTAAGGTCACAAAGAGGTGCTGTTCTAATCTTTTTATACAAACCAAATCAATATACTGTCCGTATAAATATGGGATAAAAGGTCTGAAGCCTTTAGGTTGAAGCTGCATTTCCTAGTAAAACAACTCCATCCTCCTCTTACAGTAATATAGAAAGATAGCTTACAACATTCACAGCTTTTAATGAAAATATTTGTTCTACTGCCATGACAAGCAGAATGATTGAGAGATTAAAGAAAAAAAAAAGTAGTATTTACATTTAGTACTTAATAGCAGAGTCAATTTCCCTTCTCAGCTTCATTCTGAAGCTCATGCAGATCTTCCAGCATGAACAGAAAGTCTATTTAAAAAGGAAGTAACTGTAATACCAAAGAGGCTGACAGAGGGACTTCAGAGCAAAAACAGTGTCTTTTAACTAACAGCAGATCCTTACAGGCAAGTACAACTACTTTTTTTTTTAAAAAAAAAGCAAACCTTCACATAATACATTACTTTGATTACATCCTTCATTTTGCCTCTTAATGTGTCTTGTGTCTGGGCAGAGCTGAATGCACAAATTTAATGTGTAATATGCTGTTTCTCACATACAAACCTCCCTCCTCCAACTAGAACAAGTATTTAATATTGCAATAAGGGCAGAGGATGTTTTAAATTCTTCATACAGTCTGACAAAGTAGTACTTTGTCTAACATCTGTTTACTGGTAACACAACACACAGAATTACTGAGATACTCCACATGGATATTTCTGAAGAACAACCCCTATCATAGCGGCCATGTATTTTTAACTGTACCCACTATAAATTCAAAGTAGACTATCTTGTTAAAATACAAAGAGAAAAGCTCTCAGCTTTTAGTATTTTCTATGAGTTGTTAACATTCCTAGTCAAACATGAAAGGGTACTTAGGAGAGGGTTTTAACTTACACACAAACACTGATTTGTCCAAACGCAGGTAATTAAAAGTAAACAAACTGTGTATGTGAAAGGAAAAAGTTTCACAGTTGCTCTGCCATTGCTGCTGTGGGACTGACTAGCAAGGTGGACTCAGTGTTTCAGCACTGATGTAAAGCATATTGACCTTCCCAATCCTCTAATACCAAGCCTAACTCCCACTTGCAACCACTATAAGACCGAGTTGTTTTAAATGTGTTCTGACAGGATTCTTTACTTTCTTTGAAAGCCATGAAACTGGTTAAAGTTGTATTATGATATACAGTACATGGTCTCCATTATGTAATGAAATTATAAAGATGGCACTAAGAGTCATAAAAAGTCAATTTACTCACTAAAATTCCTGCATTATTTCCCCCTCCAAAACACTTAAGATTTCCCACTAATCCTTCTATAAGTACAGAGGCATTTCTTATCTGTTACGACCACATCACATCAAGCATTTTTATGCTGCCCTAGAAAAAAAACCAAAATCCATCTGAATTGCTGATAATTCACTTAAACAGGACATTGGTCTAGAAAACAGTTCTTAAAGTAATCACAAGATAAGTGAACCTCCAAAAAAAAAAAAAAGATCCTTGAAGTTTAACTGATACAAGACTTAACTAAAAAGAACACAAAAGTCACCGGTCCAAACTGGAACTGTATTTCTTCCGAGGCTTAAATAATTAGCCAGACAAACTGTAAGGCAGCATTAAAACAGGTTCTTGGATGTTAATAGGAAGTCCTTGAACTACACGGTCCGAACCACACAGAAGTCTATACGGAATTGCCAACTTCACACTAAAACTACACCGTCATTCCTGCAGCACCTTCCCCCCACTCACACACACACCCCAATCAGACTTAGCAAGCATAGGAAATGTGCTCTGAAGCACTTAAAAACTGCTTCTCTATGGGATGTTTCGTCCTGAATACTTCCACACACGTCAGACAGGCAGAATGCAGGCAGTTCTGTAAACACCTCAAGAACTTATCAAATAATACGGAAGGCAAAAATGGGCTACAAACACAAGGGCACTAAATGAAACCACTGAAACGCATCACCTCGACTAAAGCATCACAGAACTACTTTCTCTTTGAAAAAAACAGAAGATACTTATGCTTGTAAACCCTCCCCCCCTTACTAAGAATTAAACAAATCAGTTCGGCGATATGGGAACCAAGACCCCAGTGGAGCACTTTTTAAATATAAAAAGCTGCTCAGCTTCGCGCAGCGGAGCGGGAAGAGGGCGCGGGCAGCGCCCAGGTGCGCGGAGCCCGGGATGGGAACCAGACCCCCGGCCGCGCCGGACAGGGCAGGGCGCGCAGGCACCGCGCTCTGTTCGCCGCGGGACCCAGCGGCCGCCACATCCGGCGCCGCCACCGACTCGCATTTCAAAGCCGGCACAAGTTAAACACAAAAGCACTCCGCAGGAGCACACCCGCCGCGCCCCGCGGCTCGCTCCCCCCACCCCCGGGCGCCGCTGACAGCTGCGGGCCCCCCTCCGGCGCCAGGTGCCCCCCGCGCCCCAGCTCGGGGCTGCCCTCCCCGCGCCCCGGCCCCGCCGGCAGCTGCCACCGCCCCCGCACTGGGGAGCAGGGCGCTAGAGCCCAACCCGCGGGACCGGCCCCGCCACTGTCACCACCCGCCCCCCGGAGCCTCTCACCTCGCGGGGGGACACGACTCCATTCCCCTCCCCGCCGCGGGGTCGCTGCCCGCCGGCAGCGGCTCCAGCAGCTCGGCGCAGCGGCTGGGGGAGGCAGCCGGGCTGGCGGGGCTAGAGCGCGGCGGCGCGGGCAGGCACTGGAGCAGCAGCGTCTCGGGGGGCTCCGGCGAGGAGGAGGAGGAGGAGGAGGAGGAGGAGGAGGAGGAGGAGGCGGCGGCAGCCGGGGCGGCGGCGAGGAAGGGGGGCGCCTCGGGCAGTCGGTCCAGCTCCACGCTCCGCACTTTGCGCAGCTGCTTCCGCCTCCAGTCGGAGCGCTGCTCCCGGCAGCCGCCGCCGCCCGCCTCCCGCAGGAGCCCCGCGCCGCTCCCGCCCGCGCTCCCCGCGGCCGCGCCGCCCTTCAGGCTCCCGGAGGCGGCGGCGGCCGCCTCCGCGCCGCTGCCCGCGGATAATCCCGACGACGAGGCGCGATTCCCCGCCGCCGCCGCCATTTTCTCTGGCGGGTCACATCGGGCTCCTGGGGATCGGGAGAAGAGGGGGAAGTCAGCGCTCCGACCCACTGCGCAAACAGCGCTGCCTGCGCAAACGGCGTAGGGAGGGGGCGGGCGGCGGGCGCGGATTGGCGGCGGCGGGCGGCGCGGAGCGGCGGGGCCGCCCGTAGGTGCAGCGCCCCGCCCGCCCCCGCGCAGGTGCCGGCGCTGGGAGGGAGCCGCGCCCGCCCGCCAGGGGCAGGGTCCGGACCGGGCTGGGCCCTGCCCGGGAGGCGCCGGGTGTGGAGGACGACCCCGCCCCCACGCAGCCCTCCCCACGTGTGGGGGAGTAGTGGGGGCTCCGGCAGGCGCGGCGCGGGCGAGCCCTTCCCGAAAGGGGAGTCGGGTCTGGCCGCCCCCGACTCGCAGCCGCCCTCAGCTCTCAGCGTCCCAACTCGGAGCGCGACGCCCCAATTCGCACCGCCCCAGCTCCGACCTCCCCGCTCGAAACCTCCAACTTGCAGCGACCACGCTCTCAGCACCCCAACTCGGAGCACCCTAGCTCGCAGCCCCTCAGCTCGCAGCCTCTTACCTTGCAGCCCCCCAACTCGCAGCGCCCCCGCTCGCAGTGCTCCAGGCAGCGCCTTCCCCCGGAGCCGCCCGAGGAGCGGGAGAAGCGCCCGTCGGCGCTGGGAACTCGCCCCGGCGCCCCCGCTTACCTGCCGGTCCCTCTCTGGGATCAGTATGAAATTCAACGCATACCGTTGCTTGCAGCACCCTCGCGCCCTTCCCCGCGCTGCCCTCACTTGGGAGGCGTCGCTTCTCCCCTCCTCGGATCCCGTTCCATGTCTGTGCCTACTGGGAAGCGCTGGAGTCCCGTCGGAGCGCGCTCGTTTCCATGCGTGCGGCCGTGCGCGCATCCAGCTCAGATCCCAGCGCGCCGCACGCACCGTCCGCAACGGCTGCTACCCGGGAGGCTGGGAGAGGGAAGGGAGGCAAGAGACATCACATGACCAGAACAGCGGGGAGGTCCAAACAAAATTTACTTTTGGTCTAGATTTCCACTCGACCGCAATGGGGTGGTTGTGCTTTCAAATTCTGAGCTATGGGCAAGAGTATTAAAATTTTGCAAGAACAGAGCTGTCAGAAAGGTGCCACCGTTAAGCAAGTCTGCCCGCTTGGATACTTTCGTGGCTTGTTTAGTGGGAGGTGGCCTTGCCCATGGCAGTGCGGGTGGAACTGGGTGGGCTTTATGATCGCTTCCGACCCAAACCATTCTGTGATTGTATGAGGAAAACAAACCCTAAATGTTGCTAAGCCTACCAGGTTGTTTTCAGAATGGTGTGGTTATAGGTATAGCAGAAATCTCACAATACAAAGCACTTTTCCTTTTTTTTTAGCTGAATATCTTAGGTTTATTCCTCAGAATTTGCTATGTATCCCCCAAGCGTAACAGTAACTAAGCAATAATTATTAGTGAGGTCCCTTTGACGGGATCACTGCTTTGATCTTTTGGTCTAAAGCATTAGTTGGGTGAGAAGTACCTTCTAACAGAAGCAGTTTATTTCTTGGCTTACATATATGATCAGATGCTGACCTAAACGTGGAATCTTCACTGAAGAGTGTGATGAGCAGATTTACCTCTAGACTTGCAAGAGCAAAAGCTAGAGGACATTATTTGTACTCCATACAACTGCAGAATAATATCAGTGCTCACGTGGCCTCAAGATCACACTGAATGGATTACACAGTCTGTCAAGATGCCACACTTTAACTACTCTCATGAAGGTTTTTCAGTGAAGGATGCTGTAGGAAAGTCGATTGAGTTCATAGTCATCTTGTAAGAAGGGGTAAGCAGGTCATAAAAAGTAGTATCTGAAAGTTAAAGCCTCTACTATAAATAGGGACAGTTTTCTGGAAGATTCCTAAACCAAGCCTCATTGTCAAGGCGAGGATGTTACTAAATGCAGGGAATAGCTGACCAAAGTCTGTACTTTGTTGTAGTGTGAGACTAGTTGCATGCAAATTCTGAAGCAAATGGTTGAAAAGAAATTATTACCAGTTCTTGCCAGTGTAACCTGCATATGCACAGGATCCTCCAGTCTTCAAAACCAAAAATCTCCAACAAACTGCACAATTACATGTTTTCATATATTCTTGTCTGCCATAAAATCACATTCACAGAAAGAAAAAAAAAACATATATGCTTTTTTTTTCTAAATGTATTCTAAACAGAAAAAGAAACATCTTCAGGAATTTGTCACATGGAGGATGAATACAGTTTTGAATAGAAATTGATTAGAAAAGGATACACAGAAGAAAAAGCAAATTTCTAATAAAGGTAAATCTAGGAAATAAGAGTGCAAACACATATTTTTGGCCTGACAGAGTCCTAGGGGACAACAGTCCCATAGTTCCAACAAGGCATAAAGAAAAAGGAAACTTAGGAAGTTTCAAGGCAAGTGTCAGAGTGGCAATGGGATTCTGAGAAATGTACATGTGCACTGAGGTGAAATGCTTTCTGAAAAGCACCTAAAAACAGGGGAAAACCATGAAATCCAGGGACAGAGAGAGAAACCAGTGTAAGAAATAATTAAGTGCAGACAAGTCACCCTTCTTGTTAAGGCATGACTTTGCCTTTTGAGTAAAGCCAGCGTTATCAAGGTTTTGAGTGACTTTTTGGATATAATGGAAACTGGAAAACTGTCACTATTTAGTCACTAAAGAATGCAAAGCATGCCTTATAAGGGCTGTTTATCCCCAATTATTGACTGAAATCTAACTCTAACAAAATACAATTCGCCTATGATTTTTATACTCACCTTGTTGTTTCCAATGGATGTTTCTCCACTCTGCCTTGACCAGGGCAGCACAGTGGCAAACAAGAAAATATCTGCCATGTCTCACTCCAGAATGTTAGGTAATGCAATGCCTCCATGCAACATAGATTTATGCACAATATAGACTGTACTAGAAACACTAAACTCTGAAGTCAGTAACTGAACGTGATGGTTGATGCCTGGGTTTTCTTGTGATCAGCTGTTAAAAACCTCTTTGCACTTAGCCAGTGTGAGTTGACCTAATTGTAAATAGCATCAAACTTACCAAAGAGCTCAGAAAGGTACTCAGTTACCTCTTGCACAGTTTATTTCTCAGTATATCTAAGATACAGCTCTGGAGGGTAACATGAGACTTTTAGCGGTTTTCAGTTGGCCTGTTTCCCCTAAGTCGTAAGTAGCAGCACCCAGGGCTTGTTATGAAACAAGCCTTTGGCCTCAAATTAGCATCATGCAGCATTTGGAACATCAACTGCTGTACACAAAGAAACTTCTGTTTGGGAACACACTAAGTTTTTGCAAGCCAAGGGGTTTCCTTGTTGCACAAAACCTGTAACAGTGTCATGAATAACCAACAATTTCCAACATGCTAGAGATAGGAATCTGCTGTACCTCTCAATCATAACATAGGCATCATCATTCACAAACAGAATAAATACGAGATAACAAGGTCCATAGCTTCTGGTCTTGACTAAACATGTAAAAAATGCTTAAATACTGTATACAAACTAGATTCTCCCTGTCTTGTTCTTCTCTACAGGAAGATTTATTCCCACCTTGAACTTCCATTTATTCTTTCCATTGTGAGAAAGGGAAGACAAACCTGCTCCTAAGCCACAATCCTTTCCTGTTATTCCTCTCTGTAATGGAGAAGTCAAGCAACTAAATGAGGACATAGCGTCTGAGGTCCTTTTCATTTCTGTTTCCTAGGACTTGCTGAAAATCTGCTAGTGTCTTTGCTGCGTGTAGAAATGATCTTGCTGATGCTCAGGTTTTTCTTCTTACCATAAGAGGTGTGCTGTTTGGAAGAGATTGTATCTCAGAAAATCAGGATGCCTTATCACTTTTCAGGAGAGAGAAAATAGGGTAAACCAGGTATGTTACAGGGAATTCTATGGGTTTAGTTCAGACATTGGAAGTGTCTTGTCTCACTGTTATTTAGGTATTTTTCTTATTGGTTTACCTATTAATTTCAGCATTGATTTCTGTGGAAAATATGTTTAAAGATTTCTTTCCTCACACTACACACAAAATTGAACTTTTGTTAAAAATGTATTTTGTATCCATAAAACTTGACCCAGGTGTCAGACACATTATGTAAGAAAGAGCTGTACTTAAAACTCCTTTTCCTGCCAAAGCACATAACAGTTCTGTGTTTCTTTCTAGAGAACTAACAGTACTGATGTTTCTTCTAACAGCCCATCACTGTCTAGTCACATTTATCATAGTTATCAATTTTCATCCTTGTAGCATCTACTCATTAAAGAGGGAACCATTTGGTCTATCCACCAAATGATCTAAAACACAACTGTGATCCATTTCCAAAGAGTCTGCAACATAAGTACGAAAGGCAGTCAAGAAACAGAGCAAATGGCAAGCTAAAGTGCAGTCCTTGTAAAACTTACCTGATGCCTTGATTTTTTTTTGTCTCTATTTTGTACATCTTGCATTAACTACTAAAATCAGCTCAGTTTGTGACCTCAGTTAGTCTTCAAAATATGAATACTTTGTTGTCTAATTTGGATATTCTTCCTGGCTGTGCTACAGAGGATTTTTCTGATGTCAAATAAGACATCATCCTTTCATGGCTTTTTTTTCCCTAAATACAATGTATTTTTTAAAAATACAATGTATTTTTTTTTAAATACAAATGTATTTACCTACCTCAGGCTTGACACAAAGATGAAGAATTTAATGCCATTGAGTGTCCAGGTGAACCCTTGCCTGGAGGAAGCATAGCAATGAAGTGAGCAAGACCTGTTAAACCTCTTCTTGTGAATAAATTCTGAAGAATTACCAAAATTATTGCACCTGTCAGCTCTCTTTCTTATATTTTTCCAGACTACTAAATTGACAACATAGCTCTCAGCCAGTTCAACAGCTACATCTATTGCAAGCACCACCTTTCCCTCTTTCCAAGGGAAAGCAACTATACTGTTTCGGACTTAGGAGGCCAGCAACAACTTAGTTTTCCTTTACCCCACTGCTACCACTGGCTGCTACATGTCTTTCACCCTAAGCACTGACTGTTCTTTCTGTTCCATGAGACAAAGACACAGGGCTTAAGCACAGCTATTAATAAACTGTGGAAGTTTTTCTCCACCGGAAGCTATAGATTTCCAAATTACAAGGGAACAAATGCGAAAGTTTAACTCTTGTTTTGGTTTCTAATGACAATATAGCAACTAACTGAAAAGGAGTATGAAGGGTCAGGATGGAAGAAGGACCACTTCCTCACTCCCACCAAAGAGGACCCTGCAGTTATTCCTTTCCTCTGCCTGCTGCTCTGTCATCTTTCTTCTGATAGCAACAGAATCATGCAGTACCAACAATAAATCGCAGTTACTAGAGGACGGTAAGATGAAAACAGCATAATTATTCAAACATCAGCAAACATAAAAGTGAGGCCAAGCCTCGTGTATCTCAGCATGGCTGTGGCTGTGAACCAGCAGTCTCATGTGGTTGGTATATCCAGCACATAACCACACAGGCTGCTTGAGGATCATGTAGAAGAGGAGCAGACAACAGTGTCACAATTAGACAGCTACCTCTGGTTAACTGCCGCCCTAAATAATTGCCAGGTGGGCAAAGAACTGGCAAGAACACCCTCTACAGAGCACCCTACTTGCTTTCTTGCTTATCTGAATAATCATTTCTGGGTGCAGTAATGGTACCCAGCCTGACACATTCTCTGCCTCCTTTTTATTTCTGTTCACCCCACTCTGACCCTCTAGTCATACTGTTTGCATGCTTTCATTCGTGATGGCTGTGAGGGGTGGCAGAGCTGTTCTCCTCCCAAATCCAGCTGACAGAGCCTGCCAAGGCCCCCACAGCTGTCAGAGGGAATAAGAAAACTCAGCAGTGACACTAGTGCCTAGTTCTTCATGTGATCTCTTTGTGCCAAGCCCATCAATTTTCTGGCACCATGGCAAAACTGAATCAAATAGCTTTTTGCTATAAAGATGGCAGGACATCCACAGTTCTTAAAAATAGCTATCAGGTCTTTTATGTCCGAACACTCAGATCTCTATCATACCCACCTTTTCTGGAAAAGGTTGTATCATTTTTTTCCTAAGCTCTTTAAGTTATTCCCTCCAGAAATTATAGTAGATGCAACACCATTTTATTGCTTGTGTGCCAGTGCCAGTTTCTGAGAATGGTGTTTTCAAAGCCGCTTAATCACAGTGTTTCAAGCTATCATCTAAACTAAACAGCCTCCAAAGCCGGGTGATCTGGATGCAAATAGTAGACACTTGCCTGTCCTAAACCAAAATATTTTATTCCTTCAACAGTCTTTTCTTCTGTGCACACATAAGTTATAAAAACGTTTCCCAGGCAGTTTCTGGAAAATAAAAAATTACACTGGAGAATCCTGAGGGAAGTAACTTTTCAGTCTTATTGTTTGGTTTGCAATAAAACTGAACAATTTACCTTTATTTTGCATGAGCAGTGGGCTCCAAAAGAAATAGAATGAAATAAAATCTATCTTTGCAAAACAAATTTCTTGCATACCTTGAGGTCCGGTTTACCAATAAAAAGATATTTCAAAACTATTCTATCTATTCTGCACTATAAACCTAGTTCTTGAATTTCATTTCTGTTCCTGAGGTTTATTTATCATTCATAGGGCTCTTTCTGCTTTATATCATAGCTTTCTTTGCTACACGCAGTTAATTTACATTTTTATGATGTTTGTAGAGACTAATGACACTTACCTACGAACAAATCATCATCAGATAAATCCTCTGCTTTCTACATTCTTACCTTTCTTCTCTTAGACACTGAAATCACAAAAAAACCAGATGTATTAGTTTATCATCTTTGACAAATTAATTTGCATGTTATATAAATAAATGTATATACTACAGAAAGATGTATAACGTATTTTCTGCTTCTTTAATAGATTGTTTGATGTTTTGCAATTTTAATTTTGTTTATTTTGTTTCATTAATCTTGATGTAGCCTAAAAACTTTAACAGGGTACAAAACTGAGCTGACTTCACATGCTCTACGTGTTTTCACTATGAAAGGCCTTGAGAAGCAAAGAATGACCTTGACTGATGGTGTTTGCTTAGATTTGGAGGAGGGCATTAATTTAATACTTGCCAAGGTAAGATAAATAATTTATTTTGGCAGATTGCTTGTCTTCCTTTTTCTTTGTAGTTTAAACCAAAACTTTTCAGATTTTGAACAAAGGCTTGCAAGTCTCAAGAGCAGAACTGATCACTTACTGTTCAAGGTATTAACCACACAAACCACTTTCAGTGAGCTGCTAACTACTCTCTCTATGTTGTGTTAATCAAGTTTATTGTGCACAATACTAACAGTGCAAGTCAGATCACTTAAAAAATACATGTCACTGTTTTCTCTTGAATGTCATAACAAATGAACACCACTGAGCTGCTTCTTTTAGTTTCCCTTCCTCTGGAGACAAGATTTGGGGTGGTTTAATTTACAAATATTACCACCAGTTTCATCATATTAACTTCAGTAGGTAATCTGTGACATCTTAGTCATAAAGGTGCACGAACTGTCTGCTTCATGTTGGGAAGAACAATATTCATTTTAATGTCTATCCAAGATAAGAACGTGTATTCACAAGTTTAATATTAGGCATAGAATTCTTGAAATTATAACTACTCTTTTGCTCTATTTAACCAGATAAAAAAAGATCCTTTCATACCTTTCAGTTTATGGTAAGAGCTACTGCAGTCCTCCTTCTAAAAACATCTTTCACCCTCTTGATCATACTCATGTATCTTTTAAGTATGGAGAGATACCAAATGTGAAAATAAAATGCAGGGTGATAAAGCTAAACAAAGAAATTAGCACCTCCTCTTATTTTTAAGTTCCTAAACCCCAAATGTTCTGATTTATTCCCGAATTCTTTTGTATATTGTAACTCCTCATGTTTTCTATGCATTGTGACAATACATATCCCTTCTTTTTAGTATATAACTCAGATTTATCTGGATATAGTTCAGTGGAAGTACTTATATATAATTGCAGCAATGTTTTGGTTTGAGTATGAGGAAAGCCCAGCTCTCCATGTCAATTAAGGTACAGGCAGACATTAACTCATTAAACTCCAAGAAAATGTACGTTCAGGTTAATCTTTTATTCTTTAATCCTGCTAATTAGATTTTAATAGAGCAGATGATTGCTGTTCACTATGTCGTTAATCAGTACATAGTTCTATTTTCTCCCCGGTTAGTAGAGTCCCTATTCTTTTCCTCATTTCCAAAAAATTCCCCCAAGAATTTTAAAACTCACCTTTGGTTTGGGGAACCTACAGTGTCAACACAATGGTAGATACATACTTCTGTAGAGCACAATACATGTACACCAGAAGCTTCTCTTTCAGGTTTTGAAGAATTTAGGGCAGTACATACACTACTATGGAAAAGTGTAGATATCAAAGAGCATCACAGCTCATCTTTTCAGCATTCTAAGATATCCAATGTTTCAAGGAAGCTGAGGAGCATCAGAAAAGCATCACTTGAGAAACTTATGGAGGAAGAATGTGGAAATGTCTGCAGGAAGACAAAAATCCCATCTTTTAAAAAACAGAATTTCCCCTTATATGAGTGGTATAAAGAAACTTATTTATGTCTGAAATGAAACAGAACTGTTTCTCTAACTTATATGAACATGTATGATAATCAGTCAATAAATGCAAAATTTTGTATGTATTTATTTCCCTTAAAATTATATTTAGTTCTATTCTATTACTATTCTAAAACAATAACAGCACATTAGCAAGGTATATAACATAAACACCTGTCTCTTTCCTCCTTCCCTCTTTTCTTAAAGTACTGAAAGAAGAGAAGCTAGATTCCAATGCATTTTTATGATGTCATGAAAGCCAAAGCTGTAGCTATGAAACAAAATAATTCTATTTTCCCTGCCCCCAACAGAGCATAAGATAAATAACTACTATTTGGAATATTAGAAATTCACATATGAGACTTAGTCTAGCTTTATAAGCCCATGAATTAATTTGTTTAAAACCATAACTAAAAGTAGATTTGATGTCAGATGCATGTTACAGAACTGCGTGAGGGTCTTTGTAATCTGTGTTTGTACATGGAAAGGCATTCCAACCATCTTATTTTAGTAATTGTACTGCACCAAAGACAACAAAAGCTGTCCTGAGACTGAAGTGTATGATGCTTTCAAAATCAGCTCATTGTGAATATTTGGAAGGTCATAGGTCTGAATTCCACTGATGTCTCACATTCTAGTCTTGCTGCAGAAGATGGGAAAGTATGAATGAAATCTTTTTTAGTAAGCCCAAGCTTACTGTATGATTTTCTGAGTGTCTTGGCATTAATTGGTCTAGAAGAGGATATGTGGAGCCTCCAAAATTACATGGAAGACACAAAATCTGTCCACTTCTCCTTCGCAATCTCAGCCAAGCTTTTGTACAGCACCAGTCACAGTCCAGATGATTCAACTCCACTGACAGTGGAAGGATGCTACTACCACTCCTGCCAAGGTCTCTGAGCCCTTTGAAGGCAACATCTGCCTAAAGTCCTTCTTGCTCAGAGCCCAACTTTGATGGTTCTGAAACCTGACCCTATCAGAAGTTCAAGTTTAGAAGAACCTCTTAAAAAATGAAATGCATTTTTATGCAAATGAGGCAAAGATATATCAAAATACTGTGTCATGCTGCCATGTGTCTGGTGAAAAGTGTATGGAATATTATATTTATACTGATTTGATGATCTCCCTAATCAAAACATTCGTTGCAAGGTAGAGGGTTAAGTTTACCCCAAACGTTTAGCACCGTAATTCTCTGAATATCCAAACTTTCTTTGTATAATTTCACACCAATTCCTAAAGCACAGATAAGTGAAACTACTTACCATTACACAGAAAACTCATAACCTGAGCTGGAAGTGGAGTTGGATGAGACTGTCTGTTCTGTTCACTAGGCACAGACACATCACCGTGTAGAAAGATTAAGGATTATGGGGCTTCCATGCCATGGCTTGGGCTTTTCCTTTGACTCAGCAATGAATGTTTTGAAGAGGGAGGTCTAGTGCTCTGTTCAGTGTCTCTTAGTCTAATTGTCATTGATTGCAGTTAAGATAGTGGGTTGGCTAGATACTGTTTCTCTTGGATTCAAGCATCAAAATACTCTTACTGGAATCCTTGCAGACTCACCTAAAGCAGAATATGTTTAATTCTCTTCGCTGCAAACACATGTACTTCTCCTGCAAATTAACAGAAAGTCGTTCAGGGTTGAATTAAGTAATCCAGGCCTTTGCATTCTATGTAACTTACTCCTTGTTCTTGTTACAATCAAAAAACCCCACAGTAGTATTTTTAAGCTCCGATAATCTTCTGATAATGAGAGTCAGATGACGGGGTTTGTGGAAGCATCATACTGAATCGCATAGCTTTTTTGCACTTCAAGAACATATATAAAAATTACACCTCCTATCACAAGACACGTTGGACTATGTACACAGTTCAGTTTCCACTAGGTCCAGGCATCAGGTTCTATGATAAAGGGGCTAGAAAGTCTGCAGAATAAAGAGGCTGCAGTGGTCACACCCTCCTCTTTGCCTGCACTGGGCTCAGCAAAAAGCAAACTGAGCTGGCCAAGAATGAGTTGATTCAGCATGCTCTGCTGAAAAGGCTCTTAAGCTGTTCCAGACAAAACTATGAGGAAGGATGGCAGCGACAACACCATCTATCCTTCAGGCTAAGTCTGTTCCCCACCAGGCTTTGGACAGCTGCCAAAATTAATCAACTCTACTTTAAAATATACTAGGAAGTCAATGTCTGGCACAAGTTGTTCCTTTCTCCTTTTTAATTTTCCTCCGTGGCTGCATGATCTACTGAAACTTGCTAATATGGAAGGGCTGTATATTGTTTGGTATTACATTCATTTGTATAGCATGATCCCAGGTTAAAACAGGAGAAGGTGAAAACTAGTGAGAGCTGGTCATGACTGAAGTGCTTGCTTCAGTGTATTTTGCTCCGTGCTGCGTGACCTACAAATATATCCTCTTTCCCCTATTCTTATTGCTTCAGGCTTTTACTTTGGTCTTGTCTGTAGCACAAAACAATTTAACTGAATCAGTTTCTAAAAGAACATATTTAAATCAAAGCTGTCCTCTTGTATGAAGACTTGGATCATCCCTGAATAACTCCCTGAGATAAGACATTTTATTTAGTATCAGCAAAGTCTCTCAATAATAGATCTAAAGCACTTTGTAAAGTGGGTTGCTATTATTTACTCTTTTATGCAGATGGTGAACAACTGAAATGATTTGTCTATTGTGGGCAAGTGGAAAGCTGGGAATAAAAACCTATGAACAATTCAGTATTTCATCCACAAAGCCACACTGGATTTTCAAGTTTTCCTGCTGTGAATGTGCTTTGATGTTCACATTTCAGCCAACCTTGTAATGATGTGCGAGTTATTCCATGGTAATCATAATAAACTTGAAAAAATACAAAATAATGTGTTATTTGGTGTAATTTAAAGAGGTTTTTTTTTACAATGTTGATTCCTGACAGAGGCTCCATCTCTTAGAATTTACTTTTTTGCCGTACAAAAAATATTGGAAGCTTGTGTGAATTGTCTAGAGGCTCTCTTCCTCCATCAAAGTCAGGCCTCAGAAAATTAACTCCAAAGTCCCGTTCAGATGACAAATATACCATCTGACAGCTGAAATACAGTGCTATAGCAGAATATAAATCAGCCTGAGTATGAGCACACTACTAATCTAACAAGGAGGAAGAAGTAATAAAAGTGATTGTGTTGAAACACCACCTCATTTTCCATCCAGCCTTCAGGATGCAGAGATAAGCTTAACTTATATTTTCAGTAAGGCCTGTCCCAACAGTAAGCTATCAGGTAGCGGGCTGCTGGTGGTGGATATTTTTTCTAGTAAATGTTCTTCGTCTGTCACCTGAAACTGAGGGACATAGTGACATCTCCATCATCAGATGTTTTCAAGATTCAGTCAGATAACACCAAAAGTAAATTGATTCAATGATAACAATAGCCTTGCTTTGAGGAGACATCTGGACTAGATAATCTCAACAAGACCCTTCCAAACAACATTTCAACAGTTCTGTAATTTTAAACTTGATATAAATGCAATGGATCTTGCATTTGGATTGACCTATAGCATTTGAAAAAAATAGGTATAAGAATGGATAACCTCTTGCAGAACTGCAAATTTAGTAAAGTTCTTTATCTCATTGAGAAATAAATGCTTGGTTTGCTATGGTATGCTGTTGGTTCTGGTAAGAGAGGAATTAATCAGGTTCTTATGTTAAAAAGTCTCATATTACGTATAGTTACTGACGCCATTTATTAATAGGTTGCAGTTGTTAATCTAGTTTTACAGGTGAATAAGAAAGTGAGTCCCTGTTAACAAATGATATTTAGCCCTTTTCTGGATTCTGGTATTCATCTTTCTGTTTGCAATAAAGGAGAGAAAATTTCAGATTGGCATAGACATTGTGATCCATAACATTTTTTCCTTGTCTTACGTTTTTAGCCAGTACTTCTAAAGGTTACTTGCAAGAAGGATCTGATGATGGGAAAGGTATCACAGTCTCACTTTATTATCAATACCTTATTAGAATTGGGAAGACATTCACTTCTTTTGTCACAGGGAAAAAGCCAAAGCAAGCGAAGTACAAACATCCATGTTATATGCTATGTAGGGCATAACTCATCTGAAGTTACCGTTGCCAAATATATACTATGCACCACTGCTAATAAAAGCCAGAAAGAAAGAGTTAAGTGAATAATTTTCTAACCCTTTAAGGGCTTTGGTAAGCTCAAAATGTCCTGTACTGCTGGGTTTTTTTCTGTGCATTTTATGTTGCTTGTTTCATATCATAGTGCATGGATTGGTCATTATAGCAGTTATATGACATGAAATGCCTTATCATAATAAAATGTTTGGGTTGATTTCAGCTGATTTTTTTCCCCTCAGATTTTTTGCTTGAAGTGTTGATTTTCAATTCAAAAGAAAGTCATATTTTGGAATGAAGATATTCTACTTCTGTGGATGGATACCTGTGCTCAGCTCTGTTACTAGTCACATGTGCAAACTTCTGCAGAGCTCTTATAGACAAGAGAAATCCTTCCTTTAAGCCATTTGACATTTTTACTCTGACAACAGTGGTAACCTTTGGGTAGAAATATTACTTTTGAAACAAATTAGGAGCTCATGTTCAAGGCATTTCTTTAGGGACACCTAAAATATATTTGGGTTGAATCATTTCCAAATATCTGCAACTATTAGCAGTCTTTGTATACTGCTGAGTTTTCCCAGAGTTTGCTGGATGGAGTTTGCTGGAGCAACTGTAAAGCAGAATTAGGGTGGAAATTTATCAAAGCTGTTAAATTATGTTGCTTAGAGTGAAAATTAATGGTATTTATTCAGTGTCTTCTGCTAAGGTCATTCACAGAATAGTAACTTACTAGAAGGAACATGCATAAATCAAGACATAATGGGAAACAGTATCAATGTGAGTATGTTGGAGTTCTTGTTAGGCATGGAATCACTGGTTATTGTACAACTCTAGAAATCATCACTTCAGATACAGAAAAGTAGCAAGATGAAGACTTAGTCAAAGTCCTGGATGTCCGCCCCTCATTTTTTTTTGTACTAAAAATAAAATTATGTACATTGCAACAGATAAGTGCTAGGCATTTTTTACAAAGTTAAGTCAAAGGTCTTGCTGATTTTTGTTGCTACATAAAAATCATATGTTGTCCTTTTACATAACAGCTTGCAGTACCATCAAACAAAGTACAGTCGACAGACTGTCAGTTCGTGCATCTTATATGACTTGATACATCAAGAAAAATAGATGTGCAATGAATTAAGTGAAGTTTCAAATTCAATAATATTATTTGTTTCAGAAATGCTGATAGATACTTTAAGGGAAGTAAATGTACACACAGGTTTTGTGACCATGTAAATTTGAAGAAGAGTGTAGTACGAGAAATTAGGATATATATATATATGGAAGAACTTACTGCACATAAAAAATTGCAGTAATATGCCATGCATTTTTAACTGTTCACATTTAAGAATCCCTACTGTTGGTGTGCAAAGAATGAACTTTCATTTCAAATTAAATGCAATTATATTTCTTATTAGTCTCTTTTACTTTAGATTGTGGGAGTTTTTATACACTGTAACATTTTTAAGCACATAAAACTCAGAAAGTTTTGGTAGCGTAAACCTCCAACCACTGGCACTGGAGAATACATGTATTCTCTTTTCATAGTCTACTGAATCACATTCTGTATCACACTTAAATCCTGCACTCAGAACCAGGTTACATCTGTTTCTAAACTGGATTCCCATTACACACGACTATTCTGTTGGGACAGAATATTACCAAACTTCTGAGCCCAGCAGCTTGGTCTCAGCATCCTAAAAGTTTCTGTTGCCACAGTTGTGTCTGTTTTGTTTCTTATACAGCATGTCTAAACCAAAGTTTTGCAATGACCCTGCTTAAAAATCCAACAACCTCTGCCAAGAGCATTGATTTCTGAGCAGATGTGACATGTCTGAGGCTGATAACTCAGATTACTGCTCGCCATGCACGGGCAGCTGAGCTGCTCGCAGATCAACTGCTGAAATACTGAAGATTAAAATGTGGCATTTGCCTTCAAATTTTGCTGCAAATTGTGCTGGTTCAGTGGCTTGTTTGTGTAAATTTCAGCCATCCCTATGACTGGGAAGTGGCAAATGACTTTGTCAATAACAACATTGTCATCTATGTCAAAATATGCTTTCTCCCTGGTAAATACGAACCTTTCTCAAGGGCAAATCTTTTTGGTTTTCTTGCTGTTTTCTGGGTCGTATCATAAGCATATCCAGTTTGAGGAGCAGCAACAGCTACTGGCACAACAGAGGATCTGGCAGCTTCTAGCACAGGAAGCAGAAAGAAGGGGCCATTGCTGATAACCTTGAAAACATATTCTGTCTTCAGCCATAGCCCTGCTCCAATATAAAAATTCAGTCCACTTACTGCAAATATACATATGCAGAAATTGTTATCTACAGGGAGATATGCCCCGATGTCCCCACCTTGGTAATGTCACCTTCTGTCAGGTAGGCCCTACCAGCATTCTCAGACTCTATGGCAGTTATTCCCAATACAAATTCATTGGTGTTCATGGCACACGTATGGAAGGACAGCAACCGTGTGAGATCCTGGCATGACCAAATCCCAGTGGAGTTCAGCGAAGAGGCTGGTGGAACAAGGTTTGGGGGACCTGGGATTTTGCTAGAGCTCTGCATAGATTTATCCATTTCTCCTTGGCATGTTGTCTCCCCACATGCTGATACCCAGCTCTGTCTGCCATGGCTGGCTGTGGCTGTCACATGGAAATATCAATGGGCAGAGTTTGAAAGAAACTAAGAACAGAGTGTGCTGGCATGGAGCGTGTTAATGGCCAGGTCCCTTCCCTATGAAGAGAAGTGAGCCAACATAGGTGGGCAAAAGTCTGGATGCAGACAAGCCTGCCCTGCAACAGAGCAGTGGGACACTTGGGATATCCCCCTCATTTCTGTACAAACCACTTCTAAACCTCCTTCTATCCAACCACAATAACCAGTAAACAGAGGTGAAAAGCAGAAAGTCTGCTTGCATTTTATAAGCCAGTCACGTAAGGACCATATAGGCAGAGTTTTAGTAGTAGTAGTGCTTTGAAAATCGGAAGCATAATTTCATCTCTAACATGAAAACTATGCAAATAAAGTCTGTGATTACATGCCTTTAAAAGCAGATCAAAGTCTTACTGACTTGAACACATGATGCACAAAATAAATTAATTTATTTGGAACTGGAATATCAAAGACCTTCAAGAAGGCAATACATATGACTGTCACTATGGCACCATTCATATCGAGCTCTTGCAATTATAGTCAGAGACAACAATTAGTCTTGTAACAAACTCAATGGCAATAATATTAAAATGTGTTTTTGCAGCAAGCCACCTCTTCCTCCCTAATTTTCCAGCAATATTTAAAAGGAAATGTAAATAAATAGCAATGCCTGTTGCCAAGGCAGACTCACATGTCTGTTGCCTCAGTGTTGTGAAAATGTTGTTGTGAAACAGGAACTGAAAGAAATCTAGCCCAAGACTCAAAAGGGGCAATTTGTGCTACTGACTTGAGAAAGAAAACTGTCCAGACGTTTTGAAAATAAATAACACACTGGGATCTTTTAACTTATTTCTGTAAGTATTGCCAACCACATACAGATTTCAAATCTTTATACTATACAAAACTGCCAGCAATGAAACTTGGCAGGGAACTATCAGCTGAAAAAGAGAAGATGAATCATGATCGTACAGATCCAGCGCTGCACATACTTAACACTGTAAATTGTGTATTTTGTAAATGCAGAACAACCATGCAAAATTTTAGTATTCTTTTTTAACAACCCGTAACATAGGAACAGTTCTACTAAAGCTATTTTTGAAATCAAAATTCAAAGATCTGAAAGTGAGTACACAATACAGAGTCCCTTAGAACACTCATTCTCTTGTAAGTAATGTGGGAAGGAGCCATGCTGTGTTTAGGCAAGATGAACTGGTTTCAACAAGTTAGATGTTGCATTTAAGGACAGGGTTTAGTGGTGGATTTGTTAGTATTAGGTTCATGGTTGGCCTTGATGATCTTAGAGATCTTTTCCAACCTAAACAATTCTGTGATTCTGTAAGTTGTTTTAAAGGTATTCATGCTCTGAGTCTACGCTACTTAAAATTAAGCCAATTTTAAAGTGTACTAGGATCTATATGATCTATACAAATACTCATCAGCTGGATGCTGAATCTCTCCCAGAAGTGTAAAATGAAGTCAAAACCTGCTTTTGACAACATGTGAGAAAGAAACTGTGTCTACATACAATACTTACTTTGTATGTAAGAAATTATCAAGGAGGTTGATCATGTATGCTTTACTCACATAAATCTCTCTAGACTACCTACATAGAAAAATAAAGTTCAAAACATGTATCTAGCGTTATATTCCTCTAAAAGAACTGGAAGACACTAGAGTAGGGAGTTTTCTTTTGATTTAACTTATTTTTTTCAGTTAAAGCTCTGTAATTTTAGTGACCTATTCAGAAAGTCCATGGAAATATGCTATCTAACAGTTGTAAGAGAGAAAAAAATATTTAAAAGCATTCCACGCGTGGATTTAAATTACTTATTTTCTTCTTCATAGCTTCATACAGAGAAAATCAATTAGGTAAACTGTTATACAAATGTTGGTGATGGATGACCATGTCTGAAAATAAGAAGTAAAAGGTATTACCATTTTGCAGATGTTTAGATTAGCTTAGAATAATTAGATCATTTAGAATAATTTATAGCTCAGCTCTGGGACAAATCATAGTAGTAATTAAAAAACATCACTCTGAGTTCTAAATACCAGTCTTCTTCCATTTCTTAAGGGCTACGTGTCCTCATATCTACTGCTGTATAGATGACAGACTGAGGACAGGGAGTGACCATGAAAAGGGATCATCTTTCTAAATGAGAGGTGAAAAGACTTCCAGGGCATGAAAGGATTGCAGCAGTAGCACTGTATACAGAAATTGGTACTATTGTCATGTAACCTATGATGTACTGCTTAGATAAGGGCGCTTTATAATTTCTCCAGTCGCAATAATACAGTACTTCTATTAAACCATGAAATGGTTTTATTAGAAATAGATTTGGAGCTTAATTTAAGTAATTTATTTTCTGCCAAACCGTGTATGGTTTTTGGGCACAGCAGGGAAAGTTTCAGGCTTAATGCATCTCCTCTCAACTTGTTTGTACCCATTACCCCAAGAAAAAATTAGGGGAATAATTATCTTCTTGTCTAGAAAAACCCAATAATCAAAGAAAGACTTCCCTGCCTCCCTCTCCCCCCAGAAAATGCTCTCTTTTTGAGGCAGTTTGATGCACAAGAAAGGATTATGTTCAAGGAAAGGAATTTACAATTTGTATAAGATCAGACAGTTCTTACAGCACGTTGCTGCTACACAGCATGTGGTGCCTTGTCTGAACAGTATTGTTAGACCATACTGGCTTCAACTCAGCTCCTCTATAAAAGACCAGATACTGTCAAGGGCAGAGGGACAGGTTAGGAAATATCTGTATTCGTTATGAAGTCTGGAATAAAATTCACATTGAAATGAAAGTGAACACATAGTCCTATGTTACTTATGTTAAAGGCAGAAAAGGTTAATTTTCCCTTAAAAAAATAAAGTAAGACATGGATATAGACATGGGACAAAGGAGCAGTGATAAATTCTTTTTTATATTAATGTGATTGTTCAAGGTGAAACGTACTTTCTTGGATTCAAAAAGAGAATACAAAATTCATAACGTTCCCTTTGGTCAATATATATTTTACAAAATACTAAAGACAACTTACAAAAAGTTTTATCTCTGCCTAATGTTCCTGGGATGAACTAAATTAGTTGTACTCATGTTAAAAACTGTGCTGGAATGCTTCCATTGTTTGGGGAATATAGAGTAGGTTACTCAGCTGGACATGAAAGTTGTTATATCATAGTTACTTAGAAACTACTTACTACATAACCACATGCAGATTTTAACATAACACTGAAAATCTTTAGGGTTGTCTATGAATCAGTTACGAGATTTAGATCGTCAGGTCCTGAAGGATTACAGAGCATTTTATATCTGGATTTCTTTAATGGGATTTTAAGGTCCTCTGATTAGCTGGAATTGCAGTGCAACAGGCTATTTTATTGATCAGGAAATTCATTACTTTCATGAGAGCAAGCTGAATTTGCTCTAATCAAAGCTCTGCTGAGGACTTCAGATGCATCTGTGCATAGCAGACTCCAGCTGTGAGTCGAGAGGAACAGAGTTGGTATCCTGGCCTTTAACTTACCTGATGTGTATGCATGATTAAGCATCATTAATCCTTTAGTTGAGTTGGAGTGAATCAGGACAGGTATGCTTGGGCTTGTTGGCCTCAAAGGTCTTTACCAGCCAAGTGATTCTATGAAACCCCATGCATTTGCATCTCAATATATACAATGAAAAAAGACACCTGGAAGCACATTTGAGTGTAACTATTACAAAGTTATACTTCAGATTATATTCTTACAGGCTTGTGGACCTGAATGCTGGAAAATTAGATTCAAGATTTGCATGATTATACACTTTTGTGCTGCTGCAGATGCAAGGCTATAGCAAGGGCATCATGCACACTTACTAGGACGTTGTACATTGATCACAGGGAAGATGGCCCTGCAAACCAGAGGCTTACACTGAACTGCAGGATCATGTGCCTGCGCTGTGTTCTGCAGTTCATCTTACTCTGTCCTTGGACAAGAAGTTACCTTGGGTCCTTTAATGCCCTAAGCCACCAAATAATTAGAGGAGCAAGGAAAGGAAGAGAAAACACAGCACAGAAAAAGGCAATAAAATGCCAAGACAGAAAAGCAAAAATACTCAACTGATGATGGAAAGCAGGCAGACCAAAGGTCTTACCTCTAAAAAGTGAACATATATTATTTTGGCACATTTTGAAGATGTGTTATGATCATAAACATATGTTAGAAAATTCAGGGTGCTTTTTACCTGCATTTTGAAGAGTGAATTTTGAACATTAATAAAAGAAATAGTAATGAAGAAGATATAAAAATGTTCACTCTTACCTTTGACTGATAAGAAAATGCAGTTAAAATGTTAAACATTTTCTCTTCCAGAATCTAGCAGAAGGATTGATCATCACATGTAATTTTAAACTGTGGTAGAAACTCACAGAAAGACTTTTAAAAATATAAAAGCTGTCAGAAACTTTTGTTATATGAGCACCAGCAGTAAAAGTCATAAGCATTACAAAATGTGCTGTGAACCATTCTTTCGATTAATTGTAAATCTTTTATTATATGACAAAACAACATACCCTACCAAGGATGTCAAAACATGAAAGGCTTGTATGTTTGTGCTTTCCACTTAGTACCGGTTTCTTTGACAAGAATGATCTACTTAGTTCTTACAGCAGGAAGTTTTATAGTCCAAGTATCTCAGGCAGGAATTTCTTCTAATCTCAGTGACCGGCTGTGGAAATATTAGCCACACACTTGGATGTCTTCAGAGCAGTCCTCTACATATTTACATTAATTTAGAGACCACAGATGTTATGAAAACTGCAGTAGCAATTCTGTATTAATAGAAACTATAACTTACAGACTTTTAAAAAATATGCAAGTTAACTAGCCCCACAAAATAGAGGCAGCCCTGCATTTCTATTCTTTGAGATTATTTTTGTGGTTTAAAATATGAAACAGGGTCCACACTCATTACCTCAAAAGAAATTGGGATGAAATAATGGTATGTGACCAGTAATAGAAATGACGTACTGGTAAAATGTCACTGTATGTTACTATTAAAAAAGTAGCATTCCAGCCTTTTACTGGATAAAAAAGACATTTATTTGGCTTTCAAAAAGTAATTTTAAATTCTCCACCAATTTAAAAAAAATATGAAAGTTTTAAATTAGTTCAGAAAGGCATCGTCTTTGCTTTTTTATTTAACAGCTCTTTGTCAGACAGCAGCTAGAAACCACTCTGACAACTGGAAATTGTCAATGAGAGGAAGCCAATAACCTGGCATCTATTTCTACATCTTGGATTTATGATTTGAAAAAAAACTGCCGTTGCAACTTTCTGATTTCAGACAGTTGGCTCCTGGAGTTCTTACTCCCTTGATATGCTGAGAATCAGGGATGGCATAGAAACAAATCAGACCAAAAATGCAAATCTCTAATTTCCTAAAAAAAAAAAATCCTCAAATGTCTCCTATTTTACCTGATATTAAAGATTGAGGTGGATCTTTTAGAGGATCACCCCTGGACTGACAGGGACCTGTAGTCTCAAGGTAATCATTGAGTCACTGACAAACGTGACTCAGGACCAAACCTTGAAAGTGAAATGAAATGAGAAATTTGTAAAGCTGAACAGATAAAGTGCTAGGAAGTGAACAAGTCCTCATAATTGTTTATAAACTATTCTTGTATTTAAGCAAAAATAATAGCATGTAGTCCCCTTAAAAGTCATTTGGGGGAAGCCTGGTTTTGTACATACAAAGAATAATAGCAGGGCACACAAAACAGGATTGAAAGACTTTGTATCCTATGGAAATATAGGTATATTAAATTCCAGGCGAGAGACTGCTGTTATCTCTGGGCACGGTGGGAGACATCCAGCCAGCTTTTGTGGCCACTATCATTCATAACAACATTTTTGACTGTCAAACCAATGACTCCACAGATGGTTTCCAGCACATCCAGGCACTGAACTATTGGCAGCTTTATGACCAGATCAGACCCAGGGAATGAGATTACAAGGCAAGGCACAAAGACCTATGCAGTATCTATCCTCCTTTTCCATGCATATACCAGACTGTTTGAGTGAAGTACTGGTGCAGACTTCCCTGAAGGTAATTGAGGCATATGGCTGCCTGAGCACAATTTGATCCAAATCTGAAAAGGCCATATGACTTAGGATTTTCAAATACATATTTACATTCACACATCTATATAGCAGTTAAATAAGTAGCCTGATTCTTAAAAATGAATTCATTTGATTTCCGTATTGCTCGCAGTCAGCAGTCCTTAAGATACTTATATTATAGAAGAGCCTGTTTCTTAAAATAACTTCATTAAAAAGTCTCTGTAGATTATTTTTTCAAGAGCTATGCTCATTATAAAAAAGCTAGATAGGATTATGCATAACATGAAAATCCGTGACGACCTTTGGTTAGATTTGAGTTTAAAATACCACTTTTACTCAAATATCTTAAAATGTTAATATGGACTAGTTTGTTCAGTTCTAGTTCTCACTCAGGCATGGACAATTAGACAGTTATTTACATTTCTCTGTCCTACAAACAGAAACTGCAAGGTTACGTTATTTATAGCTTTCCCTTCTCACAAAATACATATAAGCAGATGTAAAGAAAGAATTAGCTAGTTCACTCTTAATACAAACTCCGCTCTGTGTATTTACCTGCATAAAAGCCATCCATTAAAATAAAGTTTATTTTCATTAACTGAAAAAAATAAGATTAAAAAAATTAGAGAGTAAAATAAGTGATAATTTATACGTGTTATGCAGCCAGGAACTAATAATCCTGGTGTCTTTCTTGAAATAATCAGGGCTTCAGCAGGTTTATGGGAGATGACTCTCATTATTTTCTTTATTGTGGTGCTTGGGGGCTCCAGCTGAGATTTGAGTCCAGCTGTACTACCAGAAACAGTGAGGCAATCTCTGCCCCAAAGCGTTTTCGATCTCAGATTACAAAGGACTGGGATGGCCTCTGCTCCCCCTACTAAATTCTTGACTCCCTGCATCACTGGTTGGTTGAGCTGAGTTTCCCTGAGTGTCCTTCACTATCTGGATAATTAACAGGACTCTGTGGTCTGGGTGCCCACATCAACGTTTCACTACTGCAGCCTAGGCTTTCCAGGAGTCTGACCAAGTGAGTGCTTCAGTTCACTGCCTTCTCTCTCCAGACAAACAATAACTGACTCATATAGCACATTGAGCAGCTCAAGAAATATGTAAATCAAACAACAATTTCTTTCACATTTTTACAAATTTGTGTTTAGCACTCTGAGATCAGGGTCCTTGCTAATGAAAGAGTTTGGGATCCTTTCTCTCTCAATGAGTTTTTGAACACAGTCCATCTCCTAAAATGTGTGATCTCTCTCTAATATTTTTTCCTCTAAGAAATCACCTGTCTTTCATTATCTTGAATCTTCAGATGACTCATTAATCTCATCAGCTGTTTTGTTGGTTAGTTATTTCTCCAAAGAAGTTCAGATTTAAACTTCATTTGTCTTGAGCCACCTCTTTACATTAGGTTATTTCCATAGGAAGAAAGACCTCATAACTACTCACTTTGCACTTCCCACTCCATACATATCCTAGATTATTTCCATGTGACACTGAAGCTGCACCATCAGGAATCAAGAGAAAACTTCTAGCAGTTTTTTGTCAGAACAAATCCTATCCTCTCACAAACTGGAGTTAAATGAGGACACCCTATTTTACACTAAATAATCTAACCCATTGCCCCTTTTCTTTGGAGATCTCAATTGAACATTATCATCCTACTAAAATTATGGCAGAGACCTGAATTCCACAGTGGCTGCAAGTGGCAATGCATCTTTCTGTAACAAATTTAAAGCTATCAAGCTACATGCTTATGTGTGTTCTCCAAACCAGAGAAACACTTGGTGATCCCTTCCTACAGCCCTGATGAAGATCACAGTATCACACAGTATCACAATATCATAAGGTTGGAAAGGACCTCTGAGATCATCGAGTCCAACTTATATACCAACACTAACACCATCATCTAAACCATGGCACTCAGTGCCTCATCCAGTCTCCCCTTAAACACCTCCAGGGTCAGCGACTCCACCACCTCCCTGGACAGCACATTCCAATGGCCAATCACCCTTTCAGTGAAGAACTTCTTCCTCACATCAAGTCTAAACTTTCCCTGACGAAGCTTGAGTCCATGCCCTCTAGGTTCTGTCACTGGTCACCTGAGAGAAGAGACCAACCCCTGCCTGACTACAACCTCCTTTTAGGTAGTTGTAGAGGGCAATGAGGTCTCCCCTGAGCCTCCTCTTCTTCAGACTAAACAGCCCCAGCTCCCTCAGTTGCTCCTCGTAGGGCTTGTGCTCCAGCCCCTTCACCATCTTCGTTGCCCTCCTCTGGACACACTCCAGCATCCTGACATCTTTCCCAAACTGGGGGGCCCAGAACTGTACACAGTATTCAAGGTGAGGCCTGACCAGTGCCGAGTACAGGGGGACAATAACTTCTCTGGTCCTGCTCACCACACTATTCCTGATGCAGGTCAGAATGCCATTGGCCTTCTTGGCCACTTGGGCACACTGCTGGCTCGTGTTGAGCTTCCTGTCAACCAACACTCCCAGGTCCCTTTCTGCCTGACTACTCTCCAGCCACTCTGTCCCCAGTCTATAGCTATGCATGGGATTGTTGTGTCCAAAATGAAGTACCTGACATTTAGACTTATTAAACATCATCCCATTAGAATTGACCCATCTCTCCAGTCTGTCCAGGTCCCTCTGTAGGGCCATCCTACCCTCTAACAGATCAACCCTTCCTCCCAGCTTGGTATCATCTGTAAACTTGCTGATGATGGACTCAATCCTCTCATCCAGATCATCAATAAAGATATTAAACAGGACCGGACCCAACACCGATCCCTGAGGGACACCACTGGTGACCGGCCGCCAACTGGATGAGACACCATTCACCACCACTCTCTGGGCTCGGCCATCCAGCCAATTCCTAACCCAGCACAGAGTGCTCCCATCTAAGCCACGGGCTGCCAGCTTCTCTAGGAGTCTACTGTGGGAGACAGTGTCAAAGGCCTTGCTGAAGTCCAGGTATACCACATCCACAGCCTTCCTCTCATCCACCAGGCGAGTCACTTGTTCATAAAAGGAGATCAAGAAATCCTGGGACAGTTTTTGTGACAGCCTGGTTCTAGCATAAAGCTGAGTGGTCTATGTAGTCACATTTAAACCTGAGGCTGTATTATTGAGCATAAAAATATTTTTATGTTGTAACATTTCTTTTAATTTGCCAATCAGTGATGCCAATTTGTTTCCTGTCTTCTGACTTTTTCATATCAGTCTCCAATTGCCATGACCAGTGTTGTGTTGCAGGGGAATACTTTTAAGGGTAAAAGTTTCTTATATATCTTGCACACAAAAATAACCAAATCAGAATTTTAAGGCTGTTTAAAGAAGGCCAATAGGAAAAATTGTTTTATTTAAAATGACAGTAAATAACCAGATTCTCTTTCCAAACAGAGCCCAATGCCTACTTAATAGATGCAGATCTTGCAGATCTCCTATCCACATCAGGTGTTAAATTTTTTTTAATTATCAACATAAGGATTTTTGTACAACAAAGTGATTACAGGCTAAAAGCTTTCCAGCTTGTTTCCTTTCAATTTCTCTAAACAGTGTTGACACAACTGGTAATGAAGAATGCTAAGAACATGGAGATACAGTGAAAGGGAGCAACTGCATTCAAGTGCAACTTCAGAAGTTCTCATTAATCAAAAATAACCAAATATATTAGTAACTAAGCTTAATTGCTAGTGCTGAAGGCTTGAGGCTCTTCTGTGAGAATTCACTCTAGCAAGAGTCTTTTGTTTTATTATTGAACCTGGGAAGGAATCCCAATTTATAAAGGCTCAGAGGAGCAAGGCATTTTTACGCAAGAAAGAAATCTTTACTGAATATTTAGGAAAGAAATAATGCCTGCAATGCAGATGTTTTGTGTGCTTGAATAAGAAATTGTATTGGAGTATGTAAAATCCCTCCAAAATACATGATAATGATCCTGGAAGTATGGTCGTCTAAATAACAAAGGAGCAGAGATGCAAACTGATCAAGGATCTTCCTTGAGTAGGGAATTACTATACATAGTTGATACTTTGATAATCATCTATGTCTTGTATCTCTGAGTCATAAGTCATATCTTTGTTTTCAGATATGCCGAGGGATGAAATGTAGGTAGGACTTTACTATATGAAGTTGGAAAGAAAAAAAAAGCAGAGAGAAGATGACATTATTTCCTCTTACATTTTAAAAATTAATATTCTAAGATATAAATTGTTTAGTACGTATGGTTAAATTATACAACACCATTCAGAAAGATCATAACTATGTAACCACTGAACATCAGAATTTGTTCTAGCTGATACTCAGAATTCTAAACAATGCTTAATACTCTGAGCAAGATGAGGTCACTTGGCATCTCATAAGGTTTGGCCCTCAGACTCCAGATTTCTGTACGTACTCCTGTTGAGTTTATTAGTCTTCATATAGAACCATTGCCAAATATTTTTTTAGCACACAGTGTATTTTCTATTTGCTCTATTTAATGATCCTAATAGTACAACATTACCTCGAATATCATTATTGGAAAGCATCCACCTTTCAACATAATACAAAGAAAAGTATGGCACGCTACACAGCCTCCTCTTTCTGAGTGATGACAGTGGCTCCTGGACTAGAGGTAAGGTACATGTCATTTAATTTGGGCAGTAATTATACAACAGCTGAAGAAAATATCACGTGCTGATGCTTTCCTTGAGAACTTGAACTGCATTAGCTGGTTTTGTATTTTATTTAAAAGAATCTAGGAAAGAAGTTTCTTTTAGTAACAACATCTACTACTGATACAAGGGATTTCATTTTTGTTAGCTATCTTGTATGTGAATAATAAATCGGAAAGCTCTTCAGGAAGTGGCCAGTTTACATCAGGCTTATCTAGCAGAGTTAGCTTCCACGGGCACACAATCTGTCTGTCTCCGTGTAATTAAGGCATTTCGCCTACAGAAACTGCCAGGCTCTATTCATTTCTGGTTTTCTTGTGACCTTAAACAAGAATATCTTCCTGGGCCTGGAGGTGAGGATGCAGAAGTAGCTGTTTATATAAAACACAGTGTAATGGCCCTGCAGGGTCTGCTTTCTCTCCTAGGCTTGACCTCGGTCAGACTACAGGTCTGTAACATCCCTGCCTGCTGTTACTGTTAGACAATTTACATATGGGCTTTTCCTCACTTCCCTGTTTTTTCATATTTTCTGGTATTTCATGGAAGACCTTTCTATAAGGGATCTTGTTGTCTCCTTTTCTTGCACATCTGAGGTCTGTCTTTAAGGATGGGCATAAAGCAGAGCTGTACTATCAAGAATATCCAAAATTGTAATCATAATATTACCTTGGGTCTTTACTTCAGGGTTAGACAAATGACTTCTCCCTGTGCCACATGTTTTTCCTCATTTGTAAGAGTGGAGAAAGTTAGTTTAGTCTGCTTATACCCTTTCTTACTCTGAGAAAGACTGCCCTATAATTTACAGTGAGCCATGTTTAGCTTTGCCTGAGAGTTTGTTTGTCCTTAGAGCATTAAAATAGTTTGCTTGAGGTTATGTTTTCTCCTAGGAGAATTTCTACTAAACTTCTAAATGGAATTAAAAGTAGAACAGGAGATATCTTGCACTTCAGTGTGTTTATTTCAGGGTATGCTTGCAATTACTAGTACTGATATGTTTAAACTACTGTCAAATGAAGACTGAAATGGTGTATCAGAAAGAAAACGTTGATTACTTACTATAAGAGGAAACAACACAACGAAGTGCCAGTCATGTGTCTAGCCAGAATAAAAAAATAAATAAGCCTAATTTTAAATTCTACCCGTATCCCAAAAACTCACCCCTAGGAAGGCATCCTGGGAAAAAGAAATGTCCTTTCTATATATAAAAGGAAGAAAAACACAACCATTTTTCTTTTAAAAATCAGAAAATATTTTGGTGAATACCTTGAGGTTTTCATATAGCAATTTTTAGTATTTGCTTTTATAGTAGTCTACTCTAAAATGAAATATGTTTTGCTTACCATACTGTGGGACATAACACTTTTCCTTTTCCCACAAGTAAGTAACTAGGACTCACTAGGAGCCAATTTATAGCTATAGCATTTTTAGCTGTGTGGAGGACTTAACTATAGTACCTCACTCCTAGAAGAGGGCCTTCTGACTGCTTGTGAATAGCCAGAAAGCTGCAGAATTTGGAAAAAAAACCCCAAACAAGCCACATTCTTTTGCTCTCTTCCATTTCCACAGACATGTGTTGCTTATGTGTACACGGAAAAGTCATGTTAAAATGTATCCAAGCTAATCAGAGGATAGATTTGCAAGCGGTTTTCAGGTGCTGTAGGAAGTAGGAAGTAGTTTCAGTGTATGAATAATGTTAGCAGACTCATTGTGCCAGAGTTGGCCTGGGCTCTTCCTGGGGGAAAAGGAGCCACCCCAAATGAAACCTGTGAAGGTCAGCACTCATTTTTGAGTCTGCAGGGAGAAGAGCTGAGGAGTGTTGCTTCTACCAAAAGTTACTTACTGCGAAGTAGTGTCTTCCAGCAGCAATTCTGCATTCAAAGGCATCTAAACAAGCCACTTTCTTTCACTTTTTCTTTCTTTCTTTCTGTGTTTTTCAAATTTCACCTCACTGCCAAGATGTGACAGCCAGTTGTAGGGTGCTTACATGAGAGACTTCAGTTCAAATCCCTTTGCTGGCTGATTCAGATGGATAACCTGACCTTCCATTTTCCATGTCATAGTCTGTCACTGACCACGGCTGATGGATTCCTGCAAGCTGCACTATTCTGCAAAGAAAACAAGATGTTCTCTTTGGGGTGGGACTGTGGAACAGTGCTTGTCATTCAGCCCATGGTTATAACCATTGAGACCTTGATTCAGGTCTCACCTCCTAAGCAATGTTTGTAGCAAGGTGTTGGTGAGAGGTGAGGTTTACAGAGAGGTTCGCATTTGTATGTCTGTCTGCATGAGGCAGTGAGAGGTAGATGTGGATGTTAAGTACAGCAGCAGCTTGTGATCAATTCCCTGCTTGTCATAGGAGGATAATAGTATTCCTCAGGACATTCATGTCCTGTGATGGGCACTTCACGGAAAGTACTCATCTTCTCTTTATTTGTGCCGAGCTCACACAAAGTCGTACATGTTTTTAACTAAAGAATGGTAAAATACCGCTTCTTAACAGCTGATCTTCAAGCACCACAAGTAAACACTGTTAGCTCTATTTCAGAGATGGTGAAACTGAAGTCTGAGGAGGTAAATGGCCCCATGTAAAGTGACCCAGCAAATTCTAACCAAGTTAGCTGTGAAGAAAGCTTAGGTTTCTCACCATTATACTGTCTAAATGTGAATTAAGAGAGCAGGATTTAGCCTGGCACAAAAGGCTTGATCTCACAAGCTGATCTCAGACAGCAAGATCAGAGCTGGTTTTCTGGCAATATTCTTGTGATGTTTCTTACAGTCTTCAAGCTGAGCCCTGCACTGAAGGGAAGCTGCTGAAGACTTTGGTCTGGTATATATATTGCAATGTCTATTGTTTCTTAAAACGAGGCATTGCATTTGAATCATTTGTGTCCCATTTCGTGGTGTGTTGTGTATCACTTAGGGTACTTTGCTCACCTTTTACCTATCTCTGTTCTGTATGGGCAACTCGGACTTGGTTTTTCCCCATGGTTTTCAAGGCAACCTGAAGCTAAAGATTCAATAGATTGGAGGAGGACATATCACACTGTATGGAACTGGATTGTAGTAAGAAAAAAGGATGCCAAGGTAAGGCAATGAGGATATTAATTTTTGCAGATAAAAATATGTAAGGTAAAATCCAGAGGAGGTTTAAGGAGCATGGCTGCCTATTCAGAACTGTGGTCTGAAACACACTCCCAACAAAACATAAACAATTGCACAGAAACTTCTCTACAGAGTGAAGGTGCACATCAGCAGTCAGATATTCATCAAAAAATTCCTTCCACATGGCGTTGACAGATAGTAGAGGTCAGTGGGGCCATTGCAAATCAGCAAACATAGGTGATGTACGATGATATCCAGAGATGCACACGTGAAAATATGGAACGTGAAAATGAAAGGTGCAGTTAGCACTACTCACACCTTTGTGAGAATAAGTGGTGTTACCAAATACAGGAAAATATCTTCTGTGCAGTATTGACTAGGTGACCCAGAGGTTGAGCTCTCAGCCAAGATCCTAACCAAAAGTAATGTGTCAAGATGCACGTACTATTGATTGGAGCCAAAACTTGCACTTTCTTTTAAGGATTACATGCCTGCACAAGCTGTGAGGCATGAGTATCTGTCTGTCATATCAGTGCAACATGGCAAGTAAGACTGTGCCCTCTCAAGTATCCAAACACACTGGATGAGCTTACCCTTGAAAATGTGAGTGTTCTCAAATTTGCAATAGTTATTTGTTCTCTGTCACTGGATGCCAATTGGAAACAATTCACCATCATCCAGATATAATAATTTATGCAACATATTTCCATTAAGAATCCATTTCAATCTACCCTCTGATCAATGTGGAGATGTTTACAGTACTCTGTGTGGCTTGATGCTTACATACACTCTGGCAATCATTGTACTTTCTGTTCTCTCTGTGTAGTGGGACAAATTTTTAAAGTAAGTCATGCTTTTCAATACTCAGTCCCCAGACGTGACTGGAAAGCATGTCCAGAAGCACTTTCTCAATACCTTACCACTCTCGCAGTAGAAATGATGGCTACATTCCAAAAAACTCCTGAGATACAACTTTTTAAGCTGTCCTGAAGATCTGGGAGCAAATACTAATGTGAATTTGAGAGCTAATCTGATTTGAAAATAGGTTTAGTTGGGGTTTCTAAGCTCTTGTAAACATTTTTACGTGTATCAGTACACCTGATACATGCATTTTCTGAACCACTTCACTGATGACTAAGGCATAGTACTGTTGCTTGACTATATCTAGTATTATTAAAAAGGAATTTTAACCAGTGTTCTAAAACAAATAAAAATAAAATAGTTCATCTTAAATGATACTCTATCATAGGAGTACCATGAGCAGGGACGGAAACCCTTATTGATGAAGTGAAAACTTTCTGGCTTCCTATTGCAGTTTGGTAGTCGCCTAAAGCTGCATCATGGGTATTACTTCCTATCCATGTGACTCCATTTATTTACTGACAACTATTCATAGTTTTCTTGGGCTTCAAAGGTTCCCTTTTCCTATATTTGGTAGAATAAGGCAAATTTAGATCTGCATAGTCTCTCTTGACTATGAATCCATACTCAGGAAGAGTAATGCATTTTTAGACCTCTCTAAGTGCGTAGAAATTATTTTGGAGTCTGAAAAGAAGATTTGTGGAGTGAAAGACTGGTCTGAAAGTGAGATTGTATTCTTACAGTATCTTGTGTTTTATTCTTACAATACCATGTTTGAAAACATAACTGCACAAACAAACAACATCAAAACTGGAGAAAATATATTGAATATAAAGCTTTTTTGGATTAACTGGAACAAGATTAGACATGGGTCAACTTAGAGTATCAAAGATCTAAAATATATTTCTAGTATTTTAATTTATTTTTAGATCTCTTCTGCATAATAAATGTGGAGGAAAGAAGCATATTTCAAAACAGTGTGTAAAGGTCTAGGTCCCATGCTTAAAACAACATTATGCCAGTACTTTAAGTAGTATCTGGGGAACCCGATAAACTGTTTTTCTTTGCATATCCATTTAATTTTCGACAGAAACAAGCAGGTAATTAAACAGTCCACACCAAATTATTTTTATTTGTGTTTTGGAAGGTATTCAAAGTCCCATCTGAGGTGTGTGCCTGAGCCTGGAGCAGCAGGCAGGGATCTGATGGTAGATGTACACCAAGCCAGGAGGCAGCTCCCAGCTCCTGGCCTTGCCTTGCAAAGAGCTCAGGAGGACACCACCATTTCTCCAAAGTGTAAGTGATCAGGGTTGCTCTCTCTGGCCATGCCAGTCTTCTTCTGCATTTTGCTAATAACTGCATAACCAAGCATCTCCTGGGCCAGCCGAGTGGGGGTGAAGACTCACTGTGTAGCTGCAGGGTTGTTTGCTGCCCTTGTGCTTACCCCTCAGCAAGTCAGGAGCCACCTGTGACGCATTTGGAAGTGGTTATATGGCAGTGTTGTGTCTCTGGTGTACTGCTTTTCTCTTTTACTAGATCCTGTACAATGCTCCTGTTCGGGCAATGGTTTATTTTGTCTTTTTTTCCCCTACTTAACTCCAGGACAGGTTGGATAATGCTTGTAATGTGAAGGTTTCTCTGCTGTTGTTTGTGAATGTCCAGTACAATTAGAAGTTTGCAGGAGCAGTACTAAAAAGCTAATCCGTTTGGAGTCTTCTTGAGCACTTGACCTCCTTTTATTCTGGGGCAGTGAGTTTCACAGGTTAATGAAGTGTTTCTAGACTGTTACTGGGCGCCAGCTTCCCTGAAGACAGGTGATCAGGACCACCTTGTTCACTGTGTAAAGGCCCTTTTTGAGTAAGCAGGGTCCAGCTGCAAGGCAGCATCACACGCCTTGTATGCCAGGGTCACTGGCGAGTTGTGCAACAGCAGGACCTGGGTAAAAGACTACTGTTGTTGGAGAATTTTTGTTTGGTAGCCTTTTGAGTTGGAGCAAATGAGATGAAAATCCAGAAATAATTAGAAATCTGTAACATTTAAGGCATTTGAGACCACATTTCTTTCACCTCTGTATGCATTCTGACTTGGCTGCATGACGAAAGCCCGTGTCATACTCCGACAGCCTCAAGGTATTCCCCATAAAATGTAAGAAATTCAAATGCAAAAAATCATTAATACCTGAGCCCAGTCACTCTTTGTACATTTGAAGATTCCCCCCAAACCCCACACTAATATATAGGCTGATTCTACTATGCCTGAAGGTCAGCAATTTGGAGTTATTTCTGGCCTCTGGGAAGGAGTGAATTGCAAAACCCAGGAGCATTTATGTCATATAGCCCCCCCCAAAGTCCTCCTTCAAATGAAGATGTACGAGCCCCATTCACCCTTCAGCTGGTTATTAGCAACTCTGGGACCTCTATATTCACAGAGTGGTACCTAGAGTTTTCCTGAGCGTTGCTTTGCTTTTGCAGTAGGAGCTGAGTTGTGCACAGCTGAGCAGCCAGCCCCTGTTTTGGGCTATGCTTGGGCAAGCTAAGTAATGGGGCTGATGACACTTCCCTTTCGCATTTTCTGTTGAGTATAACACAAAGTTTTCTCCCTGTTGTTTGAGCATGTTTATGGTGAGGGAGGTTGGTTAAAGGAAGAGGTAAACAAGTTAGAACAAACCCAGGTAACTGATATTTTCCATTTGGGAGTTATTAATGAATGATCATCATATTCCAGTAATATAAAAATCACAAATCAAGTTGAACCAAACAATAAAAGAATCAGTGTGGGTTTTTATTATTGTTTTTGTTTTGATTTTCTGAATTGCAAATCTGAACTCATCTTTAAGTGCTTAGTAAAGGGTAAAAATACTTTGTTTTCAGAGGATGATATGTTCAAGGTACAGTGGATCTGCTATTTTTTTCTGGAAGCATATTTTAATTTTACAAAAAACCAATTCTAGAACATCATCTAGTTAGTTCACAACAGCCTAAACTTGCCCTCAGAAATCCTGGAGGATTTATGCTTTAACTAAAGAGTTAAGCATAACTTGCTAAAGCATGAAATGGTTCTCTTTGAAATACATTCAAGAGCCTGGCATTTTGAGGTGTCCAGAGCAGGTGCTGGACTTGCTATAAGTGGACAATTTATAAACAGAGCTGACAACTGGGAAAACAGATCTGCAGGAGTATGGCATTCCTGAACTTGTAGAGCCTTGCCCATTAAATGTTCCCCAGTGCACAGTCTGGGAGAGCAACCCTGCTCAAAGAGGGGCAGCTTGCTTACAAGCAAAGCAGGGCTATCTCCAAGCATCTGGTAGTTCTACTAGGTATTTTCAATAAACCAGTGTAAATCAGTTTTTTTTACCTTTGTCCTTCTTTCATTAACAGTATATGCTGCTTAATTTTTGCATTAACTTTTCTTCACTGTCTGCATTTTGTAAAGAGAAAAGCCTCAAAACAGTTTTACTTAGGCTTGCTTTTAAATGTTAAAGTTATGCTATTTTCTGCATAAGCAGCTTTGTTCACGATATGTTTGCCCCTCACATGGTTTTGTAGCTAATCAATTGTCTTCACCGAATGTTCCTCAAATTAGACTGAAGTCTTGAGCAATTAAAAAATATAGAGCACCCTTCAAAGAAATGGGACATATATGGCTTATTACAGCATATCTAGCCATAACGGAGGCACTGATGCTGCACAGGGGCTGGCTGGGAGGATGGTCCGGCCTCTCATTCCATTAAACTTCATGCTCCATGGATTAAATGATTTGTGCTTCCATTTTGCTTTCTGCAGCCAAGCTGGTCCACCTAGAACAGGAGCGTCCCACCACTCCTTCCACAGGTTTTGATTTGTTTTCTTCAATCTAAACCAAGGCAAGGACTAGAATTCAAAAGGAAAAATATTCATAACTCTTTCTCGCTCCTCTTGTTTCAAGCAAGGATTCAGTTCCTCTGGCTGAAGAGCCGTAGGGTTTCAGCCCCTCAGACCCTTCTCTCAGAGGCAGTATTGCATGCTGTCATGGTGTGGTTGCAAATTCATAGTTTCATTACTTTGGTCAGGGGTACATCTGCTTCTGCTCTGTAAGCTCCTGTTCTCCATTCTGCTCTTTGCTTCCATGCTCTGCAATAGGTCAGAAACACACAGAGATAGCAGCCTTGTTTTTTTCAAGTCTTGCCTATAATGCTGCAACAAAAGGGCTACATGTACCTTTTTAAACTCTGACATGTTAATCTTAATGCCGCTTTTAATATTTTTCCCTCCTTAGCTGGAAATGTGAGGCAACACATATCTCCTATCCCTACTGATGCCAGTATAGTCAAGGCACAATTTTAGGACGTTGGAGACAGGTTAAGATACCTGTTCCACCTGATTCATACTGAGAATTTGTTTGTGAGACAATTTCTCTTGCTGCAACTGATTCACACTGTGTAAGTAATTACATATTCATTGGGCTAGAAAGAGGAGTTTTGCCCAGGGCACTAAATCACTCACAGTGGGAGGCTTTTCTCTGTCCAGGTGAAGTGAAGCTGAACATCAGCTTATTCGACATTCTCTAGCAAGATTTATGCATGCACTCTCTCTGCCATACTCCTTCCCCAGAAACTCATTCCAGGAGCCAAGGAACACTGATTGATGCAGCTGATGCTCCATCAGATCTGCTGCTAGTCTTGATTTCAGCAAAGGCACATTTTTAGGGAATAAGTGTTTCAACACAAGACTGTTAAGCAGTTGTAGATGTGCTAGCCAGGACACTGATGAGCTCTGACAGGCACTGTTTCAAAAAGATCGATGGCAGGTTTTGATGATGGAAATTTGGAAGGCAAGTACTCATAGCGTTACTCCACTATTTACAGCCCTAATTCAGTGAGGCTTTTAAACACTGCAATGGCACTGTGATTGAGTGGGTTAATTTACTTGCCCTCATTTCTGAAGATCTCCAAGTACCTTACTATAATAATAGAACAAGGCTGTGGAGAGCAGAGAACAAACATTTAATCTGCAGGCTCATAGATGTGAACCTTGTGAGATATAGATATATTAGACATCTTAGTTACCCTTAGTTAGTGGTTATGCTCTAGTGTATAACAAGTTATAGACTGAACACACCTGATATAGTGTAGCAGTGATGTTAAACACATGCTTAATTTTAAACATTTATATAATACCCAACAACCATAATTGCTCTTTCTGTGTTTTTGTGACTTTTTTTCAGATGGGTGATACAGGTACCAGGGAAAAATTTTTAAGTGTCTTTAAACTCAGTCTCATTCTGTAAAGTTCTTCAGCATTTGCTAAACTCTAAATACATGCCTAATATCTTTTCCAGGCAGGACATTTGGCAGAATCTATCAAATTCCACTAAAGAAGGAAAATGACAATGATAATGTTTTCATTCGATTCATGTCATAGGGATCAGTGAACTCTTGTTGATTTTTTGGTGGTCTCATGCTGTCAATGTTTTAGTGTCCTTGGAATTTTAAGAATGCTTCAAAACAAGTTGTATACAACCCAGGGAACTCATATTATCAAATAAAGAAAAATTACTTACAAAATTAGAACTTCTTTTTCTAGAAAAAAATTGATTATGACATATGATTTGTCATTTTATATGTAAACAAATATGTACGTAGTTGGTACATTTTGCATCAATAAACAAAAACATATATAGGACCTTTTCAAGGAACTATTTCTCAAACTTGAAAATAATTGTAAGACAAATCAAAAAGAGGAAAAATATAAATAGGAAACTGTGACTAACAACTGAGAGTTATTTACAAGCTTAACAACAGTGACCTATAATCAGAACAGAAATTTACACCAATTAAAAAACAACTTAAAAAAAGCGCAAGACCAAAAAGAAAAGGAAACAAACAAGAATTTACAAAACAAACAGAAACAGGGAAATTTTATAACAATAAATACAAAGAGGAAGTCAGATGTTGTGAAAGACTAATAAGAGAAGGAAAATGACACAAGACAAGACCTAATGCAGGTAGTAGCAGATATTCAGGAACAAAAGTAACTCATAAAATTGTGGACTGAAATACAGGAACCATCAATAAAAATGACAGAATGTCACAGCTGGCCAGTACATATGTTTTAAAAAAATATTCATAACAATGAGATACTTCATTGCAAATATATTAAAGAATAACACTGAAGCTATTAAAAAGCCACTAGTGTATCGGTAAATAAGGATAACTTACAACTGAACACTAAAAAAAAAGTCCTATGGATCAACTCCTTTTATTTTTAATACATTCTGGAGCACTAGAGAAGTTCAAGAAAACTTGGAAGTGACTATTTTGAAGCTGAGACTCAAAAAATAAAAAAGTCTAGAAGCCACCCTGATCTTGGTCTCAGGAAAAATAATGTTGATACAGGTTCCAATTAATGAAAAATTAGATGGCAATATAAGTCGTCACGATACACAGAATTCTGGCAAATGAATCTGAGGCAGGATGCTGGTTTTCTTGAGATTGTATGTTGAATGCTCTTAGCAGAAGTGTTGGCATAAAAAGACATTTAATTTGATTCTCTATTGTATTTTTATTTAAGCACTGATAGAACAACAATGCATTAAAGAGATGAAATACTCAATATGTCACAAATGGATTTCCATGTGAGAACTTACCAGTTAAATTTACCACTACTACAACCTGTGCTCTTTCATAGTTTGGTCAATGGCTTGAAAAAAACATGACACTGTTGCAAATAGAATTTGTAATTTACATAAAGACTGAGAAGTGGAAGAGGGACAGGCTACTGATACACAGTGTTCTGGAGGGTCCTGCAGGACTGACATTGGGCAAGCAATGTGCATTTCAGAAAAGCCAACTGTAAGATCACGCTCCTGGGCACAAAGGTGAACCAGACTTAAAGGATAGGTAAGCAAATATTGAAAAAAAGGAACTGGAAAGTGTGGTAAATAATCTGGTACCAGGCAAGAGACACCATGAGTTCTGTACTGAAGGCTAAAGGCTGTGGGAGTACTACAAAATCTCCTCCCTGACGAGTGAGGTCTCCTTGTCCTCTTCCAGCAGACATTTCCCTCTTAGCTGTGCAGGGGGAAAAACCTTGTATAAAGGACACTTGTGAGGGTTGGAGGAGGTCATAAGAGTAGGTGCTAAAATGTCATCTATTGTCAACAGGCAGACTCAAACTTCTGTCCTTATTTTGAATACATGCATCTCTTCTTGACCTGTACACCCAAACTGATGCTGAAGTCAACATGGCTCAGAGAACAGTGCTGAGAGAGACTATGGACCAGAGAGGATGCTCTGTGAGGATAGACTGAAGGTATTACTTCCATTTGGGTCACTGAAGAGGAGATCGTGCCTCCTGTCTTCCTTCTCCATCCTTGATTGGAACCTGTGCTCTCCCTAAGTGCTATTTCTGAATGTTTTCTTGGGTTTTTAATGCTTTCTGCACCACAGCCTTGCTTCCACAGTCTACTGCCATGGTCTTCCAGCCAGCCCAGAGTCCCCTCCACTACAATGCAGCTCAGGCTCCTGCATTAACCATAGCATTCCTGCAGCATTTTTGAGCTTCCCCCAGCTTTCCGTGCACTGGAGTGCTCTCTGAGCTTCCCGTGTTCTTTTTTTAGCCTATAGCTTTTCTATTTTTCAAGAGTTCTACATTATGTAGGAAAAAAATCTCCATAGAATCTTGCAAGTGAACACATTCAGGAAAGAAGCAGCTGCATGTGACAGTAATGGTAAGTGACTTTGCCATGAATCAAGTCAAACAAGCTTAAAATGAGTGTAGCTAGGTCACAAAATAAATTGAATCAAGAAAATCTCTTGTTTATTTTCAAGTGGGGATAGCATCAACCATCAATGACAATGAGAAAGTATGAGAATTAAGGCAATGAGAGCTCTTATGTGTTTCTGTTTGGTTTTGGGGGGGTTGGTTTGTTTGTTTGTTTTTAAGATTCACAACCAACAATAGTAAATTACCATATAGTTTCTTCTTTGACATTTGGATGAAATACAACTTTGGTTGCTGCAAGTCAGAAAGTTTCCCAGCTGCAGCAACAAACCAATAAGTATCCTGCAACAACATTAAGCTTTGGAGGCTTAGAAAGAATAATATGATTCCTAACACAGTTGAAAATGGAGTAGCTTTGTGTATTTCTTCTAAGATGACAGTATGTCTGCTGTTCGAGTTCTTTGCAAAACTGTTGATTTGTACAGGTAGACAAGGAGAAGGCACACCAGAGGCTGAAATTAGGCCACAGGCTGCTGGTTCCCAAACAGTTTGGAGAGTTATCTCAGTGAGGAACACCACTGAACATGAGTCCTTCTCAGCTCACCAGGGCTAAGGGTAAGACCAAGAGCGCAAGAGGTTTTCAGTTCCAACAGGTTCTTTCATCTTTTTCACAGTACATAAGAAATAAGATCAGAAGAGTGTATGCTGTACGAAACCCCAAGGCAAGCACTGCGCAATGTCATACTTCAGGCCCCAGCTGCAGCAGGTGAGTGTGTCAGACAGCCAGTTCTTTTTTCCTTAACCCACACACCGAAAGAGCACCAGTCTCTTCAGTGTTTTGTCTCCCCCAGCAGAGCATCTAAGATGAAAGCCATCTCTGTTCCAAGATCCTTGGCTAGTATATTTGACCCTGGGATGTCTTTTATTCCTAGTGTTTTTATTTATGGATGAGAACATTGAATCCTCCTTTGCAATATATGCATGCCAACTCCTCATTCTATCCACCGTAGTTATCCTGGCAATTCTCCTCCTTGATTTAGGATTATCTCTGACCAGATGGCTCCAAGGTAATCTGGGCAACATCCTTAGGGTTCTGCATGACCCTTTGCATTATGCCTTTATAATCCTTTAATGGGCACGTGAAAATTCCCTCCCTAGCATTCATCACATCTTCTTGCATAGCAGGCAGAGGACTGGGCCAGCAACTGCCCGGGATCCTCAGTGACAAACCAACATTGCTCTTGCAGATACTTGCTCAAAGGACCTGACTAATTCAGTTGGTCAATGTGCAGAACTGAGGATGATCAAGCAGGGACTCACCCTCCTGTTTCTGTAAGCCAGATTCATGGTACTAGCCTTCCTATGCCCATTTTGCACCTCCCTTAAGCCTTGCATGTGAGCATCCAGCAGAAACAGCATGATTGATGTCTCATTTATGTTGCTTCACTGACACAATAGCCCCTGGCTAGGAAGCCTCAGATACTCTGTGCAGAAAGAAAACCCAAAAGACTCCAAATCGACAGCTAGAAGTCCTAGGGTTTCTTTGTTCAACAGAAGGGATTGTCTGAGCATGCCTAATCACTGTTGTCCAGTTGAAGGAGGAGTGGATGGAACAGCTTGGAGCATGTGTTGGTTAAATTATTCCTACTGTCAGAGAAAAAGAGGGATCCTCATCTTGGAAAGAACCCAAAAGAAGCTGAGATAAAAGCTGAAGTAAAATTGATTAGGTAATGGCGTTGTAGCCCAGTATTTGCCAAGGTGGATTTGTATAGCTGCCTGGTTGATGACAGTTATATGTGAGGTTGTTTTTGGTACAAGGTTCTTTGGAAATACTGATATATTTGTGAGGAGGCATTTCCTATAACAGGTCTGAACAAATGCAAGGAACATAATCACCTAACAGTCTGGAACCGCCATGCATCATGTCAGAAATAAAGCTGGATGTGGTGTCAGACAGTGGGTGTTGTGCCCATCTCCAGTTTGGTGCATGCTGTCCCCCTGCTTCTTTGAAGCACTGAGTACACCCTTTCTCTCTATGGGTTTGAAGAAATGTGTTTACTGGCAGGACTCTAACTGTATGCACTGAACTCTGCTTAATATCCAACTCTGCACATGCAAATGAGACATGGCCATCGGGTTCTTGGCAATAGGCCACCAAGGTTCTCCAGCTGTGCATTCTAAACCACGCTGCATCCTACTGGGCCACACGACTAGAAGGACAGGCTTTGTTTTAGGGTTTTGCCTTGTGAATAGTAGTTTGTTCTGTGATCACTTCCCAGATGTTTTCTAATGGGCTGGTGTGTGACAACATGGTGTCTCCAGACAGTCTGAGGCCTCCCAAACCTCTAGCCATGACAAGGGAATATTTATCTTTCACACATACAGCAGGCCAACATTTTCTAAGTTAGCTTGGCTCTTTATCTGGCTCAAAAGTTCTCTGTAGCCACTGGCTCTTTCCAGGGTGGAGGGAATTGACTTAGAGTTAGAATGTGTGTCTTTTCATGTCCAGCATCTTGCCTCTAAGGGAGGCTAGTGTGAAGTACTGCAGAGATAGGAGAAAGAAACCTTACAAAAGAAAAACATCTCTACAAACTAATCACTCCTTTTATTCTTAGCTGATGATTCATACAATGAAGCTTGGTAGTTTACCTCTCTTCCTTTGTTTTTTTTCCTAGATAATTAAATTCATACTAGGTCTTGACTACAGCACTAACTTCCAGCTGTGAGTTTCACACAATAAAACTAAAGAAAAAGAAGAATTTCTATACCCACATTTAAAAATGGTTGACTTTCTGTTTCTTAGGTATGACTTCAATTATAAGAAGTGTCAACAGGCAGCTATTTATATACATTTCCTGTTTCTCACCTTTAAATTAACTGTCTGTAATCTTTTAGACAAGACTCACATCCTTTAAACTCCTCCTTCTCTTCAAAGACTTTTTTTGTTTTCAGTACACTGCCTCAATTCTTTCTGACTAGTATTTCTAACTAATTAGATATTCATTTAAATACTTTTTCAGTGTACACAGTACTGTGTTATGTATACTTCCCCCATGATTACACTATCTACCACATGAACAAAATTAAAGGCAATATGAGCCTATCTAAAACCAGGTACTTCATCCTACTCTCATTTATTAAATAAGTTTCTCAGTTCCAAATCTCCTGTATTTCAAAATAGAAGTTAATAAATTAAAAATATTTTAATAAGATTTTCATGTGCAGCTACAGAAGTATCTTCATAGAGAGAAATCTTTCAGCAAAAATTTCCCAGAGTGTTCAGCGGAATAAATAGTGCTTTTTTTTTTCATTTCTGACATTCACCACTAAAACTGATCTTAACTAAAGCCTTAGTTCACTGAATGAAGAATAGAACATTTCTGTACATATTCACAAGGCAGTTTCTGTGGAAGGAGGAAACACCCTTCCTTCAAGTAATACTATTAAAGCTCATTAAACTTTGAGCAGTACAATGGTACTTATTATGAAGAAGTTGAAGCAAACGCTTGAGCTCCTCCTCCTTGGTCTTTCTAGCCAACATATTATGGACTATTTTAGGGAGGGAGATGTTACTGTGCCTAAACTACCTCTGCAGCACAGTCAGAAATTACAGTCTGAATTACACGTGTTCCTATACTCCCTTGGGACAATACCACATACCTTTTACAAAGGCTGTAAAATGATGAGAAACAGGGTTTAAAGTTTGTGCTTTCAATGGGACATGTGAGAAATGACCTATTGAAAGACTGGAAGCATTGCGCATGTTCTCAAAAAACTAAGCTATATTCCAAGTATAGCTTGTTAAAAAAACCCACAATGAGATAAAAGATTTTTAAAGCATTAACATTATGGGAAACTTCCCCGTACCCTACTATTGGACTCAAATCTTAGCAATTCTGTTTTGTTATCAAATATTTGGCCAAGTTGCCTCCTTTTTGGTTTCTTTTTTTTTATTGGTATAACAATGTGCACCAGAGTTGCCAAGGATAATAAGATATGCTAAATCCTTGGTACAGAGCACACCTCACAGCTGTAACAGAGTTTCACACAACAGATACACCTTTTATATAGTCTGCTCCTGAGAAGGCATTGGAGCTCTCTATAACTCATCAAAGCTAAATATATTATGAGGGTTTGCCTTGATTATCACACTGATGTGACGGAGAGAAATAGATGTAAGGCAGTTCAACCTGAAATGGAAGTTATCATTTTTCTTGAAAAAACAATCTCCACAAAATACTTTATTTCTTTCTTGATCTCTTCCCTAGTGCTTAAGTTTTTTTCAAAATGGCCTTTACCAAATATAAAGTCAAAAAACAAAGCTTCCATGATTTCAAAAAGCAGCACTTGACATTTTCAGAATGAATCATGACAATTCAAAATCTTCAAAACACTTTAACTATTTTATATAATTGCTTTCTGTTTTCTAAATGAAGGTGACTGCTAAATCCAGCCAAAATTTGTAAATTATTTCCTGCTGCCACTACCACTTTCAGTGAATCTGCTATTAACTGGAGCAATTTCACCCCTCTCATTCTCTGACATTTGAAACAATTTCTGAAGCGCTTCGTCTTTCACCCAGTTACGTTCCCGTGTTCTCTTTGCCTCCTAGCCTCCTATGTTCCCAAATTCTTCCTTACGTAGCTGGCAAAATATTCATTTCCTTTTGAGAACATGGAAGACTTAATCACTGTGGGTTGTGCAATAAAGACCTCCAGGAAAAGCTTTAGTTCACCAGAAGCTACAGCTCTTAGGCAATGTGTGCTTAGATCTCCCACCTTGGCAAGTCTCCCGGCACGCCTGGGTGGCAGTGCCGCCCCAAAATGCAGTGTGGAGAGCTACACTGTGCTGAGCCACCAGTACCTCGGCTGACCAGCACTAGCATTGATGTGATGTGACCAAATTAGTGGATGCTGCTGTGGCCAAGACAAGGGGAAAACAAGGCTCTGCAGCACATGGCAAATAGAGACTGGCAAATAGTGACTGGCAAATAGAGATCACCTGATTGTAACCGTGAAATGTCCTGAACAATGGAAGAAAAAAGATTGCTCCCATTAACCCTCTTAACTATTAACCATTTTAATACGTAATGTGACATCGATAAAGCGTAGACCTACCTGACAGAGGGGATTGATTTTTAGAGTAGCTCAAATTGCATATTTGGTGACTATGTGCTCCAAGAACCATTTCAGAGCGGAGGCTGCTGTGAGATTGCAATGTATATATCTAGACTATTCATTTGAAGATCTGTTTGTCCTCTTGGAGTAACACTCTCAGTATGGGAGGAAATGAAGATAGGCTCTTCTTGAAAGGCCAGAACATTCTATGGCCTAACTTGCATAAATTTTGGGGCCCTCCTTTGTAATTTAGGGCTCTGTATAACAAAATGGTGACTCACAAATACTCCTGATGACTCCACATCATTCACTGACCACACAGGCACATGGCTCTCTGGAGACTGTCATTTATGCCTCACAAAATGTATTGCTCCAGCTCTGGTAAGGCCAGTCCACAGCAGCAACCTGATGCTGCGGAGGATATTACATCTATTCATAACCAGTAGTTATGGATGAGAGTATCTTTCAAGCTTGGGCCCATGTAGCACATCTCCCTGAGTCTCTGAATGGCAAATATATGAGCTAATGGCAGCAACACACACACATCTCCAAGTAATGTGGTCCAAATGGGATCCTATTTATGCAAGACATTTAAGAACTGCTGACAATTTTTTTCCATAACAATTTCAATGCTTGATTTGGCAACCTACCCTACTTTCAGTTTTGGCCTCAGACTCAGCAGTCTTTTACTGATTAACTGCTAAGCCCAGGTAGAAGCAGCAGTCACCCTTGCGCTGTGCCTGCCAGCAGCAGCACCTGTGCTGTGGGCAGACCCAGAATGCCAGCTGCCAGCACTAGCTCCTTCCCAGGCCCTTATATGGAGATCAACCCATGCCAATCTTGCGAAACTCGCTTTCTCTCGAAACAAGGAGTATATAGTGCTGGCATAGAGAGGTGGCTGCTGGAGCTTAAGCATAATGCACAGGCACGTACACTGGAACCTGTTTTGTCACTGCACGCATCAGTGCAGCTTTCTTCTGTGTATGAGGGCATCGGCCTCTCCTGCCCCCAGGATCTCCTCACTCAATTATTTGTGAGTGCTCAACACTCACTGCTTTTTCACCCTCAGCCCCATCCCCTCTTGCTTATGAGCTTGCTCTGCTGAGTGCTATGCATTTCCCAGGTGTGTCACTCAGCTCCTGTTTTCAGTTCTGATTCTTCTGTTTATCATCTTTGGCATTTTCTTTTCACCTCAAGAATCTTCAAATACCTTTCTTTTATATCTGCTTTTTGCCTATATCTCCTAGCCAGGATCTTAAAATACGTACACATAATCTTTAGCTTGTGTATGCATTTGTCTGACAACTTTGATTTATCATTCTCTTCTTCTGAGTGTATATCTTTTTTGGGTGTGCTCTCTCTGTCTCTTTTAGCCAGGTGATTAAGCGCATCCTTCAGGAAGGGCTAGGTTGCCTCCTTATTCCTGCTGCAAGCCAGGAGTGGGACTTTCATCAGCAAAGGCTCTTTAGCTGTGGAACATGCCATTAAATAGCGAAATAATCCTTGAATAAAAAAAGATTTTCTTCACAAATGTGCAAATATTTGCTTGGCTCTGGCTTCTTTCTTTTCTCACTCTTTCATGCTCTGCTCCCACAAAAGAAGCCATCTTCAAGCCCACTTCTTATCTTGTCACCAATCATTCCTAATCACAGTTATTTTCCCTCCTTATTGTTCCAGTCCTCTTGTTTTATTACCCTTGCACCCTCTCCTTAACCCTCCTCAGCTGAAATGCCACTGTTGTAGCTCCTCAATCAAAATGGCTGCAAGCAGAGCTCGCAGAGGTGGATCTCCGTATTTCTGCCCAGGTCAGTGTTATTCATTAATCCAGGCTTTTGTTGAAAGAGGTCTGAGAAGTTTTTCTTCCTTAACAGCTATGTAGACAAGCAGGAAACACAGCAGCACCAAAAGCTGTTGTTGTGCACTCCTCCCCATCCCTCAGGCTGGATCCTCAAGCAGTTTGTAATTAAAACTGTCCAGCGAGCAGCCGATTTCTTCAGGGTCCAATATGTTCGTGGGCTTCCCAGGTGTGATGTGAAGGGCAAGGACTTCCAGAACAGATCCTCTGCCCTTGTAGCAGATTAGGAAATCCAAATCTTTTCTAGACATGACCCCATTCCATACTGCTTTTTCCTAAGCTTAGGAAACAGGTGCCTTCTGGAGGATACAGGAGTTGGTTGCTTGCAACAGCTTTTAGAAGTGTTCTTTTTCCGTCCTGTGGGGAATGAGCTTGGCCCACTTCAGCATATTCCTGTAGCTTTGATCTGTCTGTGAATGGAAACCAAAACAAAACAAAGTTTAACAGATTAAATTACCACTGAGGAGTGGTGGTAGCTTTGGCAAGAGGCAACAGGAAGCTGGGTAGGGAGTTGCACTGGAAAAATCAGAATATGAACTGTCAGCTTCTATTTAAAATGTGATTATTTATTTTTTCCATTCATATTTGAGATAAGGGAAACAGGATCTGAAATGAAATTATGTTTCTCCACACTCCTATAGGGTGATCCGAGGCAAATGCCCTAACTCACAGTCTGGAGTGAAGCCAGGAGCATCCTAACATATGAGTTGTTCAGGACAGGTAGTCTGTACTAACAAACAGGGCCAGATACAGACCTGAGCTGCAGCTTGCAACTGTCCGTAATATTGAGACATTAGTAGAGCCCTGGCAGTGTTTTGGCTGTTGAGAGGCCAGGCTGCAGTATGCAAGGGGTAGAGGCAATTCAAGTTTAGCCTATAAAAAGCATTTATTTTTTTAAGGGAAGAGAGGGAAAAATAAATAAAGAAAAATGTTTTAATTCTAATATTTCCTCTCAAAGAGGACATAGAAACTAAGGAGCTCAGCTACTCAATATATGTTAATCAGGGTATAAAGTATAGAGCAATAGTTTTCAATTTATTTCATGATACTGCATTGAAGAAATAATGAGTAGGGAACAGCTTGAATGTGGCAACCCGTCTTTGGAGGCAAGGGAGTGCATGTTGTGCCCTGCTAGCTGCCTTGAGGGGTAGAGAAACCATTTTCTTCACTAGAATAGATATAGCCTCTCAGTTTGTCTTAGGTGTGTTCTGGTATGCATAAAAAAACACAGTCTTCAGGGGATTTAGGCACAGGGGCGCTTAATTTCTGAAACCTAAAGAGCCATAGGCAAGGAGATAGGTACCTAGATAGTCACAATAGCCAAGAAAGTGATGCTATTGGGCACGCATGATAGCACAACTACTGTTGCCTAAGGATGTTTTTGCCAGGAACTGTAGGAGCTTTTGGTATTTCAAGGGCCTCAGCAGGTTAGACAGGTTTTTTTAAACATTTTTTTTCTTGCAGATAGGCACCTGAAACCTGCAGCTCTCAAGCTCCTCAGCGCTGTTTTGATTCTGATTTGGGTATCTTTGTTTAATGGATTGATCGGTCCACATTCAGATCTACCTTGAAATTATGCCTGCAGTATGTTTCCCATATTGTGGTGGTATTGAATGCTGGCAAATTGTCTCCTACGGTGGCATTAAACTGGTGCCTGTTCTGTTCCTTGTAAGGCATGAGGGAATCAGTAGAGTGGGTCTGTGTGGTGCAGAAATGAGCAGTAAGTAGGATTTCCCAAAATGTTCATAGCAAGTTTTGTAGCATCATCAAGCCTCTGGACCTGATCTGTCCCCTCTCTGTACCAATGTGGCCACATTTGCAGGACAGACCTCACCAGGTATCCCTACTGGCAGATTCACAAAGCAATTGCTGCTGTTATGGTTCTCATCACTTTGTTCAGCTGCTGGCTGTAACCAGATCAGGCTCATTGCTCTTCATATGGACAGAGATATACAAGCCTCAGAAATCTTGTGAACTGTTAGTATGACATGCTACTTTACCTATACGCAGACTTTCATCACAGCTGATTCTTAACCTATCTAGTTATCATGATTCCTGGAGACCATCATAAGATGTCTCATTGGTCTGAACATTGTCAACATCTGCTTCTAACTTCAAAGTGTGTGGTTGTTTTAAAGATGCTCTTATAAGTCATGGAGGACTTTGTTCAGATAATTTTATCCCTCAATCTTCTTGGGGGAATTTGAAACCAATAGTCATGAGTCAGTTACGACAGATGTTTAAAATCTCATTGACTGAAATTTAGAGGAACCCCTCATTATCTTAAGCAGAAGTCAGAAGAAAAGGGGAGCCCCACTATACAGACAGAAACTGGAGATGCAAAAGGCCCACATTTCCATGAATAGTGTTGATTTTGCCCCACTTAGGCTAGCAGAAGTTTTTTCACTGCCTGAAGGGGGGATTGAAATCAGCTCCTAGATGACAGATAGTACATATTTTATATTTAGATATTCTAATAGCCTTTTCCAAATAACAGTGTGGCTATGATTTTAAAGAGTACTCTATTTTCTTGTCAAACAACATTGGTGAAAACCAAATGGAGACTTTTCTTTGTTGATAATGCCCTTGCAGGCAAGTGTGCAGAATGCAGACCTTCTCTATGTATTTAGGCTGCAGACAATTAGTCATGGGGAAGAAGAGAAGACACACTGGATTATCCTGGGAAAGGCGAGAGAACTGAAATTGACATTTGTGAACAACCCATGAACTAAATATTTAAATAATTTAAATATTTATCTAGTTCATTTGTAAGCCTGTCACAGACAGCATCTCACACATATGTAAAATTGGTTTATGGAAAGTGCCCTGATATAATCTGACACCATGTCAGAGCATATCAGTGGTTTAAGGAAATACTCCTTTTTCAGGGAAGCAAATTACCAGGTCCCTACTCCAGACATGTGTCTATCCTACTCATGTCAGGTGAGTGTTGCAACTGCTTTTTTTTCATGGAAGAATTCCCAAATATCCAAATCCAAATGAGATTGCACTGTACAGCATGGGAAAAGTTATTCACTGAATATTTACCTCTGCCTTCCTTCTCTCAAATTGAGGAAATCTATGCAAAGTTAAAACAGAAGAGAATTTAGCTTTCTGAAATTTCCTATTTTTACCCTACATTATCTTTGCGTGCTACCACCTTTTCAAGGGTGAGCAGCTGAAAGGGATACTGGCTCTGGTTTGTCTCCTTAATCATTTTTATTTCTCTAATGAGAGAGAGGAAACAGTCCAATGTGTTAACAAAAATCAACTCAAACTATGTATTCCAGTATGGACATGTACAAGCACTCAGGAGCGTGATGAATGAGCTGTGGAGGTGTGTTGCTCAAGGTCACCCTTTCATTTGAATTTGGATAATACAAAGGGTGCAATATAAATACTATCCTGTTGGAAAAATTAGTGTTATAACACTCAAGAAGAAAGAGATTTTGTTTGTTTAATGGAGGATCGGGGGAGATAAGTAATCCTCTCTGAACAAACCACAACAATTATACAGCAGGTGAAAGATGATGAACAGAGTTTGTTAAATGAGATCTTCCTTAGTGGCATAATATTATAGAAATAACAGTTATATATTATTTAGTAAGCCACAAAGAAACCTGCAGCTCCCAGATCTCTGAAGAGCTGTTGGTGATAAGTACAATATTCTCTCCATAGCAATGTTCTGCTTTATTATTTATAGGCAGCCTCATGAATTAACCATATCTATAAGTGCATGCAGCACAACTGCCTTTAGGAAGTTGCTTTGTTATTCACAGAATCAGGAAACAGGGAGGCTGGAATGAGTCTGGGAGATAAACTGCTCTCTTCATCTGCCAGAAACATCTCAACATTTTCAAAGGGTTGAGTTTCTCCATCAATAACAAAAAATTGGCTTAAAATAGCTGTGATACACCAGGTATGATTGAAGGCAAAATTATTTTTTTCTACGTCGATTAAACAGCTGTAACAACCAAAACATCTGAAAAGGAGAACAGGTTTGTGTGAAATGTAAGTAGCAAAACTAAAAGCTTCTTATCCTTATCTACATCCAGGATGTATTGAGCTGTCATCTCCTGTAGGTGCCTCTTAGTGAGTGAAATTAATTGTGCACTACAGGTTTAACTGCCATGTGAAGGTCAAATGAAAGCTAGGGGAAATGCACAAGGTGCTCTTTGCAGCAGCAAGGCTAGAGGAGAAAGCTGCCCCGGTCAGCTGGTTGGCCTGCCGTGGGATGTCCTTGTACTAAAGCCAAATTTTGCACATTCACCACCAACAAACCACTTGAAAACACTGTGTTTGCTTTTCTGCTGGTACTTGTGAGATCTGTGATCTTCTTAGCCAAGAAGTTGTACTCAGAAAGGTACCATCAATGATATGACTGATGCCCAAAGCAGTCTGTTCTTGAGTATTGTGTATATACGTTATTTTCATTTACTATTTTGATGAGGGAATAAAGGTTGCACCTAAAAAACTAGCTGAAAAAAATTACCTATTTTTTTGTGATAAGAAGGTCTTCCTAGACAGGAAAAGAAAGGCCTTTCTAGACAGAGAAAAGGACTAAAAATGATCAAATGATATTTAATACAACGAGATCAGATATGCTATTTGATTGGGTAGACTTCTAACTGGCGTGGATTATCTACACTTGGATTCTCCACTTAAAGTTGTAAATAAATAAGAGAAAGTCCAAAGAAGCTCAGAGATAACAACATGAGAACATGTGTCTTGTGAGGAGATGGATTTGCTATGACTCAGAAAAAGAGGACAGACAAGGGACTAGCTATACTCAGAATAGAAGACGAGAATAAATTGCTTGCCAAATTAAATAAGAGGGGGATAAAACATAACTAAATTAACCAAGGTTCAGCATAGTTAGATAGGAGGAAAACTTTTCTAACTGCAGAAGTATTTAGTGTCTGATCTTAGGAACATTGTGGTAATATCATCTTCCTTATCCCTATGTCCCTGTCCCAATACCACCTGGGATTATGTAGTTATGCTTGATATGGCTTTATAGTGTTGGTATGTAACTGGAGTCCTTTCCATCTCTACTTTTCTATGGTTTTATTGCAAGAACTGTTACTGTGAAAAACCTTCTCTGCCATGTGATCAAGTACAATTCATCTACTAAACATTTTGTTTAGAAAGTTTCCTTCCTGCAACCATTTTTTTTAGTAATAACAACGATAATCTATAGCATAAACATAACACCTTTCAACCATTACTCTGCAAACTCCTTATAAAGCTGAAGTTATCGTTGGCCTTATTCATAAAGCAGAAGGCAGAGGAACAGGAAGCTTATGAAATTGCTGAAGGTTTGTAAGGTATGCTGGTAGCATAACCCAGGATACATGTCTCCCAGGCCTTTTCCTAGCTGCCAGACCACATTATTTATCTAACAAATTACACTGATGAAGATGGAGTACCCAATTCACAGCTCTGACACAGCTTAGCTTTCTTGTAACATGAAGAATACGTAATTCTCTGAATGCAGAGGAAGTCTTGGTCAGTGGAGGTCCAAGGTAAAATCCATTCCATGAATCTCTCCAAGCATGCAGGTTAATACGACCTGAGAACTGGGGCTGTGATTTTACAATGTAATTATTTTTCCCTCAGGTGAAAAACACGTTGTTCTGATTGTGAAACTGTCGATGATTTGATTTGGTAAAGTAAGAATACTTGATGTCAACAGAAACTAATATAGTCTAATTAATTAAGCGACCTCATGATGCAATATGTAATATAATATGTTTTCACACAGTATTATGTTTTCACAGAGCTGTCACTCACTGTAAAGGTTACAATCTTTCTTTTCTTTTCAGTACAAAAGCTAACTGTAAAACTTGAAACATTTCTGGGAAGTTGCTTGGATACACAAAGAATATAAAAGCCTGTTTTTCTATTTTCAGTGTTTTCTGAACTTCATATAGAGAGGTTTTTGTCAGTTAGATGCTCAGAACCAGGGCCTTCAGGGTTGTGGTTTATTTTGCAGCTTTTTCAGAACATTTATAATTACTGATGTACATTAAGATAAAGTGTCAGTTCTTTTTGCAAGAGTCTGTTAGAAGTTGTAGATTCCCGTGTTGTTCAGTTTGCTGTTTTATAAAAAATGTTGCCAGTTCAGGAGCAAACCAGAATGTCATAAAACTGCTGCCCTTTAAATGTGTCCTTGCTATCTGTTCTTTTTGCAGTGCTGTGTAAACAGATATGTCACTATTTTCAAATGAGTAAGGAGGAAATAGCTTGGCTACTTTGATTAATTATCGTTGGTTTGTTGTGACTCTAAGTTTTTCTATTGAAGAAACATCCAAAAGTCATATGAAGAGATGAATGCTTCATCATGCTGGATATCCTTCACACATTGAAAAGTTCAGTTTGTGCTCCAATGACCGACCTTTGCCATTTTTCCTTCTTCTGTCTTATTCTCCTTCCCTTCTTTCTGTATCACTTGCAAGCAGGCTACACTTGACAAAATTTAAAAATAACCATACTAAAGTATTTGCAGAGACTTCAAAGAAGAATTACTTCAATTTTCTAGTTGCAATTAGATGCCCAACACTCCAGGAAAAATGTCTGTAAGAGAAGATCGTAATCCAGAATGCTATTGAGCAGCCCTGTAGTACTTGCCTGCAATCAGGACCCTGCTTTCCAGGAGTGTCAGACAACACAGCAACAGCTAAACCCAAATGCCTTGCTCAACACAGTCTCTGGAATGACCACACATTTGTGTCAATCAGCTAATAGGAACATTAGCATAAACATGTATCAAATCAGGCATAAATATGTCTGAGAAAAAAGTAGCATATTTGTGTACTGTTTACTGTGGTCAAATAATGTCCATAATTTGTCACTCAAACTGTTAGAGTAATTATTTTTCATGCTATAGACCAACTATATAAATTAGTCAAAGGGCATTTGTTTAATAATTTAAATCTCTCAGTGTTTTAGAGAATTGCTTGCTAAATTATTGATAGTTATTTCTACATTATTCACTTGGCCTTAATAAAGCACTTCAAGTGTTGGTCTAACAAACTTAGGTCCCTCTTGTGTTACAGCGCTGTACGGCACATGCATCAGTGCCATTTGATGCACATTTCTGATGGTATTTGATTCATGACATACCCACTGATAGCCTCACCACCAACTGCATTGACATCTTAGATTTCCCCTTCCCTGGTTTGTAATTAGTGCCTTACAAGAAAACTTTTGTTTTCTGTAATAATTTATAAAATTTTCCACATAATCTAAATATTAGCTTGAACTAAATGTGATATGTGTGAAATCACCCGTGGTTTACACAGAGCCTAATCACAATGAGACAGTCTAACTGCTGGGCAATTTAAAGTGTGAAACTGCCCACCACTACTTAAATCAGCTTGATTTATTTACGCAGGTGAAGGAAAATGCCTCTGTGCTTTTGGTAGATTTCTGTCTGCCTTTATCTAGGTGTTTTCCTCCTGGGGGACACACCATCACTTCTCAAGATCTGCAGTCCCTGCCTTGGGATAAGCTGCGTTTGCTCTGGGGATGCCAGGAAGCAGAGGAGGACATGGGGCTGCGGGCAGGATGTTGTGTCACGGATGGTGCTGCTAGGTCAGGGCACAGTGAGAGCTCCTGCTGAGGTCAAGGCACCACAGGACATCCCAGGTCCCAGCGGTGCCTGCCCACACACAGGTCCTGGCAGGTGTGCTCCTGCTGGTCTTGCTGCTGGATGTGGAAGGGTGGATCTGCTCAGAGAGAGCATATAGGGCAGTGGCTCCGAGGATAATAGAGGTGGTTTTATCAAAACCTCACAGACAGAGGTCTCAATCTTTTCTCCATGTAGGCCAGGTTCTTCTATGAGCTATGTTTTAGCAGAGGGACTGGGCAGGTGGTGGTTTCACCATATGTGCCTCCTCTCAGCAACAGTAGCCAGTTGCATGTTTTTCTGCTGCTGAGCAGCTGCAGGTTGACATGGCCACAGCTTCTATCACTGATTTCTTGTGGTTTCTGGAAGCCACCAGGAGGAACCAGAACAGGAAATATTTTCTTGAGCGCAAGGTGAATTTCAGCAGCAGAACTGAAACCACCAGTGTCAAGTCTGAAAAACAGATGGCTGATAAAAGTAAAATAGAATTCATTTGGGAAGCACACAAATTAATGCAGCATGTTAATATTTCAGTGGATGGGGCAGCTGCACTATTTCTGATACAGTAAGACCACCCGTTTCCTTGGGAGCACAAGCTGAGCTGCAGCTCTTGGGAGCCCTGAGAGGATTGTGTTGTTCCTCTCTCAGCCTCTTCATCTGTAGTTGGTAGGTTCCTTGGGGGGTCAGGGGCTGGCCAGCACTGGGAGAGGATGCACTGAATGTTGTAAGAAAAAATGGTTTTGACACAGGGATCTTTATACAGCCTACGAGACTTCCTACTCCTCAGGAATGGGACTTTCTGGCCTGATCCTAATCATGTCACTTATGTGAGCGATTGCACTGAAGTCAGTGAGACTGTCCGGCTACTTGTGTGGCCCTTGGAAAGGGTGGCCTCAGGTTGCCTCAGAACAAGATGCCCTCTTAGTCTTCTTGTTGTAGTGTAGGGGGTGTCTCAACCCCTCTGGGCAAATCAGCCCTGAAGGGTGGTAGCTTAGAAGGAACTGTGAACAACTGCCAGGCCCAGTCATAATTCAGCCTCACCAGCAGGCTCATAGCACTGAAGAATGGAGATGAATCTCATCTCAAAGTCAGTTCTGAAGCTTCGTTTACTACAGAGTACCCACCTGAGCTGTGACTTCCTCATCTTCAAGCTTTTCTTGTCTCCCTTTTCATTTTTTTTCCAGAAAAAAATGACCATTTTTTGACAAAGCAGTTCTTTAAAAGTGGTTTGGTTTTTTTGTTTTTCATTTGGAGGAAATTTTCTCTTAAGGGAAATGTGAATTCCTGATTTATTCTGCTAAGCCACAGAGATGTGCAGAGCACAGCAGAGATCTGCAAAGCAGGAGCATGGTCAGCAGCTTCCTGCAGCGAAGTCAAAGCATCAATAGTTCAAATACGGGAACTAGGTCAGTAATCCGAAAGCATATTCCCATATCCATGTGAAAAATCCTCATATCACATAACAGGACCCATTAAAAACAATCTACAGGGAATCACAAATTTGATGCGGCCTCTGTAATTAGGAGTCGCATGGGTATAAAATGTCTCAGCTTTAAAGGATGAATAATAATCCACATTCCTGCAAGTAACTGCAAGTCCAAATTCCTCTGCAATCTCTGAGCTGTTGCAGCCTGCTTTGAACGTGTCTTGTTCAGCATGATGAAACCAAGGAGGCTTAGAGCAAATTTGACTCAAAAAGGGAAAACCAAAACCCTCCAGTTTTCTTCAGAACAGAGATATAAGCAAACACCACAGTTGTTTGGATCTGCTTTCTGACACAAAGTTTTCCAAAGTCAGTGAGGAAGGTCTCTCATTGGGATTCAGAGCTCTGAGATATGGCTCCCAGGCCACCAGGCAGAGGCTGTCCCTCTACGCTGCATTTCTCTGCAGGGCGGCTGCTCCAGCCCTCCCCTTCCCCCCTGCTTGGTTCTCGGGGCTTGTTTGGTTTGGTTTTGCTAAGCACTGCTGCTTTCGATTCCTTTACAATAGCTGAGCCTGTATACAGAAAGGTCAACTTAAGGTCAAGCCAGGATCTTTTATCTTTTTTCAAACCTGGTATGCAGACAAGCCTTATCTTGTAGAGATAAAGTAAATTTAGGCGTTTCGAAAGAGATGCTGGAAAATATTAAGACTAATTATTGGACCATAGCTTTTGGATCCCTTTTTTTCATGTGATTATCATAACTGTGTTGTAAATGTGGACTAAATGCCCAGCATCACTGAAAAGAACACAATTAACATACCACATCTGGATGAGAGTGGGTTTAAAAAAAGCATTATTAAAATGAGCTGACAGGATTAACCACTGTAACTGAAGAAAATAAAATCCACATTTTCACACGGAATGTGAGCTGTACTTTTACCATATAGGGTTCTCTTTTCTGTTGCTAGCAGGAATCGATCCAAACGAATTTAACTTCAAGGCTAATCAGTGTAGCCATCTCCTGTGAAGACCCAGTGAGCTCTGTGGTAGTGACGGCTGTTGTTTTGTTGAACACTTCCCTGAGAAACATATTTTGGCTAAAGGCAATGTCATCTGTTGCCCCCCCACCCCCCACCCCCCATTATTTTGTGTGCCCGAGGGCAAGTTCTTTCTCCCTGAGTATCTGGGTATTTCGCTGTGTCTTTCAAGCTGGCCAAATGTATTAAACAATTCTGAATTTGCTACTGTTATGCCCTGATTAGACAGATAAAAAGGAGGATAGCAATGGTACAGAGAATTTATTTCAGTCACCTTTCTATGCTCACCAGGAGCTCTCTCCGTCAGTATGCTCAAATGTGTTAGGGAAACCTCCGTAGACTCAATCCCATTGTCGTGAGAACCATGCAAGCACACAGCCAGAAAGGGTGCTTGTCCTGAGGATCTTTGGTTCTGCAGAAGAAAACCAGACAGGAACTGAAGCGTGCTCAAATAGGTGCTGATTTAAGTGAATTTACCCTGAAAGGTAAGTTTCAGAACAGCAGTCCCAGACAGTTGGTCAGAAGGTTAAGACAGAGATCCAGAATACAAAAACCCTGCTTCCAGGAGGGTACCCAGTACACCATGGCAAACAAAAGAGATGTTCACAGTATCACAGTATCATAAGGTTGGAAAGGACCTCTGAGATCATTGAGTCCAACCTATAACCCAACACTAACACCAACACTAACACCATCATCTAAACCATGGCACTCAGTGCCTCATCCAGTCTCCATCCAGTTCCCTTAGCTGCAGGAGAGGACATTGTTGTGCTTCAGGAAAGGAGCCACCAGAGAATCTGCAAGGACTCTGTTTCAGCAGCAGAAAAAAGGCAAATTATTTTACTCATGTACCATCATGCTTTATTTGTTCTCAGTTATGATTGGCTTAAAAATGCACTATCTTGCTGAGGTTGAATTTTTGTGGAACATAACTTTTGCTGTGAGAGCTGGAAACAGGCTGCACTGGCAGCCAGTAGAATGATGGGAGTTTGTTGTGGACTTCCATGGGAGTAGGCCTGAACCTTATGGCCACAGCCCATTCATGCATTTTGTCTTCACTTGGCCAGACCTGGGGTAGTTTGACCAGTTCAAGGCTGTCGGTTGAATGCAAAGGCATTTTGAGGGCCATAAAGCATCACAGATATGACTGGACCAAGTCCTGCAGCTGCAGTAGCAGATGACCATGATCCTCTCAGCCTCACAATGTGGCGGGTTTTCTGGGGAAGAAAAATTGCAGTGCTATACATTTATCCCCCTACACCCGCAGCCCTTTGCTCTTCCCAGATCCTGTGCACTCTTTAATTGGGGCAGTATTTGGCTCCTGCTACAAGTGTAAGGCCATCCATGAAAGCACAGATGAAACAAACCCACTATTCATCTTCTTTTGTTGTAATTACCCTGTTTTTCTGCATTTTCACCGTATCTGAGCACCTGCTTATAAACTGCCAGAATCTGGTATGGGAGTGTAAAATGATGGATTCCTTCTATATCTCCAGGCTTCTTTATAAAGTACAGGGAATCTGTGCAAAATGAGACCATTCAGCTGGAGACAGTGTGAGAGACAGCTGAAGTAAAGGATATACACCTGCACCAGGCAGTTCAGCACCTAATAATGAATAATTACTTCTCTGCCTGCTGATTATCTGCTGCTGGCATGATGCCCAAGAGGGACAAGGGGAATATTTCCTTCTGTAGGTTGTTGGTAGCTTCTGCACACTGCAGATAAGGTAAGAAGCAAGAAAAATGCTGTCCTAGACATCAGAAAGATTTCCCTTGGATCAGCCGTCTTTGTAAAAGCACTGTGATGCCTTTGATTTGCTAAATTGCAGGCACCAACAAACCTGTATAGAAGGTCTGCAATGTAAAACATTGAAAAAAATGTTCCATGAGCCAAAAGTCTACTTGTCTCTGATGTAACTCAGATGAATTAAGTAGAGCTACATGGGGACAGGGTGGAGGCTGTAAATTTCATCAGTCTGAGAGATCTCTTTGAATCTGTCACATTTTCATCACAGAAAAAAGGAACATCTGGACATGTTGTGCAAGAGCCACATTCTGCTTTTGGTTGTATTGAGGCAAACCCAATGTTGTCCCAATGGGACAACTCAAAATTTACCCCAGAATAAACAAGAATATCTGTCACCATATTTTTTTGCTTTACTGCTTTGTTCTTTAAGCTTAACTTATTTGTTTCTAGCTTGCACTCATTTTCTGCATTTTTCTCCTCCTGAACGAAACACAGGAACAGGAAGGAGAATTTAAGAATCTGAGAAGTCTCCAGTTTTTCATTAGAGTGAGTTTTTTTATCGTTCTTAGCATTCTCTAAAACCCTCTGTGCTGTATCACTCTTTCTGTGTATCTTTTCTCCTTTTGGCAACCTGTAAAGTACTCCTCCTAACCTTCCTCTGACTCTGCATCGCTTATTCTTCTTTACTTTTCACTTCCAGTAAAGATGAGTGAGTAACTGAGCATTTTGATGCTTTTTTTTCTTTTCCCACTAGCTCCAAAGGCCTCAGCTAAGAAAACAAAACAAGACAGCTCACTTAGGGCCGTGCTGGGAATTGTACATTTAAACTGTCTCAACTGTATGCTTCTGATACCCTTCAGACTATGAAGAGTTTAGGGAACTGTCAAATGAAGTAGTCTTGTGTTTGTTCAATTTATTCCTCTTCTTACTCTCTGACTACACTTTCAATTCCCTCTTCTTTTGGCCAGAGCCAAACCTGAGGCTTAGACTTTTTAAGAGTAACTATTGACATCAGATGCCCAAGTGAGACTCACATGCAGGGCATAATTTTTGGAGATTCACCCTGAACAAATGACAAAGTTCAAACTCCTTCAGCAGGGTGGCTCAAACACATTGTGAAACCAGAACCTCAGTGTAAGCACCCCAAAAGAAAGGCACAAAAAGCCTCTATGTGCAGCTTTGTGTCTAGAGATGTTTGGCAGCCAGAATTAGCCTCGCTCCATCCCAGGTGCTGCCTTCCACATTTGGCTGTGACAGGCAGGGCTTCAGGGCTCTGTTTTCTCTTCTCGCAGGACTAACATGAGCCCACTAACATCTTTCCTTCTGCTACTTATATTTATAATGGGGAAGAAGGCGTATTTGATGCAGAAGTCCCTAGAAAAGTGTCTGGAAAGAACACTGGCCTTTCCTACCTGCTCTTGCGTCTCCTCCAGCTTCCTGTTCTGTTCCCCAGGAGGTACCTGGGATCTTGTAACATATTGAGCTTGACACCACTGCAATTTTAAGATAATTTGCTTTGTTCCTGAGAGAGGAAAGTTCTTGCCCTGGTAGACATCAAAAAGCATCTCCATGCAGATATTTCCCGATACTTCTCTTTGCCAAAACTAGAACAGTGATGCAGGAGTTGATGTTCAAATAGTCCTGGCATAAGGGCAGGCTGATGCATGTAATGCATATCATTACAAACAGTTAGTACAAAGAAATAGTTGTCGTTTTGCTTAAATCAAGCCGGACTCAGTAGCTAATAAAGTACAGACTTTTTTTGCATGGTTATATGCAGTCTTCTAATTCCTATAACACAAACAGTTTTAGAGGATAAGTTAAATACAGAATGCATTGAGTTTGGTAGAGAAAGTCTAAAGGTCTGCATTTTCCCACCAAAGCTATTTGATATCAGCTACAGAGTGGGTGTATGTGTGTGTGGAGGGGTTATGACCTCTTTTATTTTTACAACCATTGCCATGATTTCATAATACTGGCAGCAGTCACTTCAAGCGAGGGACTAGACTTTATTACTATAATTATATGCTAGTATGTGGGCATAAAACTGAGAAACTCTTCTATAGATAAATGCCAGTAGCAAAATCCTTTTGTCCAACAAATAGTCCTTTAGCAGTGTTACGAATATTATATTAACCTCAATAAAAGCTATGCCAGAAATGTCTACTGTACATGGCACAAGTTCTGTGTTCTTACAGCAGCTTTGTTCTAAGAAATGAATATAACCAGACCTAAGAGCACAAAGTGCCTTTCCTTTGCAAAGCATGTCAGAGATGTTCACTCATTAATCATAATGGACCATCATGGGAAGCAATAACACCATTTTAAATGGTCGTGGGGGAACTTAGGCAGGGAGGGTATGGTTGAAAGTAGTGAATGCTCTTTTGGATGCCCCCTTTGCAGTGCTGTGGGTACGTCCAGGCTCTGTGGTGCAGGGTGACACAGAGAGAGACATGGGGCTCCAACCAAGCCAACACACATGAGCATATTTTGCCGTTTGAGTTTCTGGGGAGGCATGAAATGAAGCACCAAGCCCATACATGCTGCCCCTGGACAAACCTTGTGTGCCAGCAGAGCAGGGCACTTCTGTTGGCTCTTGGATCTCACCCATGGGTGAGACCGATCAGCAAAAGTGAAGGAGGGGATGAGGAGTCAGAGAAGACAAGAGAGTTCTGTTGAGGTCCACCACTCTTCAAATCAACTCCTAAGGTCTTCAAGGCCATCAATGAGAGCTGCTGATCTACTAGGCTGCCAGCCAGCTGAGCCTGACTTGCCTGAATCCTGGGCTTTGGGTGATGCATGCATAAGAAAAAAATGGAGTCTGGGTAGTTCACTCCCCAGGCAGGATGGCTCCTCCAGCAAAAGAAAGCTGTAAGTGGTAGAGGCAGGTGTTTCCCACATTTGAGAAGAGTACAGGGGGAAATTTTTAGCCTAAGGAAGAGGTGATCTTGCTATCAGAAATTATTTCAGTCTTGAAGGTTCTCCCCACCTGGATGTGCACCACTCTTAGGCAGAGTGGGGCCAACAGGCAGTGGGGCTGCCCCCCTTGGCAAAGTCTGAGCAAGACTCATGAGCAATTTAGCTAATAGAATTATAGAATGATAGAATAATTTGGGTTAGAAAAGACCTTTAAGATCATCAAGTCTAGCTCTTAACGTAACACTGCCAAGTCTACCACTAAACTATGGCTTTAAGTGCCACATCTACACGACTTTTAAATACCTCCAGGGATGGTGACTCAACCACTTCCCTGGACAGCCTGCTCCAGTGCTTGACAAACGTTTTGGTGAAGAAATTTTTCCTAATATCCAGTCTAAACCTCTCCTGGCAGTACTGGAGGCCATTTCCTCTAGTCCTATTGCCTATTATATGTCTAATAAAAGGGATGGAAAAGCCAACAAACTATTTGGCTTAATTATTTTCACTTTTATTTCCCTCTTTCTGTTTTCAGATAGACTGATGGAGGCTTATCCATCTCCATGGGCATTTAATGTTTCTTCTCCAGTCTTCTATTTCAATTTTATTAAATTTTCCATCAGGAAAGAGAAATGGACAGTTATACAACTAGCACTTTATACTAGATAAGTAGATTGATTGAACTTTGTCTCAGTTATTATGTTAGCATAGAACTAGTAAAATTTCTTTATGCGAATATTTCATAGTGTCATTTTGAGTACATTTCCCTGTTTGTAAGTAAGCTGATTTTGACACATAAAATTATTTTAATGTGGTTGCTTGACAGCATATGGAAGCAATGTTGATATCTGGCTGATTCACAAGCTGTTATTATTAACCATTTATTATTGGTCATAAGCACAATGCAGTATCCAGCACATACTGTGTTTCTGCTTGACTGAAACTTTTAGAGACAATAACACGTAACAAATACAGTGGGGTTTTTATATGCATTTTCAGTATAACTGTGCTTTTACTGTAAGACAAGAAACAAAATTTTATTCACAGACTTAAAAATTGTGGAATGGTCATGAATAATGAACTATATGATCCTGCTATCCTCAGTTGTACTCCTTGTTAGAGATACTGTGTATTTCTAATGACAAATACTTGCAACAACTTATATTTAAGAAAAAAAATCTTATGTATGAACATGAGGCAGTGGACAAGTCTGTAATATTATAATTTTTTCAATGTTTGAAGACAAAGAACTACTAATAATTCCAACTAGCATGAATGCACATTTTAGCGGGCTATACTTGAAATGAAAGGTCAGGTGGAAAACAAGCACAACCACACTAAACAGAGATGTTTGAAATGGCAAAAGTGTTCTGAGAGTAAAACCAGAGACTCAACCAAAACAAGGGATATCACCTCTTGATTTCTGACCAAGAATGACTAGTAGATAGTTCAGACATGAAGTCCCAGCTTTTTGTATTTTATCTATTCTTCTCTGAGTAATAGCGCAAGTAAAAGCCCTTGTGCTTCTTAAATAAAATCACATCTCTTTGACAGAAAAATCTTCCACAAGGAGGCTGCAGCTTGAGTGCGCATTTGAGTCAGAAGGCAGCAGAGAGATGGTCTGTGGGCTCCTCCATCCATGCTGCAGCACCCCTGCCAGAGGGGCAAAGTTGGGAAGGTGGATGTCCACTGCAACATGTGCAGGTATTGCTGCTTCTCAGCCACCTTCTGACACTCTGATAGCGTGGACTTTAGAAGCTGTGGCTGGCTTGTGGCTGCTGTGATTAGGAGGTTTCATAGCAACACTTATTTATGTTAGAATTCTACAGCTGACAACAACAATGTGGGCAATGCAGCGCTGCATTGCCTCTTTCACTAGGAGTTCAAGTTGTTTCGGTTATAGGACTTCTTGCCTGGTTATTATTTCCTTTATACAAGTAGTGTGAAGTTCAAGACAAGATAGATCTGATGAATTTACACCTGAAGAGCTGATTCTGCCATGCTGATTCTGAGAGCTATACTTACTCTCTTTTCAGTGCAGTCGTTCTAGCAACACTGTAATAATGTTGAAACTGGAATAAAAAAGGAGAACTACTTCATGCAAGAGTCAACCTGCTGCTTAAGTACGTGAAGATCACCAACTTACTCTTGACATCAGCTACATTTTGCAGAAGCAGGGGGAGTGTGTACGATGATCATGATTGAAAACAAGGAGGCAGGCAGGATAAGTATCAAAAGTGATGACCTAAGACAATGTTCAACCTAGTGCTTAGACAAGGATACTGAATTCCGTATCTACTCACCCAATATTTTTGTCATTGCTTCCCTCAACTTTCCAGGTGCTGTGTTCTTCCTTGGAAGGATCAATATTAGGTCTTGTTCAATGAATTTGATGGATCTTCACTTTTCATTCAGAAAGATTAGTGAGCAAAGACTGCCAGTGGTCTGGGAGATCACATCTGTATTGTTGTTTCTTAATACCCAACATGAAACTTCGAAGTTCAAAAAGGAGAAAAGGTATAAGATAATTTTATTGTATTGATGTTTTAATAATTATTATTCTTAAACTCTCACCCAAATTGTCTGTTTCATGGCATGTAGATAAACAGAAACTAGTTTGGTCTCTGTTTTGATACACAGGACCATAACAGGATGGGAAGAACACTACCCAGGGCACAGATCTGAGAATCTGTATAGCCATCCCATGCTGCCTAGTCTCTGGCTAGAAAATAGAAACATATTTGGGAGAAGACAAGACATCAAAGCACATCCCTGAATAACTATACATTAAGTCTTTTGCTGTATAGTCTTGAGATTATGAACCTACATTGCTCACTTTGTTCTTTTGAAAGAATAGGGAAGAATAATCCAAGTCAGCAACCTTGTTCAGCAACTAAAACATCTGAGTTTGGCTGAGCAAAAAAGATATAAACCTCCAAATTTCTTTCATAGTGTGTGTGGAGCATAAAAAGCATGTCTAGGAAGGACCAGCCTGTTGTATGAGCAAGGGGAATAAGAGTGCTTTCCCCTTTTTGATAGAGGTACAGTGATTGAAGAATGGATGCAAGTTTCTTGTCTCAGTTTTCTTGACTTGGCTTTGGTGCAGTGCTCATCAATGTGTGTGAAACCTTGGCAGACCATGAACCACAACCTCACACAGGCAGGAGCAAAACTCATGTTGGTCCTCACATGTGAGGGGGACACTGGAGTTACAAGAGGAGGTGGGTGCTTGGGGCAGCCATGTGCAGGGGAGCAGGGTGGCCACCAAGGACCACAAACCCCATCTCTCAAAATGGATCAAAATATACCAAAATCCTAGAGATATATCAATTACCCCAGCCAGTTCAGTGCTTATCCTAAAAACTGTTCTTGAACTTGGCAGATCAGGACTTGATGATCATCCCTTTCTTTCTCCTAGTTTGTTTCCTTTCCCCAGAACAAAAATACACTGTTATGTGAAAACACCATTCATTGCAGGAGGTCTGCTTTTCTGCCCTGTGTCTGTGCTTCCAGTAACTTCAGCCTCCAGGCCTGGTGTTGCAGGGCAGGCACAAAGTCCTTTGTTTCCCAGTTCTACAAGGAAATATTTATATGTGAACAATTTCCATCCAGAATTTATCAGAATAAAACCCACATAAAATTGTGCAATACAATTTGTCATAATATTGTATTTTGCAGAAACTGTTTACTACTAGTCTGTTTTTTAAGTTATGCAGAAAGGGGGAACCCAAATACACCTTATGTGGGCCGCTTCTCTGTTCGGATGCACTGCATACCAAATAGGATCATTTACATATGCAGCTGCTTGTACTTATGCTAAAATTAGACTAAATAAAAAATAGCAGCTGCATGGGTAGAAACAAACCAAAGCTGATTCACAGATGAGAGTTAGCTTGGGGAACTCAAGCATTGCAGCTAGATTTGACACAAAGGCTGGTCCAGTGTAAGAGTCCTATGCCTACAAAGAAACAATAGCCCATAATGGTAAGCCAAAACTACGTCCAGCTCAAGCCCCTTGCTGGGGAAACCCTTTCATAGTCCCGGACTTCTTTCTTTCTCTTTTTTCTTTCTTTTTTAACATATGTTACAATGTCTCATTATGTAGAAACACACTTCCCTTTAACATGTCCGTCTTCTTCTATCCCCTCAGTCTCCCCCACAAACTTTCCTTGGACAACCACCCTTATTGTGGTCAATGCCAAGAAAAGCCCACTCTCCGCTGGTGTCCAGTCTCATACTTGCTGCTAAATTCATGCCAAGGCATTGACAGAGTGCAGGATCTTTCTCCACAGCCATGTCACAGGCTGTTTTTTTAATAGGATTCCCTTTCAAAATGCTAGTGCAGTAGAACTTCAAGACCTCTTCCACAAGCAGCTCCATCTCACATTGCCCCATATATTAAATTCAGATAAAAGGAGATATTGTGGGTTTTAAGGCACAGTCTGCATTATGGAGAGGAGGGTGCAGAAGAGGCATACTGCACAGTCCATACTCTCCCAACAGTCAAACTGGACTTTCCTCAGGCAGAGAACACCAAAAGTTCCAACTAGTTTTCATAGGACATCTCAGCAAAATTAATTCCAGGAGCATTTAATTAAAACCATGCACTCTTGTTGTCAAGGCTCATGGTTGGGACTCTTTTGCTCATGGCAATACAAGATAATATGGGACATGCAGGATTTCTGTGTGGTGTGTTGCAGGGATCTCTGTAATTTAGCAGAGAGTCAGTGAAGGTTTACTGCCATCGTGTTAGGCTCTGCGTTCTCCATCACCCTTACTTCCAGGCAGGTTTATGAGCTTGACTCCTCACAAGTTTGGTGCTTCTGGTCTTGGGAGTGGTCCCACATGCCCTTCAGCACTCCTAATGCACAAAGCAGGTCTTTTATTCCCACGTAACAGAGAGGATATAGCACAAACAGCAGTCTGGTGTCAAGTTCCCAGGCAGCTCTACTTCCACGCCTGTTCAAAATGGAACAGAGATTTTACCATCTTGAGACAGTTCAGATACCTTCTTATGTCCAGCTCTCCCTCTGTTTCCAGGCCCTACCAGGATATTGCCTGCTAGCCACATCACCTCTGCTAGCCCGCTTCAGCAGCAGTCTCTTATCACTTTGTCTCTGCAAGACTGGGTCAGCTACAGACAAACACAGGTTCAAAAGTTCTGCTCTGGCACAGGTAACCAACAAGATAACTTGCCCTCAAATTGAAACTTCTTCTCTGAAGGCAGCCAACTCTCCATTGCAGGGAAAGAGTGGAAGTGCCGGTATTCCTCTGTGGCACTTCCCTGCACGATCATTCCCTGGGGCCAATTTCCAGCAAAGCCTGGTGAGTGGCTGGCAGGCATTCTACCTCTGTAGTACTACCGGGGTCCCAGCATAGGCTTAGAATCTTAGAGGCCAAATTGAAGGCATTTTCTGGTAGAGGCCACCTCCATAGCTGAGGTAGCAGCACTGAGACTCAAGTTCAATTCCTTCTTCACCCTGAAAAGCCTTACTTAAGCCTTATCTCCTAATCACTACACATTCACTCTCTCTCTCTTCTATAAATTCTTGGACTTAATCTTAGTTTCAGCTCTTGGATCCAGCTTCAGACAGAAGGCAGGACAATGTTTTCCTGCCTTACACACTCTGGTACTTGGGACACTCCCAGGGAAGACGGGAAACAGACATAAAACTTCTTGGGCTGAAGATAGAGCTGAACCTGAGTGTTCCATTTTGGGAGCTATTAAATTAGAGAAGGAACAGCTACTGGCTGCACATAGAAGGGACTGCTCAATATGCATCAGATCTGGACACCCGAAGGAGTGGAGTTTGATACACCTTGGGAGTGTTCAGTCAATCAACATAGGTAACTGTATTTAAGAACAGGGATTTTCTGGATTGCAATTTTTTTCCAAGGCATTCAATTCCACTTAAGCCTTCCCTGAGGTAAGTCCTTCTGTTACTGAGGCTTAAGCACTGTCCTTAACAGTAGATGATCTTGGATAGCTTAAAAGAAGACAGAAGTGGTTCTCAAAGCTCAGGGTGACCTGAACCAGTTGTGAACTACACTGCAAACCTGTTTTGTAGCCCTCCTGTGAATAGGGCCTTTGTTAGAGACTGATGAGTAGGATGTTCAGAGAACTTGGGAAAATATGTTTGGCAAGTAAACTCACCTAACTAATAAAAGAAATGGTCTTCAAATTTGCCAGGCTTCTTTGCCTGAGGCGATCACAATTAAAGTCAATGAATTGTTTAATGTGAGGAAATAACAAGAGAGGGGATTAAAAAAAGCCTAGTCTTCCCTGATGCTGTTTTGGAATTTTCTCTTCTGTAGATATTTCTCTGGTTTAATGACAGAAACCTTTGGCATGCATCCTGCAGAGAAATCAAGAAGCATAACAGAGATATGTGAGTCTGTTGAGAGCGATATCCTACCTTAGGATGGGGATGGACTCCCTGATCTAAGGCATTTTTCATCTCTAGCTGGGATGATTGTCTATCTGTCAGGCACATATTTGATTTTGGACGTTTTGACAAGCCAGAATGCTTTCATGGGAGCACTCCCAATGACATTGAGAGTTGTTCCAAATATGCTGGCAAATTGTAATACTCCTCCACAAGAGGCCCAGAGCAAGCACTAATTACAGGATGGGTGTAGCACATACCTGCCTCTGGTGGGAAAGTACCAAGCCTGAGAACTGCATCTCCACAGAGCCGACCAACATGCTCTCCTCCATGTGAAACCAGGAGGCAGAAAATATTTTCAACACTCAAGAGAGACATAATCCCTGCAGATAAGGCAGGAACTTGATTTAGAAAGTGTGCTTAGGACCTGGACAACATTTCTTCCATTTTTTCATCATTTTTTATGGTCACCTTTCATTTTAAGGCCCTGAGCATTTTTAAGAGATAGACATATACTAAGATTAGAGCAAGCACTAAATTTGTCAAACAAATATGTGTTAATCCTGTGTTTTGTGCATACTTCTTTAATTCTTTGAGTTCTGTGTCTTAACTGAATTCTTACATAATATGGATTTTGTCTTTTCCTAGATAATGTGTTGGTAATCTTGGCTTGAATGAGAACAAATTTCCTGGTGGTAGTTTCTGTAATTCTGAATTTACTAGTTGATTACCAATGGATTTTGGGGTTTTTTTGTGATAACAAAGAAATAGATGAAGGAGAGAAAAAGCTGGCTATGCATAACCTGCACTTTTTTATTGAGGTAAAAAGAAATCACAAAGATGAAATTTCCCTATTCCTTCCTCATTCCCAGCTGTTCACTGGAATTCAGGAAGAATGGCCTTTTCTCCAAAGCATGAGGGTGCACTACGTTGTTGTATCATTGCAATGTGGAGTAAAGACACACTGCTTTGTGCTGGAACAAACCAAGGGCTGAGTTACACCCTGGTAATTCCTCTGCTTCTGGTTACTTCTGAGACCATAGTGCTAAGGGTGGAAGAGCACAGACGTGATGGGACACTACATTGGCCAGAGACTTGAGGTGTGGCTGTCACACCCTTTAGCACACCAAAAACTACCACAAGTTTCCAGTCTCTTGGATTGTTTTCATCAGAACATCACCCTTCAAGCCATATGAAAATTGTCTTTAAATGGGAAATCTCAGATGTGTTGTATGAGATTAAAACATATCTTTACTCTTTGCACAAAAAGACAAGGCCCACTTCAGGTGCAGCAATTTTCAGTGGTTTTCTGGGCTGTAGCGAACTCCTCACTGTCCTCTCCTAGTCCACAGAAAGGCCAAGTTTTCTCCTTCATCTTACAGGGCCAGTTGTGGGTCCACTGAAGTAAAGCCTCTGCTCTCCAGTTCTTTCCACCACCGCTATTTTCAGATTCTCTGCTCTGTCCCAGGGTTAGCCCAGCTATGTATACCCAGAAGCCGGGCAGGATGGCAGCACCCCACACAAGGCCCCGTGTTTGCCCCATTTCTTCCAAGGTATGGTGAACAAGGCAAACAGATAACCTCTCCATGAAGTGGAATTAAGCTGCATGCTGCAGAAGGCAGATTTACCCACCTCGGGGGTGACCAAGAGAGAGGCTTGTGGTTGGTTGCTGATGTACAGGGAAGACTAGGGTTGTTGTTCATAATGCCAAGAGAAAATTCAGCTGTAAGTGCAATGCAGCGGCAAGTCTGATCCAAAAGTCCGACCCCTCTCCCTCTGGCTGCACTGCCAGGATGTCCAGTGCCAGCAGTAACGTCTCAGAAAAGATGCAGCTGGTGGCTCAATGCACAAGGCAGGTTGCGAGCCCCTCAACTCTGTGATCACCATCAATAATGCATTCACAAGAGAGGATGGAAGAGCTGGGCAGCTAACAGCACTCTCAGGGCTGCTCAATGGCACCACTGTCTCCCCGTTCACTGATGACAACTGTGTGTGTAGGGGATTGTACGCTCCTGGTGAAGATATGTCAGTAGGGCTGGCTGGCCCTAAGCTTAAGGCAGGGTTAGCCGAGGTTGCCAGGTTTGCTTAGAACAAAGGAAATCTCATTTCTTCCTGCATTTCCCTTGTGCCCTTTACTTAAATAGCCTCCTCTGTGACGTAAGGAAAAGGACCAGTTGGCAAACAGGCCCCAGCTGTGCTGCCCAAGGAAGAGGGCGAGAAAATGAGAAAATGTTGAGTCTCATACAGCAGGACTAGCTCACAGACCTGTCAGAACTTGTGGAGAGTAGGACTGCTTTGATCATGTTTTCTCAAGGTAAACTGCATACTTTCCTCTGTTTTCACTGCTTGTGTGTGAGTCCCCGACCTGCCCCCCCCCCCTTCCCCCGCCTTCCCCCGCCTTTTCCTTCCCGTTTGGTGTGAGTAATGCAGATCTAATCTTCGGCCCTGTTCAAGGCTTCTCGTGCTCAGGGACTTCATTTGCACACAGGAGATATTATTAAGCATTTTCTCTTCCCCACCATGTCTTCAGATACTCTTTCTAGACCATGTACCTGACCATCAGTTTGAGTCTAAATATTTAGCTCTCAAAATCTGTTGAAACACCATTTCAAGTGGATATGCCTTAACTCAGATATGAACTTCAGCCTCCTTCAGGGGGACTATTGACGTGAGTCAAGGTATGGGAGATCCACCCTGATCCTTCACCATGCCTTTTCGGCTTCTGGCACATGTTTATATAAATATAATGTCCAGTTCATAGTCTTGAGTTAATCCCTCTTGCTTTTATCTGCTCTCAGTCTCTCAAAAGCTTTCTTTAGAAGTAGAGCAGGGAGGAAGCAAAGGGCATATAGAGTAAGTGCTAGTGTTATGTTGGGAGTATTCTGAACATAAGCCACCGTGAAGGAGTAGCTGGGAATATCTGAAGGAAGAAACCAAATCTTCCTCTACCATAGTGATATTAAAGGGAAAAGATGAAATTATAATACCATTTTACCACTTTGTGATCAAGAGCAAGGTGGGACACGACAGAAAGCTGTGAGTTAAAGATATTTAACTGATAGTATGGTCTTGGACAGCTTTTGTTTGGTTGTTTGGGTTTCTTTTTCATAAGGAGAGATGAATTATAAAATGTAATAGGTTTGATGTCCTTTCAGGGAAGGAGGTTCAGTGCTTGAGGACAGGACGGGTGTGTGTACCTCCCACTGAGGTATACCTCTCGTTTTTGCCTCCTGTGGTCATGGCCCAGGAGCTCAGCAATGGTGCAAAGGCAAGATGTGTACAATGGGCAAGTTGGCGCATTGCTCAAAGGGGACAGAGCTAAGATGTTTAGCATGTGTCCTGGTCTTCGGAAGTTATAGGTTTTGCTGAGCTCAGTACTCTGAAGTGTGCAGTCTTGGAACTGCATTAATGCATATCTTTGCCAGTAATTTTTTAGAGATTAAAAGAAGAAGCAATTTTCTCCTTAATACTCATTTAGGTAGCTGTCATTACTCCCAGGTTGTGCAGGTGGCGTGTTTTTGTGCCCAGTAGTAGGTAAAAGACCTGCTGAAATTCTGTAGAGATCTTCCAGTTTTGTTTTCTACTTTTCAGGACTGAAACAAATGATATTTACACAAGGCACAGCTGCTGAGCAGAGAAGAACTGGCATAGGAGAAGCAGTTGTAAGTAGAGTTTTTAACCAAAACCCCTTGACAGCTTTATTCTTGCTAGTCACAGTTTCTCTCTTACAAGGGTAAGACACAGATCTCTCCCTCTTATCAGTCCTGTCCCCATCATATCTTGCAACATATATCCACCAAAATTTTCATCTTAACTCCTCTGTAAGCCATTAACTCTCTAGAAGCCAGTGCAAATACAAGACTGCTTGTGTGCTTCTGCTTATATGTGTATAAATGGCAGTTGGAGGGAAACGATCCTTTGGTTTCCTTAGCTAAGCTGCACTCTGAGCCAAATATTCTCCTCCTGCATCTCCAGCCAAGTTTTTCCAGGCATATCCGTGGTTCACCTAGTCTCCTCTCACCAAAGACCCGCAGGTCTTCCACCCCATGCCAGTGCAACCATCCTTTTGTCTCCCAGCACCTGGAGGAGTTTTACCTTCATATTTCCTGCTTACCCAGAGTTGAAATTTGTGTTTTCTTAATTCATCGCTCCCAGACTTTCAGAGATTTAGGTTTGTATTGTCATTGTCCTTCCTTCAAGATTCTTCCCTCTCATGTTGAAGAGCAACCATAATCACGAATCTTCTCCAGATCCTTGCACAGACAAACCTGTGCACAGGTAAGGGCTTCAGCATATGGATGTTTCCCCTGCCAGAGTGCAACCCCGAGGAGGCTGGTGCGGGTTCAGAAGGGGACAAGCAGGGCTGGCTCCTTGCTGTGACAGAGCTGCCACCAGTGGTCCACAGCCTTTGACAACTTGGTAATTCTGTGAGCTATAAAACTGGCTGTTCTGGTTTGACTCAAAAACTTTGATCAAGAAATTCCTCTTGGGGCCCATGAAAACATAACAAACTCTACATTTAAATGTAAGTTTGGTAGCCAAAATACAGATAGTCCAAGAATCATCAAATTAACAAACGTGATGACGCAGCTCTGTTTTGTAAACACAGTGGGTGCAGCTAAGCTCCCATGAAAAGCCACAAGGTTGTGAAAACTGAAATGTTTATTCTTCCATTATATTCAAAGGCACTTATAAAAATAAAATAAGTAAATAACTGCTGAGACTAGAGGATTCCCAAATATCAAGTAAGACAGCAAATCTGCTACTAAAGTGGGAAAGAGAAAGAAGTAGAGGTCAGCGATTCATGCTGTTTTCATTTGTAATATCTGTTTTTCCTCCTGCTGCTTGTCAGGACATCAAAGCTGCAAGTTTCAAGGAAGATTTCTATGCTGGAAAACATCAAGTGGACTGTCTAAAGAAAAAACCTGTTGCCCACAGCAGTACACATTCTTCTGCAGCCAGCATGACTAAGGAAAGATGGTGTGTGTTTTGAGGGAGGATTTTCCCCCTTGCAGGCTGCCCTAATGACTGCTTGTGATGTGTTTACTAGATGAATCACACACAGAAGTGCTAAGGGGACTAAGGATCTTCCCATGCAGATATGCTTGTGATCCTCAGTTAGTTAAACATGCCCAGGTGCCAGGCTATACAAAAGCACATGCGGGCAACCCTTCAGGTCATACTTGGCACAGCAGTACCCAGCACTATGTACCCAGTACACAGCAGTACCCACACTCTATCTTCCATTTTGAGAAGGAAGGGGAAGGAGGAGTGCAAATACAAGGTTACAGGCAACTGGAGCAGCAGCTCTGATTACTTCACAACCTTCTTTTCACTTGCTTACAGAGTCTTACGGTCTCAAATTTTCAAGCAACTTTCAAGTCCTGTGTAAACCTTCTCCCACCAAATATTTTCTTCCCTACTTGTTTTCTCAAAAGCTTTCTACTCCCTTTCTTGACTCTCATTTTGTGTTTCTTGTTTTTTAAAGTCTAACGCTTAAGGCTCTCTGTAAAGCACTGGAGAATCCACCCCTTCAGATGCTCCTTCCTGCCCCACCAGAAAGCTCCTTTACCTGGCAAGTCCTACTGCTTTCTCATCCTCCAAAATTCCTACTTCTCTCATGACCTGAATTATTTTCCCTGTAATTTGTCTTGCCTTTGTCTGACTTGTCTGCCTTCTGTGGCAAGCAGTTCAGAGCAGGGAATGGGGTTTGCTCCATCTCTGGAATTTTGCTACTATCTGCATCCTCTTTAAACAGTAACAAATTTTAAATCTGCCTTACTATGCCTCTGAGACTGCTTCAAACTTTTTAAAGTCTGGGTCTGATGGAGAAAACCCTTGGCACATTCAAATTGCAGAGTGGGTCTCCTGGAAGCCCCGAGGGACTTGAGCTTGACTTTCCCTAGGAGCTCAGCTCTTCCAGCTTGCACTGAGGTCCAGGAAAATGAAGGGTGTTCAGGGTGCCATGAGGAAGGGTTGTTTTTCCTGCACAAAACCAGAATGAAAGAAAGGACAAAAATTGGGGAAAATGTTACTATAAATGGAGAGAATCCCATTCCCTGCTGGCAGGGGTATTTTGTGAATCATGGTTATTTTCTTTTGAATACAGAGCTTTTCTGAACTGTTTAAGTGGAATTAAAAACACCATCAGGAATCTTCACAGTTCCTTGTTGCTCTGATCCCTGTGGCTCGTTTTACCCCTCCTGTCTTTGAGAACACTTAAGGAATTTATTAATGAGGCCCAGTTATAGAAAACTGCGGGTTTATAATCAACACTCTGGCTAATGCTGGAATGGCTCTTCTAGCTCCTTGGGAAGTTAAAACAAACACCAGAACTCACCTTCCCTGGCATTTTTGCTCCCCCAAACACCCAGAATGAAAGCTGTCCTCAGAGCTGGCCAGTTATCCCCACCAGGGCACTGCAGCTGCATCACCAGTTATGCAGATGCTCCCAAGCTGCAGTGTAGCACAGGCTCCAGATTCCTATCAACAGGTTCTAGGTGTTGAGAAAGCCACAGGCAGGAAAGGGTTCCAATTAACTGTCCAAATATTACCCAAAATCGCATTTATTTGATCAAATTACTTGTACTGTGTGCAATGCAGGGACTCCTGGAAATACTTGCTAACTCTGAATGAGGTGTTGAGCTGAAGGGCACGCAGCAGGTCCTGGCACAATTTCTTGGGTTCAGAGGGGCTCCTTGGGATGAAGGTTCTAGCTCTTTCCACAGACAGTAAACCTCAAAAATGGCCAGCTGCTGCTACTAATACTGAGAACGCAAGACTGGCAAGAGGCTTCTCCACAAGTAAAGTGACTTCCTTGGGGTAAAATGAAGGTCTTCTGAAAAAACAAAACCAAACCAATTACTCCAAAACCCAACAGAGCTAATGGGGGCTGGGTTTGGTGTATAGGTCTATACTTACGAATAAAGGGAGCCAGTGAGTGATTCTTGGTTCCAACAGCAAGTAAAGCAAAGTGCCTGACTCTATACCACCGGCTTCTGGAGAATTGTCTAGCATATGCCAGCATAGCACAGAGTGTCTAAGAAACAATTATTATCCTTAGTTTTTTGTGGGGGTTTTTAAGTCTTTGAAAATAAAGATCAAGCTTTCTTGCAGGTCACATAAGTGGGAGATTTGCAGTATAAAACTGAATATATGTGTTTCATGCCCTGGGGCAGAGAATATAGGCAGTGATGGATCAATTATAGGCTGGGAGGAACCAAATTTAGTGAGAACTCATGTTGCCTTCTGGGAAAAGCACCTGGACAAGCTACTTCTGAAGTCAAGGCTGAGTGTGGTATTGGAGAAAGCTGGGGTCATGTAAAGCAAAGCTAAGGTTTGAACAAAGAAATAAGCTGTGTGGATGAGCAGGTACCCAAAGGCTAAGCTCCCTTCATGGACCCCTTTTAGCAGTATGGATGCAATGAGCATGTGTCTCTCACATAGCTCTCCAGATATCTTACAAAAGCCTACAGCTGAGGCACTAATAGGTTTTTTTTCCATGCCTACCCAAAGACCTAATTTCATGGAACTTTTAGTAATTTTTGGCTACTCTTACTGTTTTGTCAAGATTGGTTTAAAGGTTACTAAGATCAGCTCCAGAGAACTCTGTATATTGGGTTGGGATGATCACATAAGCCTCCTTTTTCTGGAAATCTGTCTAAAGTCAGAGCACACCAGCTTCACTTTCTAGTTTTTTTTTTTACAGAAGTGCTATAATTTCTGAGCACTTCTGGGCCAGAAGTCAATGACAATGGTATATCCTTTAGCTCAGGGAGAGTGCAAAGCTGAACACTGTAGGATTTTCTTGATTCCTACTTATCAGCTGAGACTGCACACTAGCTTGCAGACTTCTACCACTCCAGAATCAGGACTGTAGTTATTCTGTACTTCAAAAGGGAAAATCTTCCCGTTTCTAGAAGTCATTGCCCACCTTATGGCACATACCACAAATCATCCCTCTCGCAAATACCCTGCCCAGTTCCAGGCAGGCCCATCAGCAACTTGCTGAAGTCTTAGGCTCCCTAGTACACACACATACTTCTGCTTTCCTCAGCACCTAGCTTCTGTCAAAAAGATAGCTCCAGCAAAGTCTGAAGAGGCCAGTACAGTTCCAGAATGTCAATCCTTGTTATACAGCATCATTGACACCAAGCAGACCAGATTTCTTAAGCAGTCAGATAATCTTCAAACTGGCTCTGTAGTCAATGTCCCAGCTGCCATCACAGCTTCAAGGAGGATTACAGAGTTGGAGCACAGGAACCAGTGACACCAGGCCTCCTGCACAGTCATATAAAGGAAGCTGCAGCATGGGATTTGCTCTTGGGCAGCTCCACAACCATGTACCACTGAGCCATTGCTCTCCTAGGGCAAGTAGGGGTGAGGAGGCCTCGGCTGGGCTGTTGTTGACAAGCTGACCTCTGTGGCCCTGAGCAGTCTGCACAATTCATAAGGCTGCATATACTTTCAGTTAGATGAGGCCCTTTGGGATTTACAGCAACATTAGCATTATTGAGAGTTATGTCTGTTCACAGGGGAGAATATACCCTTTAGACTACATTACTCATTGTGTGAGTCACCATGTTGAATAACATATGTTTCCTATATTTGGCGGATGACCGAATACATTACACTTCCATCCAGAATTATACTCTATATAAACACCACTATCTTCATTTTTGAATACTGTAAAAGGCCCAAAACATAAACCTAGGTGTACTGCAAATTGATAGAATGTGTGTGTGTTTTTCACACAATCAGTTACAGGCCCTGCAGTATTAAGTTGGTTCAGCCATAAGCTTACTGATAGTATCTAGATTATACCAAGTTTGTATGTATTCAATGGAAGACATGTTTACTTGATAGAAGAGGATTCCAGGGGCTGGCTGGATTAAAACAAACAAGAAGAGCATTTAAAGTCAAGAATTTATGTAATTCCACTGGAACTAATAAGACTATTCAGGTGCTTGCAGCTAAGCACATGCATAATTGTTGGCATGGTCGCTAAACTATTGTTCTTACAAGGAAGGAATAGTGATTCATCATCATCAAACGTAACGTAATGCTAGGGGCCACTTTCATGAGAGAGAATGGCAAAACTCCCACTGATTTGAATGGAAGCAGGAGCAGGCTCTGACGCTGAAGTATGAAGTTTGTGTAAATAAAAGATATAGCAAAAGCTCCTCATTACAAGTATTTATGATGACTGTGGAGCCTGTGAGTCTTTTGGGTGTGGAACATCTGAGGTAAAGCTGTGTGGTGTGCCGGGATCTCTGAAGTTAACTAGTTTAGTTGATGCCACAGTAATTAGTTTGGTAGCCAGAGGACTTCTTTGTGTTCTCCTTAAGGCACAGAAATTGTGCAGAGGACATGTTATGTTTTAAACCATAACGATGGCGAACTTTGTGTAATCTTGTGAATCTTCTTGATTAATGATGAAAAATTCTTCTCTCTTATCTTCGAAGTTCGGCACAGCCCAGCTACAGGGGCATGTCAAGTCATCTTGCCTTAACAACAAGCGAAAATCCACTGGTACGACAGTGGTTTGGATTGTACGTGAATCAGGACAGCAGGACAGGTAAGCTTGGTTCTGCAGAACACTGGCCTTCTGGCCTTGAGTCAGTTCAAGGCTCATCAATGGGCAAATGAACAGTCAATGTCATATTCAGCCTCTGCTCCCCACCTCCTACCCCACGAGCACAAAGAGAGGATGAAAACAGATCTACCCTAAATTAACTTATGAAAGACCAGCCTTTTTAATTCAGTTTTGCCCAAGCAGAAGTCAATGGTTTAGCTCTTGCAAGTCCACTTTTCTCCAGTGCAATTAAGACTATCAGAATTACTGAGGCTGAGTAAGGTCCATCAACATGAATACCAACACACTAACTTGGAGTAGGTGGGTCCTGACTTCTAGAACTGAAGTCATGTAAAGTGAGTGGTTTCTATGAAAGCATAAATTGCATTAAAACACGTTTCCACCTCTACATGTTTACTACTTGACTTTCTGCTAGAGTGAAACCAGTTTTATTTTGGTTTAGTTTTTCTACCCTGGCATTTCCAGAGCAGTAGTCATCACCTTCCTGATTGTGAGGAACCCCAAGTTTTTTTCTGATGCAGGCCTGAACCCCATTGTAAATGTCATGTAGATGATTGCTGTCAAACAGTTAAGGGAATTTGTTTTTCCTGTCTGTCTTCTTACACACCTTCAAGTAGTCAGCAGACTCCTTACTACAGCCAGGTTTCCAGTTGAAATCACTATAACAGTTTAATTCTGAGGATCTGTGCCATGAAGAAACACTAATTTGTATAGCAAAGTTTAGATACAAACTAACCCCCTTATTTTTCTTGAAAAGTAAATAATGTAGTTCTATGACTGTACAAAAAGCAGCATAACCAAATAAGGGATAAATAAACTAAGAGTCATCTGAAAACGTGAATTTCAGAGAGTTTCAGCTCAGGACATAAACCTCAAAGAGAATTACGGTTGCATCATGTCTGCAAAGGTTAGAATCACAAAGCTATTCATATGCCTCATAAATAATTTGCTTTTATAAATTCCTACATCTTCTTTCACTATTAGATCCTCAAATTTGAAATTGATGTAAGACTTATTTCTCTATTAGGAACATAGCAATTACTGCCTTGGACTCTGGTTGATTTGATTGCTTTTGATCCAGACTTAGTAGAGATTGATAGCAGGGAAAACAGAAGAAGGTACAGGAAACCAAATAGAAGAAAATTCTCTAACGATCTGTCACAGGTGTACTTCCATTCCAACTGTTTCTTCATTCCCTTTTGACTCAAAGTACTTGCACTGTTAATATACTTAATTAGTAAGTTGTATGATTCATAATGGAATTGAGGGTATTTGCACTATCCAGGAGAGTGTTTTTAATGCTTTTGAATCATTTAAGCTTTGGACTTGTGGGATATTGTGTGGAGGCAACTTCTACTGCATAAACAAACACCAATACCTTGTTTTACATTTATATCCTTTAACTTTAACTAAGTTTTTCATTATCTCAAGCATCGCTTTTCTTTATTATTGTATTTTGTATGCCTTTCCTTTATTGTGACAGAAGTCCCAGAATAATTTCTTTAGTGTCATTCTCATGTTTATAGGTTTTAAATCTAATTGCTAGTATCTTATACAAAATACATTTGAATGCCAACTACTGCATTCTCAATAGATTCTAGGTCTCACTCAAATTATATGAATATGACAATGTGACAATGAATAGCAAACATTTCACAAAAACCTGTATCTAGCGCTTTTCAAGGATCAGACTAGCTCATCACAAAAGTCTCTGACTTTAAAATCTTTACATCTATGAATTGTAATTAAAATTACTTTATTTTTCATTACCAGCTAAATCACTTTACTCCTACACTCCTTCATTACTCTTGGATGAATGCTGGCTAGTCTCGGCCTCCTGTTTGTCATTGAGTTAATTATTATACCCACTCATATTGTAGTGCTTGTTTTCTACAGCAACTCTCAATCTTAAAAACTGACATCTGAGTGTGGAAGATGTGGGTGTGGAAGAAATAAGAACTCTACCAGTCAAAGGTGAAAGATTTTAATTTCCAAGTCATTACATGAATTATTTTTTTTTACTAATTATCTTATCATTCTGAAGTGTAGTTTCTCAATGCTAGTTTCAACTCGATCCCTCCTACATGTTGTGAAGTTTTTTTATGTTTTGGTTAATGTTATCTTACTAAGGGATACAGCTACTCCTTGGACAAATTGCTCTATGTTACTTAGGCTTTCAAAGCTGATCACACAAGAAAGGAAGGCCATGCATTCAGAAAGCAATGGAAAGTTGCCAGCTGTTTTAATAATAGTTTATTTTTAGGTATTATTTAATCCAGCACTTGACTATTTAAAAACTATATGTGAGCAATAAATAAATCTGTGAAATTTGTTGATTAGTGTTTTTCCATGAGAACCATCAAATTTCATCTGTCCAGTCCTAAAGCTTTAAGTTTTTTTTACTTTTCTTGCTTCAGAGTACTTCTTCCTTTGAATATCAGATTCATGTTGAATCATGTTATATGATCTGTTAACCTTCTACAGCACAACCTTAGTGATCTAGAAGGCAGCCTCAATTATCCTGAAAATAAGGATCTCTTCTTGGAGTGAAAGAAAAAGAAGAATATAAACAACAAACTTTTCTCCATTTTCTTGACATAGGGTCTTTCCACAAGAGAAAGGCTAAATTATATTTTCTCCATGTGTCTGGCTGAGATATTATTCTGCAATGTATGTACTTGTAAGACATGATCAGACATGACCAGAAGAGAAGCCGTTAAATCCAAGAAAACCTTTTCTGTAGATCCTGCCTCAAACATCATAATCTGTTTGTTCATCTGATAAATGGGAGAGGCTACAACATTAAGAGAAAAGAGTGTTCTTATGTACAAGCCTTGACTTGAACCCTGACAGCTTTTTTACAAACTTAGGGCAACAGAAAACTTACTCCTAGCTTTCATGAGCATGTGATGTTCTGGAGTGTTCAGAAGAGGTATCATGTCAAGCGTGTCTTTCTCCTCTTTTCCTTTCAAGTTCTTTTCCCTGAAGTGAGGACAGGTTTTTGATTAATGCTGTGAAAAGTTCCTTAGATGACCTTGAAGAAGTCACTGGGAAGGACTGTCATTGAATCAATGAGCTCTGGATTAGGAGCTAAATCTCCCTGTCCCCACTTGCAAAATGGAAGATAAAATACTCCTTCTCCGCTCCTACTTTTTTGAAATTGTTTTCCAGAGCAGGGACTGATCCCAAAGCAGATATGCCAACAATGAAATTATAGTGTATTTATACATTTGTTGGTGAAGTAAAATAGCCCAATTGAGTGCGATTATATTACAAATTATCACAACACCTCAGTACTCAAACTTCTGTACACCTAAGTATGACTGTGGCATCATAGAGGTAAATGAACCCTATGTTTTTGAAAAGTGTCACCCACTTTGTTTTAAAGTAAACTGATTCTACTGTTATTTAAGTTGCAGCAGTAATACAAAATAACACTGTCTCGCTCTTCTTTTAGCAGGAGACAGCAGTGAATACTAAGGCTGGAGATGTTTCATTTTATAGAACACTGAGAAACAGGTAAGATTACACACATAATAAGTATATCTGATTTCTTTGTGTGCCTGCTATGAGTGGATCTCATTGAAGTGGTATTCAGCAGTATTGAAGATGTATTATGACTTGGTTTGTGACAGCATCCATACCCCAGGTAAAAATACTCAGACATGACCACCAAAAGGAACGATTCTTGCATTCCTATAGTTAATTTTGTAACTTTCATAATAATTAGAGTTGCACACAAATATCCCTATGCTCACTGTCTTTCACTGCAAAGTACAGGTTCTAAACCACGCAAATTTCTCTTGGTTTTGCTGTTTGCTTGTATAATCTGTCAGAGTTTAAATGTGCAAAGCAGTTTTTTAATATTATCTCAACTTCCTGCCAATCAAAGGACTTCAGTTATAAAATTCAACTTACAATGCAGAGATAAAAATTATGCTCATTTTACAAATTCAGTAAAAAATGAACAACAGAGTATAAAAATGCAGATTTTTTAAGAAAGTGGATAACGTAACTTTGGTGTCTATGACTGCTTTTCATTACATGCAGCTATGGCTAAATGCCTCAGAGACCACATTCCATCTTATATTTATCTTCAGAGGGAACTGTCTTTTTGTAGGATGTCTGATTAAACAGTCCAATGACCAGAGTTTGTATTTGCATCATTCCTATGATATATATTTTAAGAGAGAAGTTTAAGCCATTTTTTTTCCATTTGATTGTTGTCTGTAGATGACGTTAGGATCCTATATCTGGCTCTGGCCTCAGAAAATTTTCAAGCCTTAAATTTGATGCTGCCAAAATTGCAGAGAAATCCTTGTGAGAATTCAGCTCCAGCTAGAGAAGACAGTGGGTTGTCCTGCTCTCCTGAGCCTGCTGCAGTCTTGGTCACACCAAACCCAATTCAGGAAGGAAGAGCCACTTCAGACTCAACCCCATGCAGCACTGGGAAGGAAGGGGATGGAGGCTCTTTAGTGTGAAAGGAAGGGTGGAGAATTGACAGGGGCTTCTGGTTTAGACCTGTGTCAAATAATGATTCACTATGACTACACTGGCCCAGTAACAAGTCTACAGTTTTTCTTGCCTACTGTTACATGTCTATATCTGTATTTGACACCTTTTGGTAGACCTTGAATTTTGGCTGCACGAAGACACTAGGGCACTGGCTGGATTTTCCAAGGCTTTAGGTGCACCCTTGAGAAACCTGAAACATTTTATTTTCTGCTTTTTGAAAGTTTTCTTTTTTTTAAAGTCACTGTGACTTAAAAATGTTGTTCTTTGAGTACTCACAAGCACAACAGAGTTTAGATAAATTGGCCTCAGAATCTGTTTCATCATAATGAAAACATTCACATCTCTGCAGAGGATTATTTTCCTGCTTCTGCAGCACTTTCCATGTGTGTTGGCCTTCCTAGGTTATTTTAATTTATGATTCTCAATGTAGCTACAGGCATTCTGCTGCTGGAACAGAGGGTGGTTTTGCAGAGCAAACATCTGTGGGGGTTTCCAGATGTAGGAAGAGTATGGAGGTGGGTGTTATCTCTCAATGGGAAGGGAGGAATGTGGCTAGAAGCAGCAAATACTTGGATATGACATAGCATATGAATAAAATGTATCTATATTGTGCCCTTTAAAACAAAATAAAAACAGGAAGAAGGTAAAAAATACCAAACATTGAGGCTCTATTTCAGAGAAAGACAGTAGGACTTCACATAAATGATCACGCCCAGGATCCACCTATTTCTCTGTTCTCCCTTGGGCATTTGCCTGTGCCAGATGCATCTCTCTGCATGCTTAAGTCCTACAGAATTCAATGAACCTGGAGCCTGTGTCTGAAATTAAATATATGTTGAAAATTTTTAGTTGTTAAATCTCACATGAGGAGTGATTTTAAGTGAGAGAGTATGAAAACAACTTAAATCTGCAGGAAAAGGAAAATTGGCCATATTGTTATTTTTGCACGCCTGTTGTCCGCAATCTGGGACTGTTCAAAGCACAAGCACGAAGAGTGACTTTTACCAGAAACTTCCCACGTTGACACAGCTGGTAATATCAGAGGCAGACAAGGATTTGTATATGCAACAGAGACATGGTAGGAATCAGTCCTTGTTATCAAAGGGAATTAAAAATTCATCCATCTAGGACTAACTAAAAGAAATTCTGCTTCTCTTCCAGCTTCCCTTGACTAACTGAAGACACAGTTTTGCTGCTGCATCTTAGGCCACGTGTAGCATCATCTGCCAACTTCTGCCTGCCAGCAACAAGATGCCTCCCAACTACTCAACATGTAGTGGTTGTTAAGGGGAATCTGGCTAAAAGTTTTCTGACAATTAACTAAGCTTAATATGTATTTTCTTTCAGGTTCCACTTGACATGAAACTGCCTGAAAGACATGTTTATATATTCACAGCACAGATGAAAAGAGAACGAAAACATGGCAGAAACAGATAGGTGGGATAAAACGTGTGAGGAACTTCTCAAAGCTGGGCTGAAGATCAGAGAAGCTAATAAAAAGTAAGGGAATGCTTATTATGGACTGAGTCAGTCCAGCAGCTGCAAGGCTTCTCCCTCCCCACTTCAGTGGTTTTATTGTTGTCCTGAGCTGTTGGTAGACACTTGGGAGAATTTTTCTTCGCCCTGCATTTGCCTCTCTGCTGGATGCAATAAAGTCTGGACAATTGGTACTTCTCTTGTCCTTGTGAGGTCTTGCTTCATGTCACCTCACCTGATGGGATACAAAGTGCAAGAGAAGGCATAAGCACTGTGTAGACCGGACCCACACCATCTTGGGATGATCATGGATGAGCTAAAATGAAAGAAATAACAAATGGTACTAGGTGAACGCTGACTTGAACTGCAAGCTTCAGATACTTTGATTAGATCCCCCCTTTGGCTGCAGGTTTGGACTCATACAGCTAATATTAGTTCAGACTGGTGTGGTTTTCAGATGTTACCTCTCAGGCCCACTTTAGGTTGGGCGTTCACTGTAGCCCTGCCATTCGCTGCTATCTCAGCTGCTAAGCAGATAGATTTATTTCTACCAGCATGAAACTAGCTCATTTTGAATTGCACTTTTTCTTTTCTTGCTGCTTCTTTTAAAGCTTATTTTGAGGAAATAAAGACCTGGAATGTTAGAGGAAAGGCCATAGCTTTCTTTGCTTTCTGTTTTCTTTGTCACTGTGGAGAGAAGATTGGTTGGTCAGTAATAAGCATCACGTTCAAATCTCCAAGGACAGCCATAGTCCTCTCTGCAGCAACTGTTTTTCCCTGTGTTTTCTAGTCTGAGCCATAACAGCACTGAAAGAATTACTAATTGCTGTGCTCCACACTAAATAAAAGGGGGGGCTGAGAAAGGCAGAAGCTTAGGCATCAATAAGCCTTAAAACCAAAAGATATTCAAAGAAGCGTTCTGCTCCAATCTTTCCTCACTACTGTGAAAGATAATAAACTTTAGCTGGTGAACATAGAAGGTTCACCTGTCTGACACCAAGCCAGGTAGGAGGATGCACCCACAGACAGGTTACATACTTTCTCTATAAAGATCCAAGCCTTGGGTGTACACATTCAGCATTCTATAACCAGCTGAAGTAAAATTTCTGTTCATTGGAGCACTGGCTGGTCACAAGTGTGCAAAAAGATCACTTCGTAAGGTGTTATTTATCTGTCTGTCCCCATAGGTACTGTCCCCTCTGCCACAGTGCCTGACTGACATGCACTTTTTCGCCTGTAATCTCCTGTGAAGCACAGAGGTTCTGCTACACCATTTTATTTGTGACCCACTTTGCCAATAACTTTGCTTTCCTTTTCAAAGCATTGTAGTAACATTTCAGTCCTTCCAAGGTGCTGGAAGCTGAGCCCTTCATGGTGTAAAGAAAGAAACAAAGTTGTAAGAGTCCTAAAACTCTTGCTCTGAGTAGCAGAAAAGGGTCTTCTGAGCCAGGATCATTCATTGCTTTGAACTCAGGAAGACAGACATCAGTTACATCAAGACAAAGAATCATTACGTACTGCTCTAGGTTAATGTTCATTCCCCTAACAAGCTTCACAGCATAGACAGTTCATCAGTAACACAGATCTGCTATCCAGCACGCGTGTTAACAAGTTGCTTGCTTCTCAAGTGTCTGCTAAGCTTACTGAGTAGCGCCCTAAATAATACAGCTCTCTCCTTTTCATCCTCCAAAGACTTTCCGCATGTCCTATATATATACAAAGCTGTAACAGGAAAGCAGTTACTGAGCACATTGCTGTTTTGTTAGGAATCAAATCATGAGTTCTTTTTTTTTCAGTTGAAATCTGTTGCACTGTGAGCATGTGTTTACAGTCATCTGTAAGGGTGAAGCACCACCCTTCTCACTGTGAAGTCTGCTTTTGCTGAAGTTGCGAGCACTGCCTAATTGCACTGCAGAGGAGAGACAGCAGGTATGCTAGCAATAACCTGTTGCAGATTTCACCCCAAAATGAAACTACAGTACAACTGCCTTTTGCAGCCAGGCAGGAAAAACAGAAAACACCAACAGGCAATGACCAGACAAACCCATCAAGAGTTCAGAAGTGCTTCACAACAGTAGGTAGGAATTCAAAACCTAAAAACCAATGTTAACATGACTTATGCTGGAGAACTTCAACTCTGCAGTATTGTGTGACTGACTTATATGACTACATGTAAATCTTGTGTACGTACTGCAATGGCAGAGTCCTAAAAAAGCCTCAGTTCACCTTCCCAAACAGACCAGCAGAATACAATAGCACCATTTTAATCTTCACCAAGATTAAATCTGAACACTCCAAATCAGACTTTTCCTTTCATTGAATGTAAACAATCAAATCTCACTGAGAAGCCCTTTCCTGCTTTATTCAGCAATGGGCTCTTACATTTCATCTTTCTTTTATTTAGTTAACATGTTGTAATTTAAAACATATTTTAAATAAAAATATGTTTCATATTCCACAAGATGTATCTGAAAATCTATTTTATCATGGTGGTATAGAGCTGGAGAAAATCTGACCTGAGCAACTCTCAGAAAAAGTTTTGTAAGTGCCTGGGTCAGATCATTATATCCTTATTCCTGCCTAAATCTAGAAAATATCTGCTGATTTCTGCAGAGCTGGTTCAGAATTACGTAACAGAAAATAAAATTAAAATAGATATTTTGCTTTTGCAAGACCCTCTGTGCACTGTTCTTCTCCCAGTGTCTTACTCTACCTCCCGCCACCTCCAAGAGCCCTTCCTCAAAAAATTTCCTGGCCTTTTGGAAAACTAGGTACTTGAAAGGGCAGCAAGAGCCTTTCTGAGCTTCCTTGCCTCTGCCTTCGCCAGGCGCTGCCTGGGAGAGAGTTCAACCCGCTCCTGCAGGAAGCAGCCTGTGCCCAGGGTGGTTCCTCCTGCGCCGCCGACACAGCCCGGGAAGCGAGCTCCAACGCCGAGGAAGAGCTTTAACCCTCTGTGGCCAAAGTGGGAGGTCAGGGAGAGGCCGCTCTTATCGTGCCATGCCATGTGCGCTGCCTGGCTCTGTCATTTGGCAAGCAACTTTCGTGTCAGCCATCTTAAAAAACCGCTTTCTAATCAAATCACAGGGAGGGGAGAAAAAGAAAAAGAGCAGAAGCTGGCAGGGAAGTCAGTCCCTGTAAATAATTAAATACTGAGTGGTGCTCAGAAGTGTACCTTTAGAAAGCTTCGTTTGCCCTCTCCCTCCTCAGAGCCGAATTCAGAGCATATCGCAGTTTTTGCAAAGGCATTCCTAATACTATTGTGCTGCAAATCCTGTCTGATCCAACCTTCAAATATTTATGTAAACTGAAATATGTCTGGAAAGTCAAAACAAAACAAATATGTCACACAATCTCATTCCCACGTACCCCTCCCTCCTCATTTACATTCATGCTAAACCCTTTCCAGCTGGTTCCCAGGTGGCTGTTAATGAGAGATAATTGCAGAGTCCATTTCTTTGAGTATGCTGATGGCCTTAGGTCTTGCCAAACAAATTAGTCTGGAGTTTTGAGTAGTTCCAAAATGCTTTTGCAGCATTTTTTTCTTCTTTTTTTGGTCTCTGCAAATAAGTACACTACTGTGGGGGATTTTTAGTGTTTGATATTATTGATAGTGTTTAGAAAGAGCTACGTTTTTTAAAACTTCAGGTGGAAGTCTTTCAGCTCTAGGTGTACTTACATACCATATCCTTCTTAGTTGACAGATACCCGTAAGCTCAGGCTACATATGTTTAAAATGAAACTACTTGTAAAACTCTTTTGTACCATTTGCAAATTGCAAATGTTTGCAGAGGCATGGTTGACACATGCTGCCAGTTCACTTCCCAGAGGATCAGCAATGCCGAGCAGCATGAAGGATATGTGTGAAATGTGCTACATTCTCAACTGATTCCTATATCTGACTGTCCCCCTGGAGGTGATGAAAGCCTGCAATTTAATTGACTTCAGTGGTAGAGGGCTGGAGGGTTCAGGGTACAACAGGCTGCTTCCCGCGGGGGACAAGGTAAGATGACAGGCTACTTCTGTAGTACGTGATGTTCAGGAAGCCTGGGACCTGCTCGGGAAGTACCAGAAATTATTTGTTCCTGACCGTTCAGTGTCTTCTGGGAGAGGTCCTTGTGGGGAAGATGGTGTTATTCCCTTCATGAAGCCTTCAATCCAGCATCTCTGCCTTTTATGGGGCATTTTAAAGAGTTCTTTTACCCGTATATAGCCATTTCAAACTCTTGATTTGGAAAGCAAATTGCATCTGCTGCTGTTATGGAAGGCCTGGATGACCCTCCTATACTGAGCAGCCTCAGGGCAGTGGTAAACTGATGAAGCACAAAATCCTAAAGACACGGCCATATCCTCCTCCTTTGTAGTATCAGGAGGAAAACCCAGAGTAAAAAACTGATCCACCCCCATGATGCTGTAATTATAATGGAGCACTAGTGGTGACCTCAGAACCATGAGGGGGAAATACTTTTCCAAGTGGATTATTTTTAAGACTCAGATGTGCTGATCTGCTGTTATATTTGCAAGCAAGAATGAGATGAACTAAAATCTGGAATCTATATAGCTTTCAGACATATTTGGGAGGAGGAAACTAAGTACGACACCAAGTTGGTAGCACAACAGTAAGAAGGAAAGGAGGTGACTTATCCTATTTCACATTTTCAGTTTTATAAGGGTTTGAATATGTGACATTGGTTCTGGTGGGACTAAAAGTTACGACATCTGACACAGCCCCAACTTTTTTTTTTTTCCTTTCTGTCTTTAAAAGCAAAACTCTGGGTACAGTAAGGAGTTTCTCTCCTGTGCAGTTTTGATACCTGCAAGGGAGATAAGTCAGTCTGCTGCCAATTTTATTAGTCTTCTCCTGACACACAGGTATGAGTGGAAGTATCAAATTCTGCAACAGCTAGACTTTTCTCAGTGCCACTAAAGCTGTTGTACTTCTCTGTATTTTCATCCAACAGGCAGTCCTAGACTGGCCCAGTGAAACCGTTTGCAGACTCTGTATTTTCATCCAACAGGCAGTCCTAGACTGGCCCAGTGAAACCGTTTGCAGACTGCTTATTCCAGAATGGGTATCAAAGTAATGATTTCTACTGAAGCTCTCAGTAAATGGTACTCTTCTCTCCTCCAGTCTTTCTGAGAAGACATAGAGAGGTAGAATGAAAGAAATATTAGAAGAAATTCTAGTTCTAAAAAATAGGTGGACTTCTTTTATGAGGAGCCCTGCACAGTTGTTACGATTTCAGCAGGGGCAGATTTTCACATGATTTCTTCTCCTGCTTTTAACAGAGTATTTCACAAATCTTTTTCACCTAAGAAACGTCTCTGGTTATGGCTCGGCATCTAATAAATGAAGTGAACAGGGATTCTAGTAATATAATATAATATGATATGATATGATATGATATGATATGATATGATATGATATGATATGATATGATATAACATAACATAACATAACATAACATAACATAACATAACATAACATAATATAACATAATATAATATAATATAATATAATATAATATGATATGATATGATATGATATGATATGATATGATATGATATGATATGATATGATATGATATGATATGATATGATATGATATAATATGATATAATATGATATAATATGATATGATATAATATAATATGATATGATATAATATAATATATTATAATATAATATAATATAATATAATATAATATAATATAATATAATATAATATAATATAATATAATATAATATAATATAATATAATATAATATAATATAATATAATATAATATAATATAATATAATATAATATAATATAATATAATATAATATAATATAATTAATATGCTGTAGACAGCATTATGAGCAAACACCTTTAATCTCTTATGAAAGTGTTAATTACTAGACCATCGTAAAAATGTTCTTTGCACAGACCACTCACCTCTGAAACTTCAGTATGTGAAAGATGAACAGTATCAAAACTTAAACACCTGACTTTCATGTAGTTATTTTCAGCTGGACTGGTTCTGCTGTATCTCTAAATACAGCAAGAGAAAACTGCAAGTAGCATCAGAGAAAGGCAATCAGCTCCAACCTGATGAAATACTGGAAATGGCTGGATTTGTCTAGGGAAAAATTCTACACCCTGAATGTGGTTAGGCAGAACTAATTAAGAAAAAGAGGGAGAAAGAGATTGCTGCATTAAATATTTTTTGATGATTTGTCAAAGCAAGACCCAAAGGGGGAATCTGAGTCTGGATGAGGTGAAGGAATATGTATGCATTGTTCCTTCTATGTAGGATTATTAAATTATGTCTTTTTTAGACTAAAATTTTAATCCTTCTCCTTTGGCACTAAAGCTGCATTACTGAAGTGGGAGTAGGCAGATTTTAAAATAATAGCTCGTAACTTTAACTGTCTTTTAAATTTAGAGTTTTTGTTGCCAGGTGTCTTCTCATTTTTTTAAAGCTCTGGAATTATTCTGGTATTTATCAACTGACTTAATAGAAATCTTTTTGTGGAGACTGGGCAGCTGGGAAACTAGTTAATGAAACACAATATCTTCTGTGTTTTCCTGTGTTGGTATTACCCTAGTGTAACTTCATCACTTTTGTTTCCAAAAAAAGGACTTTTAGAAACTACAGGTAGATCGTAGGCGATGCTTTAGACTTCATTCTGCATTTGAAATAATAGCATTTAAAGCATTCATAAGGTCTAATGCTTCTAAAACTGGAACAGGTTTATCCCTCTCAACAAGAGGTCATAGTGAGAAGTCCTAACCATCTGCTCTGAGAGTGCTCCACTGCTCCAAAGCACCGAATTGACACATTTTAAAATTAAGATAATCTCTTACTTAGCTCTCTCATGTGCAGCCCACTCGAATAATAGAATTAAAGTACTTCTGTTACATAGGTCACCAGATTATAGGACCTGAAATATTAAAATCATATTTTAGATGTAAGAAAAATCATCTGTTCCTTGAAAAACTCCAGGGCACTGAATTTGAAGCAGTACCATAGACAGCAGAAAAACTAACAAAATTTTCTTTCAGCCACTGACACTAAATATAGGTAACTCCCTTAATGTTCCTGATGGACCTCCCTCCCCCTCCACCATCTGTGATCCAGATGATTTGCATCTAGTCCAAAGAAGAATCTTTTAATCTCTTTCTGTAACAGTGGACAATGGACAGATGCTAAGCAATTTTAATGGGAAGTGGAATCTATCAACATTAAAGTGTTGTTTGTACAATTTTCAGCTCATTTTGTAGAGCCATAGCATGGCTGAAGGTGTGTCTGGGCATCATCTGGTCCACCCCCCTCACTCAAACAAGATTGAGTACAGGACTGTGTCCAGTTAGGTTTCGACACCTTCAAGGATCAAAAAGTTCATAGCCTCTTTGAGCAAGATTTTCCAATGTTTGATCACAATTAGAGTAAAAAGAGCTTTTCTTATATTTAACCAGAATGTCTTGTATTTCAGTTTCCACCCATTGCCTCTCATCCTTTCACTGGATACCAGCAAAAAGAGCCAGGTTTTGTGTTCTTTACTCCCTCCCTTTCAAATGTTTACACACATTCATAAGTTTCCCTGAGGCTTCTCTTCCCCTAGCTGACCAGTCCCTGTTCTCATAGCCTCTTCTTGTGTGTCAGATATTCCAATTCCACCCATCTTCATTGTCTTTTACTGGACACAATCCAGTATGTTCACATGTCTCTTGCACTGGACTGAGCATGGCACTCCAGATGCGTCTAACCAGTGCTCAGTAGAGGGGAAGTATCACCTCCCTGAACCTGCTGGCAATGCTTCTAAAGCAGCCAAGGATGTTGTTGGACATCTTTGCCACAAAAGCTCGTTCCTGATTTATATTCAGCTGGTTATTCAGCAGGATTCTCAGGTTGTTTTCTGCCAAATTCTTTCCAAGTTGGTGGCCTCCAGTCCTTAATAGTGACAGAGTTTTTCCTTTCCAGATGCAGAAGCTGGCGTTTCCCTTGTTGAATTTCATGGGCCCTCTGCTCATTTCTCCGGTCTATTGGGGCTTGCTGAATGGCAACACAACCATGTGGTGTATCAAGCATTCCTCCCAATTTTGTATCATCTGAAAACTTGCTGAGGGTGCACTTTCCCAATCATCCAGGTTGTTAATGAAGATGTTAAATAACATTGGCACAAGTATTGGCTAGTGATTTACATTACCCTGCTAGTGACTGCCTCGCAGTTACATTTTGTAATGCTGAGGACAACACTTTGAACCTGGCAATTCAGCCAGTTTTTCATCCAGTTCACTCTTCACTTAGCCTATACTTTTTTAGCTTCTCTATGAGGAAGGTTCACTACAAAAAGGACATTGAGGTGCTGGAGCATGTCCAGAGTAGGACAATGAGGCTGGTGAAGGGGCTAGAGAACAAGTCCCACGAGGAGTGGCTGAGGGAACTGGGGTTGTTTAGTTTGGAGAAGAGGAGACTGAGGGGAGACCTCATCACTGTCTATGGCCGCCTGAATGGAGGCTGTGGCAGAGCGAGTGTTGATCTCTTCTCACAAGTGACAAGTGACAGGACAAGAGGAAATGGCTATAAATTGCAACAGGGGAGGTTCAGACTAGATATTAGGACGAATTTCTTTACCGAAAGGGTGGTCAGGCACTGGCACAGCTGCCCAGGGAGGTGGTTGAGTCACCTTCCGTGGAGGTGTTTAAAAAATGAGTAGATGAGGTTTTGAAAGACATAGTTTAGCAGAAGATAGGTACAGTTGGACTCGATGATCTGAAACGTCATTTCCACCTGGAGGGTTCTATGATTCTATGTTATGGGAAAAAGTGTCAAAGGCCTTACTAAAGTCATGGTAAACAACATCCTCCCCTCATCCACCAAGCTAGATAGATACCTCATTGTAGAAGGCTGTCAGGTTGGCCAGGCAAGATTTCACTTTCGTAAGTCCATTCTTACTACTCCCAACCATCTTCTTGTTCTTCATATCTCTAGAAATAGTTTCCAGGATTATATGCTCCATAGTGATCAAGGTGAGACTGACCAGGCTGTATTTCCCCAGATCCTCCCTCCTGCCATTCCTGAAGACAGGAGGGACATTTACTTTCTATCAGACCACAGGAAATCTCCCAGTCATCATGACCTTTCCAAGATAAGAAAGAGTGGCCTTGCAGCTACATTGGCCAGCTCCTTCAGCAGTTGTGGGTGCATCCCTTTGGGTACCATGGACTTGTATATCTCGAGTTTGTGTAAGGGTTCCCTAATCTGATTATCCTCCATCAAGGATATGTCTTCCTTGCTGTGGACTTACGTACTGGTTTCAGGGACCTGGGATTGCTGAATGCTGGTTTACCAACACAAACCAACGTGAAGAAGGCCTTGAGGACCTTGGCCTTTTCTGTGTTCATTTCCTCCAGGTCCTCTGCCCTGTTCAGCCATGGGCCCATATTTTTGTTAGTCTTTCTCTTGCTGCTGAAATGTTTGCAGAAGTCTTTCATGTTACCCTTCATCCTAACCTTATCCCTGAATATTCAGACAGTGTTTCTCCTGGTTCTGTTTCTTCTGGGTCTGTTTACAGAGTTTCTCCTAACTGTTCATCCCATGCAATAGTTTGTGACATAGTACAGTCCAAAAAATCACCAGGCTACTTTAGTTGTAATGTTTTTTATCATAGGAAAGGGAAAGCTGAATTGGGGCCTGGGTGCCTTCTACTGAAGCCGATCTTGGCCTACACCTCTAATATGGCAACACATCATCCAGACATCAAAGGGAAGGGAAAAGGAGCACATGCAGGTGTCTTTTCATTAAAACTCTCCTTTGTTTATCATTTGGCTTAGAAAAGGTATTCATTATGGTCTCCTGGCCCTCTGATCACCTTGATGCAATCTTGCATTCATAGCTTTTTGTCTGCTCTTGGCACAGATATTATGGCCAGCAAGGATGGCTAGAAAAGAAATCAATTTCATGAAACATTTCAAGGTTTCTCCAGTTAGTTTTTCATTCTGTTTTGGGACTGAAATGAGGCTTCATGGATTAAGGGCTCAAAATAGCCTTAAAATTGCATTTTCCCCTCCCAATGCAATGTGTTATAATTTTCTTTATCTTAGCTACCACATGAAAATAGGAGAAATGTAACACGTTAGATCAGTGAGGTGAACTGTTTCCTCTGTCACCGAGCTTGTATTTACTATGTATTTTTACAGTACTCATTACTTGGAAATCCTTTTAGTCCATCCTCTTTCTTCACTTCTTATTCACAGGCAGGTAATTTTTGTGGAATTTCTGTGAAGTCTTTCCTTTGCTACACTTTTTGCCATCAACATTCAGAGGGTGGTTCTGCCAATGCACTTGAGAGCCTATAACATCTGTAACATATATCCTATTGGTAATATCTCCTTAATATTGCCTTTTTTTCTTGGGCAGGTACTGCACATGATAATATTGTGGCTTCACCGATCTGAATGTGCTAAGAAGTAAATCCTGCCCATATAAAAATCCTAAGCCTTGTATGCTGCACAAGCTCTCTCCAAGTATAAATGCAATCCCCATGCTTTGCTAAAAGCACCAGTGTTTGCTTCCCCATTCAGGTCTTAAATAGCCCTGCAACTTTTACTCCTTTAGATGACCGGGAAGAGATTACATTCCTCAAACCTCTGCTCATTCCAGGTCTCCATGAAATGTCAATCAAGGAATGTGCAGATACTCACAATGACATCACTTCCCATATAAGTTTTAATCCAATTAGTAGATAGCACTGACATTTCAATAATAGTTGTTAGGAGCTTGTTTTAAACCTTCTTTTGAGGGGAATGACGTTAGTTCACTCCTTTCTACATTGTTGTTTCTGGTTATCTGCAAGTTCGTAAATATAAATTTGTGTTGTTTTAACCTTAGTATTTTAAGACATTCTTTGCCACTGAATTTATTAGTGTTTAATGGTTATTTCTATGCTCTCCTCAAATACCCTTAGTAAGAACATGCACTTCGGGATTTCCAAGAAACCTCTCAGCTAATTTTCAATGTGTAATTCATCCTATGATAAGGTTCAGCTGATAAGTTGTAGGTGTGTGAGGTCTATCTGAAACTAAAATGAAATTAAAACTGTCTTCTTGTCTTGTAGCAGCAAAGTCATTAGTCTCCATTAGTCATCAACTAATTGCTCCCTCTGATTCATGTTTCCACTTCTAATTTGGAGATATGTACAACAGTAGATGAATCATAACGGACTCAAACTTCAGTTTTGTATATACATAAAATATAATAATTGCTTTATGAACTTAAATTTAGTTGCACAAACTAAGTTTTATTACTCATGTTAGAAAATCCTGTGAAGTAAAAACTGCACTTTGACAAGAACAGTAGTGCGTGGAGACTGAAGTGGATAGAAAGGGAAAAGGAAAAATCAGAAGACTGTGAATGAATAAAAACCCAAGCTATCATATGAATTTCATAAGAAAATAATCTGTCTTGTCCTGTCTTCTGAACAGGTGAGATTTTGAGGAGATAGATAAGATTCCCTGCCAAGACAGGACAAAACTTTATCAGATTACAATACATGAATCTCTTCCCATCAAATAAAGAAGTCACAGGCATCAGATTTGGCCACATCTGCATTCAATGCCAAATAAAACAACTGTGTCCCAACGTATAGGTTCTGTATTTCCTAAGGACCTGTTTTCTCTGGTACTGGGATGTATGTCCTCACCCTGAACACGCGATGAAAGTCCTTCCAGTAGAGGACTCCTGGTTCTCCAGTTTATGGGGTTGGCCCTATGTAGAGGTACACCAGAACTTTATTCTTTCCCTCGAGAATTATTCTCATCCGAGCTCTTCAAATGCTGGTTTGCAGTATGACACACTCCACTGACATCAAAGCTCAGTCAGCAGTGGCAGCTACACCTTTGATCTCTACCTCTGTTTCTCTGGGTTTAAGAACTCCCACCAAGACTCAGTACTGTAACATGCATAGCCTAGTGAGTAACATGAAACAGTCCCAGATTTAGGAAGCTTACAGTCTAAGATCATGGGAACACATGCCAGGTGAGAAAACGGCTTGATAAGTAAATGCAGGGAAGTCATATTGACATATTTCTTTCATGGGTACCTACCCATGTGTTGCTGTCAGAATACACCAGAACACACAAGAAGTTCTGCGTGTAGGATTATCATTTAGAAGGAAATGGTAGTCCAACCCAAATATATGCAAGATTATTGATAGGGATATTTGGATAGAAATGTTATGCATGTCTGAAATGTGCTGTAGGAGGGATGACCTTTACTTTCAAGAAACTGGGAAGTGGAAAGTAAATAAATTTTCTGATAACATTTTTAACAATAAAAGGGACTATCCCATGGTCTCTATAATTATAACAAAATACAACTTTAACTGCAATATGACTAAAGCCATCTGCCTGAGCACTTTCTGTTTGTGCTATTCTGATGTGCTTCAGTTGGTATTGTAAAACATGAGTCCAAAAGCTAACTACAAGCAAGGATTCCTCTCAAAATATATTTTCTGGCATGCAATGCTGGTCATATAACAAGGAATTCATAAACAGAACTTAGAAAGTGGCTACCCCAGTGCATTAACTAGAGCAAGAAAGCTCTCGTGAGGTCTAGGCTCTGCAATTCTTTTACAGCTGAGAGGGCAGCATTACTGGAAACATCTTCAGTTTATATGCCTGTAAAATGCTTTCTATGCTAAGGGTGAATGATCTGAGAGTCACACTGTCCCCCGTGGATCTTTGGCCAGTATGAATCCATTTCATATTCTGTGAGGCATTTGTGAAATAGGGGCTGCAGAAGCTTTTCCATGAATGTCACTAGTGATCGCCTAATCTCTTGCAAGTTTACTGGTCAGAAGTTACACTAATTTCAGCTTTTCTTTAATTTGTGAACATTACAGGAAATCTTTCTTTTTGGCTTGGGTCTCCAGCCCACTTTAATTTCAGTGACCTATATTGTGCGGAAAATAGGTTATGTGACAGAAAAAAATATTTAAAGAAAATAGGACGCTTGAGTCTCCTCAGTGTAATATACCTTGGACCCAGACTGCTTAGGTGTTTGTTGCGTGAGCGCTGGATGAATACAGACACAACATGAATAGGCTGGCATGGGAACAGAGAGGATGCAATTTTATATTGATTTATATGACCAGGAAAGAGCAGAGAAATAGGGCAAAGGGAAGAAGGAGAAGGGGACCAGATGTCTCTAGGTTTCCTTCAGCTTCCCTTTCCCATTATATCTATATGTGTACTGAAATGATTTAGAGACTGTGCATTTGCTATATGCTAATTACGACCCCTGACCATTGCAATCCAAAAGTGATTTTAGATGGAGATCCACAGAAATGTGTCTTTTCCTCTCTCACAGAGGTGGTGCTATGATTAGCAAGGGTGTGTTCAAGAAATGCTAACTACTCGGTAAGAGATTTGTGAAACTAAAAAGTCAAACCATAACTGAAGACATGATATCAACTCCTGTCATTTCCCCCTCAACATCTTTGATTGTTTCTCTTTCCAAACAATTTGTAATAAAGGACAGCCCAAGGGGAGGATAATTGTGTACTGAGGAAGAAAGCAATGAAATTAATATGGAAAAATAAAAAAAATCTCTGGAAAGTCGAGAAGAGTTGGAGATAGTTGTTAAGTAAACACAAAACCTGATTTGGAATACTGAATTTTTTGTGTTTGCTTGCATGCTGTGCAATTTAAAATAACCCATGTTCTTTTGAACCTGTGAGAACTTGTAAATCAGTCTCTCCATGAAATGTGGAAAGAAGAGATCCCACCCAACTATTAAGAAATTGTATATGAGCACAGAAAAAGGTTGTGCAGCTAACACAACAGCCTGCTTGCCAAGATCATCTTGCTCTAATTCTCGTCAGCAAAACCACTTTATAGAAGAACTATTAACTCACAATTTGTTTGTTTGTTTTTCTTTCTTTCTAGCAATTACATCATTTTGATATTCTTTGGCCTGTTTTCCAGTGTTGAGGACACAATAGACTAAAACAAATCAATGCATGTGAATGGCCACAAATGTCACATTGCTTATCTTACTGTGTGAAACACTAAGCAGCTGCTGGCTTTTAACAAGGAGAAAAAACAAAGCTCTGTTATTATTCCTGTGCACACTTTGTTATTTCACTTAGCAGCTGATTTTGGAAGAAGAAACAGAGCTGATCTGATGTCTTTCCTCTCAAGATGAACCCACATCCTTCCTAGGGCAGGAAAAGCAGGTGAACAGGGCACAGGACATTTGCCGTTTCTATGGCTTCAGTTATCTAGTTTATTCCGTGGCTTCCCCCAAAACAACAGTAACAGGCCCCAGCAAAGTAATTAGTTCAGCAGAGAAGTGAAGATGAGAGAATCTGCTGAGCCATTTTGGCATAGGCACACTGAGTGCTGAAAAATCTCTTCAGTGTGAAGAACTGTTTTCTGAGCTCTGCAAATAAATCTGTAGGGAGCAATTATCTCCTCAAATGTGCAGTTTGTCCTCACATGAAGAAGGGCAAGTTGCATCTGGCTTAGTAAAAGAAGTACAAGACAAGGGAGAAAGGGGAGCTGGGGAGAGCACTAGTAGAGCAGGGGAAACACAGCCTGAAAAGGCAGGCATGCAGTGGGTGCTGTGAGCCAGAATACTGCTCACCAAAATTGCACATCAGGGAAATGTTTTTTATGCCAAGCTGACATCGGGGCCCTTCCATTTGCCCCCGTTTTGCAGTTCCCTCAGCACCTGCATGATTGGGCCAGGGAGCTTTTCTGTTTTTTTTTATCCTGCAGTCCAATGCTGAATTACCTACGGTGTACTGTCCCACCTACCTGGGCTCAGCTACCATGTGTAAACAGAAGAAAAGTGATGTGGCGAAGACCTGGGAACCTGCCACTGAGCCCTCAAAATGAAAATGGCGGTGAAGGTTGTCTTAGGCACATAGAGGTGCACCTAATTATGAGTGGGAGGGAGTAGCTGGGGTTTCCATGAAAGGTTGCTGTAAACATGATTTGACAAAATAAGCTAAAGTAGGGAGCTATGAACAGGAACAAGGAGTTGTTAAGTCATAGACAAAGAACTTTATAAGTAAAGCACTTCCATCTGTTCATTGCCAGCCATGTTTTGGAAGGTTGAATGGAAAAGGAAGCATGTAGGTGATAACTGTAAGTGTATGTGTGAACATTGCAGTCTTCTGCCAGCAATAGCTAACTCCCAGGTGAAGTTATGTGATTCAGTGACAAGCTTAAAAGCAAACATTACCAGAAACATGAGCTCTACAGACTCTATTCCTGGTTCTGCCAGACCCAGTCCAGTCCCTTTATTTCCTTTTACCTGGATACACATAATGCTGCTGCATTCCCTAGTCCTACTAATGAAAAGCTTTGTATAATATCAAAATATGATTATTGAGAGGTGCAAAAATGCTTGTGTATGGACAATAACATGCTGTCACGGCATTTGTGACCCTAGTGACTTCTCCTGACACCCTGTGACACCTGTATTTCACCCCAAGGTGTGCAATTGCTTTGTCGAACTCACACTTCAAGGGTGACATTCGACACAAGCTACTGCAGATGTCACCTACTTCTGTCCAACTTTCAGCTCTCTTGTGGTGCCTGCAAGCCCAGCTCCTGCAAGGGTGAAGATGTGCCTAAGCCATCTACTTCAAGGGAAGGTATACTTGGAGAACTAACTCATGAAAGCACTCAAGACAAGCAACTAAGTCCAAATGCTTCTGCGTGATCTCCATTACCCACAGCACAATGTTTCTTCTTCCTTCAACAATTATTTTTTGAGGTCATCTTTACCTTAAAGCCCTTTTGTTCAGCAAAGGGCAGCAGAGGTGCAGTAGTACAATATTAAGAAACTAAGTATCCTTTTGATTCAGCTTGCTCAGCTCTCACAGAAGATGCTTTCTAGAGTGGCTCCCAGAGTCAGGAATCTTGTATTTACCTTCATATCAAGTAAGAGTTATTAATATGGCACAGTGGGTATACTTAAATTTATAGTAGATCAAAAGTTTCTATGGTGTGGTCCTGTTAATTTGCTTTCTATGCAGAAGTCAGTCAAGTCAGTTTTCACTACTTCAAAACCTTACCAAGGCAGGGATGGAAGTGCTTGTTTTGGGCTTTTGCCAAAATACAAAAGTAGTAGCAAGAAAAATATAGAAGGCATATGGTGGGCTTGTGTCTGGGGAAGCAGCTGAGGCTAAGTAATACGTACATATTTAATTTTTCTTTCAGAGGGCAATATGTTTATTCTTTGGGGCTCTAAGAAAACTAATGTTTTCTTGTTCTGAGCTAGAGTTCAGATAATTGTGTTGTGATCAAATATACATTGTCCTATATTTGATAAAATAGTATCCTAGGTCACATAATGTTTAGAAGGCAATTAACTATTAGCTCTTCTGCTTTAAAGTGCTTGGGGTTTGCAGACAGCTGAGAAATAACTATGCTGTTGGCACTGGGAATCTTACCTGTCTCTGAAACTGGGTTAGAATAAGTTAGAAATATATCCCAAGGTATTGTACTAAAGAGATTTTAATAGCATGCATTTGAAATGGTCATGAAGAGATAAAGCCTGGGACACCGAGCACCAAAGTTTTAAATGTTAATTGCTTTTCCCATGCCCTGTCAGGCAATTTGAGAGCAAGAGATTGTTCAGATATAATGAAGGAGAGAGGTAGTGGAATTCAAACAAAAGCAGCACGGCGTTTGCTTGCAACTGGTCTCTGTTCATCTACTTCTGCCACAGTTACATAAGATGAAGAAAGACAGCAGAGATGGTATCGATTGTTTTGCCTGATGCACTGAAAATCTTGTTCAATACTCGTTCATCTCAGCAAAGCTATTACCCTTTGAAAGCTGGAAGGGTCAGGTGGGGTTATCGTCTGCTGCATGAGTACTAGCTGTACAAATTCCCGAGAGGGAGCTTACCTCTTGCACTGTTCCTTCTGAAAGAATGGTATTTGGGTCTTTGTTTATGAATCTGCCCACTGTCGGTCACTCTTTTTCTCTGTCCATCTTTCAGATGGCCAGTAAACAAGGTTCCTGACCGGCTGACATCCCACGATTAATGGAAAGTTCTGAGTGAATATCCTTTTGTCACTCCAGTAGAAGAGGTGTACAACAGTGGACAGCAAATTAAAGTTGTATCTGGACCAACCTGATAACACTGACAGGAATCCAAATGGAAGTCAGGATATTCTAGTAGTTCTTTCTTTCTCTTGCTATAATTGAATACTTCTGGAGGGCTGTGGGTGAGAAAAATAGACAAAGTACTGTTAGTGAGAAATAGAAATCCATTTACCTGATCACTAGGCTGAAACAGGAACATTTCCTGATGGCATAGCCTGTATTTGACAGTGTCTTCTGCTGTGAATTGGTATAGTCATTTACATCATGCTTGAATTTCCTCATTAATGAAATGTTTGTAACAATAATGTACTGCCCTTCTTGGCATTTTGTATTGTAGAGGCTACTTTTTTCATTCTAGAAATACTCTGTTTATGGCACTGCTAGGGAAAACAGGTTTAGTGCAAGGTGCAGTGAGATAATGCATCTGGCATCCTGTTAATAGCTTTTAAATCAGATTCTATCTGACAAAATGCCGCTAATCTGAATTTTCACTGTTGTCAAGTTTTAGAAATAAATAATTATTGAGTCCAGTTAACGTCACCATGATCTGGTCCTCATTGCATTTAACTGCAAAATGCAGCAGTGATTAACAATATGGATTGCTTTTTAATGTCAATAATTCATTCAATTTTAGCTGTTATGAGTGGCTTTGGCATTTTGATATTTTTTTGATGTGTTAAGAAGCCAGGGGGACACAGCACTGACCATTAAAGACAGTGTATTATTGATATAGACAAAAACAAAAATAGCATTTAATTACTAGAAAATTAAGTTTTATCTGGTTTATTCTGGTCCTCAGGTACTGTTAAGTGGGTTAGTTGAAATATGAGTTTTCTGAGAGTGCTTGACTAACATATCTGCCAATGCACCTTATTGTACTCCTTGGATGAGATCTGAGCAATACTGAAGAAGAAATTTGTTAGAAAGCAAACATAAATGTTTCTTTTAATTAGAATTCAGGCTTTCCAGCCTGATTTTCTAAAAAATCAACTTTATTGTGAGAAAACATAGTCTTTCATTGTCACGTCAAATATGTGTTTTCTGGTAGATAAGCATCTATGACCTGAACTCATGATCCTGATTGACATCCCTGTTGTCAGATACGAGAGATATCTTAAGATATAAATAGATCCTGAATTGTAAGCATTTGCCTATGTGAAGTTGTTTTGAAACATATAAAAGTACAGCGTAGTGACAATTTTCCCCTTTAGCCATATTTACTTCTGCATGAAGCCCTGCAGTGTCTAGTGCTGATATTCCAGTTTTCCATATCTAGATGTGCTGAAGGAGTAGAGGTAAATAAAACAGAAGGATCTAGAAATATTTATTATAATACATCAGTAAGTTCATGCAACATGCCTTTTTCTCACTTGAAACTCTAGGCTTTTTGACAGGGAGAAATCACCTTCTAAAACATTAATCAACCAAGCTGGTATTCCGTGGAAAAACTGATTTTGGAAAAACTGGTTTTGCTGTTTGGATGAACTCTTCTTAATCAACACTGAGATTCAAAGACACATTCTTGAGATGTGTGATTTTATATAGAATTACTATCAGTTCAAGGTGCGTAGAAAGTGTCTATGCTATCAAGAATACCAGTGTCTGAGATAATTCCCCTTTATCTGTGATCTGTACTATAGCATCTGAGCAGTCATACTTTAACTGCTTGGGAATATTTTAAATTTCAGTAAGAGTTCATAATTAGGCAGCTCCTGAACTTTGAACTGGTTCTCTTCAATGCTGCATTACTGAAATAACAACAGTGAACAAGAAACTGCTAAACTGTGCTTTAGGGAGAGGTAAATTTGACTTAAACCTCAATTACTTGTCAGTTGAAATCAAAGGCATGCTTCTCACCAGACTTCTGTGTCATTGCAGGTTTGCTGGAACTCCAAATATAAAAGCAAAGGCAGCCTGTGAGAAAATTCCCTAACTGGGTTTCACAGCATGCAGAACCTTTAATACACTGACATATGCACAGCTCTTACTTCATTGCACAGGGAGCTCAGAATAGACCTTCTGGGAGAAACTCAGCTGATGCCCAAAGTCTGGATGTGCCTGACTCACATTAAGAAACAGCACAGAATTATTATACATTGCAAGCAGAGTCACATTTTTCCAGAGCACTGGGATTGGTCTGCAAAATGGCACCATCTCCTAAGATGAACTAGCTGTGCCTAAAAGCAAATTTCTGCTCTTGCCAGGATTGCTGTCAACTATCTCTACTTCTGACTGCAAGAGGCATTACTTCCTCTTGGAGCAGCAGCTTTTCTCTGTGTCAGCAAATTAGTGACAGGTCATGGGTTGAAATTATTGCAAATTTTCCATCTATTTTTGCTACTTTCCGGCCTGAGTTGTTTCAACACCTTTGACTGTGTTTTCAAGGCTTTGTGTGAAACAATAGCTGTGATGGGATCTACAGCATAAAAGTCTCTGCAGCACTTTCCTTTCAATAAAAAGTTGAAATTTGCACCAGGTGTCAGTTTAAATAAACAATTTGATTGCCTACTTTTTGCCTCAGTTATTTCTGCATGGCCCAAATGACTTCTGAGGATTTGGTTTGGATTTCAAATGAAGCAGCAATCATCCAAGATTTAAAAAGATGAACACAGTATAATATTTTCTTTTTGTGTACTAAATGTATCCACTTTGTTTGTCCTAAAATGTGGAATGCCACTGAGAGTCTCGTAATTTTAAGTATCTGTCATTCGGTCTCCATAATCTTTCCTGGAAATTTTGGCCTGTATGAGAAGCATCCCACCTCCAAACTGCTCACAGACTCAAAGGTTAATAATGGGGGGAAAAAATAGTCTTGAGGGAAGAGTGATAGATGGTTTGGAAGTATGATATTCCTCTAAGCAACAGTTTATGGACTTAGGCTCTTTTATGTATATTTGTGAAAGTGTGTTAAATCTAAAAAAGTCTTAGAATCAATGAGTCCTTAATGGATAGGAGAGATCTGTGATTAGCCATACCTTAAAATGTTATGCAAGTGGGTTTCCATCCACAAAAATATTGAATCAACACTGAACTGAGATGTTCCACAAGAATGTGTGACTGCTGACAGTCCCAGGGGATCACAGAAATGCTTTGGTTTGAAGAAGCTAGGACTTCTCATGCCAATGTCAGCATAACAACTTCCATTTTTCTGCAATATATTGTGTACTAGATGCATAGAATAAAGTCAAAGGTAGCCATTTCAATACCACTTTTAGAAACAAATATTTTCTTTCAAGGAAATGTAACAGAGAATGTAATTTTTGTCCCAGTTTGGGAAAATAACAGTGTTTGAATCTCATCTCCTCTCACTTGACAGTGCTTTCCTTTTTTTGTTCAGCCCTATTAAATTATAGTATTGACTTTCTGCCTCACCCTGCCCCCATGGCACTTTGCTGGAAGTATGTTATAGTTCACAAGAAAGAATTTGAGGGAAATTAAAGGTCCTACTTTCATATTATCACACAGGATATTTCTTGCTCAGAGGACAAGTCTGAGAAGACTTTCAAGGCAATGGCCATACAGTACTACAAAACGATGTTGCAACAGGAGCTGCTTTAAGGATTGGACTAAAAATGCCTCAGGAAATGTCAAGAATGTAACCATGATCTGCAGTGGGACTCCCAGCCAGGAGCAGTATCCCACAGAGATGTTTCTCAGCACATTTTGGGGTGTTACAACACAGTATCTAAAGCCTATTGTTATATGTGGGAGACAGATAAGCTTCCCTTCTCAGTTCATTCAGACACTTAATCTGTAATGTATGTCGTTTAACTTTAATCAGGAGCAGCTCCAGCATGAGGTATGTGGGTTTCCTGAGATATTTCTGTCCTTGTCTTTCTGCACTGGTGATGGAAGCAGTCATAAGAACCCACAGGGATGCTGGCTGTTTTTCAGTACACTTGTCTTTCCACATGTGTATTGAACAAATAACGCTGATACCAAGCACGGCCTCAGTTTTCTTTGGAATTAGTAACAAACTAATAGGGAATCTTCATTACTGCATTTTTCTAAAGAGGGAAGCAAACAGAGAATTTTGTATTCAACATGCAGGCTTACAAGTGCTGAGTAATAAGCTTCTTTGGTCTTTGTGAAGACTAGCAGTCCCCCAGCTTTCCCTCCAGGCCTGTTCAAACTGGTGGTTTCTGGTCACATATTTTTGTGTGAGCGTTTAGCACAGTGACATACGTATGGTAAGAAGACAACTAGAATTGATACTTGTGAGGACAGTATTTCTCCTTTCCTTCCTGTAAAAAAGCCCGAGACAGTGGAGAAACTTGCTTACTTACATGTGTCCAGCTCATAAATTATCTTTACTTTTTATGGTAAGTAAGCACACTCCTTCCCCTATGGAAGCTGTGCCTTAACACAAGTCCTTGTGGAATTTTGCCATGGTTTCTGCATACCTGAAAATGGATGATCTCACTTCTCATTTAACTATTGCCATCTTTAAATAGATTATTTCAGCCAAACCAATTAGTAGAAATTCCTATCTCTGAACAAGAAGTTTCCCTGTGGCCTTTCTTCCTTCTGTCTGCAAGCCTCCACCCAGATTTGCTGTAAGTCTGGTTGCTTCTATAGGAGTATCAGATAGGGACTCAGATTTTTTTAAGATTTTCAGTATTAGATAATACTCCTGTGTTGAAGCACTCATAAGAATATGAAAGAGGATCTTCATTTATTTCATTGTTATAGTGTAGCATAGTGACCTAAAATTTAGTGAAGTCCTAGCTGAGGCAAAGGAAGGTAGCTAGGAAGGTATTATTTCTTGATTATAACTACACAATAACAGCCCTCCACAAAGCAGTGATATGATTGAGAAATCAAAATACAACAGTAACTTCATGCTTTTGAGAAATTTTTTATCTTTTACAGCTCCATTATAAGTAGGCATGGAAGAATAATGATAAATTCTAATTAATATCTTAGCAGAAGTTTTCTCAGCTGTATCTGTACTTCTCTTTCTCTTTTTATAGACATCACTTTGAGACAGCCTTTGTTCCTTACTGGAAAACACATTGCAGGCTCACTAGCCAGATAACCTTAGCCGCAAAACTACTGTGGCAATGGAATAAAATTCCTTTGAATCAAAAAGAATTAAATAGTTCAATAAATCCTTCACATTTAAGTCAATTAAAGCTACAACAAACTGTCTATTTTATTGTCATTTTTTTCCTTCTTCGTCTTGTGCCTCAGAAACTGTTATAGTGCTTGTTCCTTTTAAGCGATGTCCAAATGTCCCTCATAAAACCACTTCTCCAGACTTTTCCAGAAATGTTTATATTAAAGACAGTATTTGTAAATTATTTTTAAAATTATTTGGGGGATAAGGTCATAGGGAGCAGTTTTAATTTTCACCTCTCTAAATTACCAGGGACATTGGGGCTTTCTATCAAAACAGTGGAAAATGAAGCCAGTGTACATCTTCACACAAAAATCCCTGACAGCTCATTCCAGAGCCCCTACACTCACCCAGGGAAGATGAATACATATCTAGGCACAATCATGGCTTTCTGAAAAGCCTGCTGTCATTGTTGATGCCAAGACTCACATAGAAGACCACACGTAAATATTCATGTTTCTGAAAACATTTCAAGACACCAAATATTGTTGCCAGCTTCCCTATTCTCTCATACATAAAGTCTTCAAAAAAGAAAAAGATAGCTGGAAATGACCAATTACTATTAGAGAGCTAAACTTAATTTAGTATTAATCACTTACTGTTCAAGCCATGTGGATGTGTATACTTATATTAGCCTAAATATGATCATTGTTATACCAGCTGTAAGTACAAACAGTCTGAAATACACTTGCTGAAATTCTAGATCTGTTACCCACAAATCTGTCTAGACTCACTATTACTTGGATGTTCTCCCCGGCAGTTAAGTGTCTTGTTCTGGGGATAACAGCTGCTTTAAAAATAATAGATGAGGGATTATCATATTTAATGGTGAATCTCAAAATTTGTTTTGGTCTCCTCTTGTTTGAAAAAAATTGCAATTTGGAATCCAGTTTGAGTCTCTGAAATGTAAATAACTGAGGTCTATGGGGAAGGCAGCAAATAGTCTTACACAATTAATGATTACAGCAAAATCAATCTGGCTGCAATATTGCTGCAATGACATCAGAAAGTAGCTGGCTTGTGGTGCTTGAGGCCGTGTATCTAAAGTGTTTTAGGAAAAATAAGGATGCAAGTTCACTCTGTTTCTGAAGAGGAACATTTTTTTTCTTAGACACGCTAATAGGCAAGACCACCCAGGCTACACAAAGTCAGATTAAAAGTCACGTTGCAACTGGACGGTAAAGCCTCTGTAGCCTTGTTCATGTTGGCAGTTCTTTATCTTGATCATGTTCTTTAACATTCATCCACAAGAGGGGAAAAGATAGATCCTGGTGGTGGCCATGCTACAGAAGAAGGTGAGGTACAGATAAATGCTTTATAATTCCCTACACACTGAATTAAGCAAAGCAGGTCTTCAAAATAATGATTTGTTAACCTCTGGATCAATTCTTTCAAATCTTGATACCTCTGAAGATTCCCAGCAGCCTTTACTTCCAGTCAAGATGGTGGCAGGCTTTTAACCTTCTGGGTTGCAGAGTGAGAACATTTCACATATTTGCATTATCAATAGATAATAATGCATCATATTTAATTCTGCAGTTAGAAACATAACCAGGTTAGTCTGAGAGCTAAATGAAACATGATGTCACACAATTCAAATGGCTTCAGAGCAAACTCAAAAAAGTGGTTGTCCCTAGCAGAAAATTCAGGAGCTTAGTTGGTATGCCTCACCAGGGATTTGATCAACCACTGATTTTGACGGGCACACAGTAGATAAGAGTCAATACTTGCCATACTATATCCCACCGCTATGGCAGACATTGAATGTGTTACATAAAGGGCAATGTTATGATATTTTGATCTACCAACAAGGCTGAGTATCAGGTCCTGCTCTTGAGCCACAACAACCCCATGCAATGCTGCAGGATTGGGGAAGAATGGCTGTAAAGCTGCCCAGCAGTGAAGGACCAGGTGATGTTGGTCAACAGCTGGCTGAATATGAGCCAGCAGTGTACCCAGGTAGCCAAGAGGGCCAATGGCATCTTGGCCCGTATCAGAAATGTTGTGGCCAGCACGACCAGGGAAGTGATTGTGCCCCTGTACTCGGCATTGGTGAGGCCACACCTCAAACAGGAAGCCAACACAGGGCACTTACAGTCAGTATCATAAAGTTTTTTGTCCTTTACAACTGCACCACTTTTTCTATTGAACGAGGAAGAAAAGAAGTTAGCAGGAACCTACTCAACAGCAGAGAGCCTGGAAAAGCCAGTCATACACAAAGCCCTTCTACTGCCTTGGAATAAGCAGCTGCAGGGAGAGGGATCAGAGAGCATCCTCTCTGAAGCCGTTTCCCAGTCTATGAGAATTTTTTCCCTGCTTCTGCCCTGTGTGCAGGATCTGCACCACTTCAGCATTGAGACAGTGATCCTCTTGATCCTCCAGCTGCCCAACTCTACTGTGCCCCTGCAGCATGGACCCCACCTGTCCCTTCATGTGCTTTTCCAATAAAGCTGGAGGAAAAAAAACTATGATTAGTGCTTTATTTATTGCACATGAAGCATTTGCAAAATAAAGTCACTTAGGGCTTGGGCATGACCTCTGTTTCAGATTATGAATGTTTCCTGCCTGTGTGTGAGGGGACAAGGAGGCTTAGAAGGAAAGGCAGGACTCTAGAGCATTAAACAGGGTGAGTGGCAGATTTGAACTTCTCACTGGAATTGAAGCTTTTTATAGTATCACTTCTGCTCTCTGTCTGTATCTAAATGTAGAATAGAGCAGCATAAAATTGTTTTTCTCACAGCCACTTGGCTTAGTCAGGGAACAAGGCCAAGAGAAAGCCATTGGAGGAGATGAGCAGAGGGTCACAAAAGGGGCCCCAGCAGACTTTTCACAGACTATTAAAAAGTAAGTTCCTAGGAGATTGGTTTTTCTGCTCATGCCCCTCCACTCAAATTCAGGATGAAATTTTCCAAGTGACAGGAGAAACAAGCAGGACAGGAACCCTCTGAATAGCAGCTATAATGTGAATGATTATTTGCTATCTTCATATGTTGACAGAATGATTTGAATGGATTTAAATAGCTCCCAGATGGCTGACTTAATACATAAATCTAATATGCACCCAAGATTCATCACATCCTCATTGACTTCTTGGTCAAGCTATTATTTCTAAGTAGTTCCACATCTCAGATCTCTTGCGCACCGTAGATGAGTAACCACTTGAACTTTCATTGAACTGCTGTTTCTCAGGCCACCAGTTCCTGTTACTAAGGAGAAAACTAACTGCTCCTGTGCATGATTATGATTCTTATTATTATTTAATACTGCAGTAGCTTCATGTCTTGGAGTTTCTGTAACTTAGGGTTGAATGCCCTAGGATAGCTGCCAGTCAGTCACCCAGGACCTGGGTTATGGAATGAAATACCTGCTCGTGCCGTCAAAATCCTGAGTACTGAAAAAAAAAAAATGTGGCATGTGCAGAAAGTGAGTTTTAACGTATGTCTGACCCACTCACTCTGGATGTAACAGACAGGACAATGCAGTAGAGCCTACAAGGTCAGGTTTTCTTGTCATGTAGAAGTATAAATAACTTGAAAATATGTGGTATTCAGCTAGAAACACAAAGCTAATGCACAGTTTGGGTAGCTATTAAGAGAGGTGGAATTTAGTGCATACTGATTTTTCAATTCTTGAGGTATTTTATATAGAATTTGCAATTCCAGTATGCATCTATAGACCAGTTAACTTACCCTCAGCTCATCTGAATCTTCAGCACAGCTATTGTGTTTATGATATGAAGATACTAGTGGAACATACCCCTTTCATTTATCAGGTTATCTTCATATAAAAACAAGGCAGCTTCAGGAACCATGAAAACAGTTTCATTAAAGGCACCTGAGCAACTGCAATGCATTTGATTATGCAGCATGGAATCGTCAGTCCAAAGAACTGTTGAATTCCAGCATTTTTTACGTGAATTTTGGAAATTTAACCCTATATTCCTTGACTTCTGATCTATATCCAACCTCAACACAAAAGCTGTTCACTTTTGCAGCCTGTGCCCAGGATTTCCATTTACATCCACTCTGCAGCATCCTGAAATAATCTGGAGGTCAGGGACCCAGTACATCATACTATTCAGTAAAGAGTCTAAGGAACTGCTAAGAAAGGCATTCAAGTTATGGGCATAAGGGGTACTGAAAGATACGGAAAGATGAGAATTTATAGCATACCACTTGCTTCATGTGCCATAAAAGCCTGCAGAGAATATGAAGCAGGTTTTCCTGCTCTGAGTGAGAAAGGCGCAAGATACTCTGTGCTTACAGGGGACTGGTTAAATGCATGTGTGCATTGTTGTGAGTTTGTTTCACACCCTGCCTTACCTTGCAGTAACTTGTTTTGATGTCCCACTGCAGGCAGAAGATCTCTACTGGTATCTTGAAAAGACCTCCTCAACCACAATTAGTCTAGATGCAACTCATTTGGCCCTAATTTACCTGTTTGTAAATGCTGCCAGACAAAAAGAGGAATTTACCAATAGTTGGGGTTTGCAGTTTTTCTCTCTTGCTTGAGACTTCTTGGAAGGGAGAGAGGTATTTTGTGTTTTCTGTTAGCACAGTATAATTTGAAACCCAAATGCAATCAGGTGCAAGATAGTATGTGCTTTTGCCTTGTCAAGTCTCAGCATTACAGATTTTGCTACAAGATGCATATACTGCAGTCCAAGTCACTCATCTCATCTTCCTGCCACAGAAATGGTTCACTGATACTGATAACTTGTTCAGCATCTGTGCTTAGAACCAGACATGCTTGGCTTGTTTCCCTGTTTAATTATAAAATTAAATAATTTATTCCTTCATAAAAAGACAACCACTGAGTTAATTTTCTTCTTGCTGAGCTATCATAACTGAACAACCTCAGTGGAATTTAGACAAATAAAGGGAAAAAAGCCTGGGAATCTGTATTCATGAGGTACAAGGTTTCAACAAGAGGAAACAGGAATAAACCCTGTGTATTAAGTTTGTTCATCAGGGGCAGGATGCAGTCTTAGAATACTTTACCACTATGGGATACACATCTCATTTTGGCGTGACAGTCAGTCATGTGGTGTAATCCCCATTTCTGAAAAACAGGCCCATGTTAAAATCAGCTTTCTCAGTTATTTGGAAAATGCAACCACAGTACCTCTGACTGACTACAGGCAATTTAAAGAAGCTGGGCATGCCATTTGCCCCTCTCTAGGGAATGCCAGTATTCACACTATATATGGGTCTTACATCTCACCCCCTTGTTCTAACATAGCTCCACAGGCAGATGTGACTGAGGGGAGAATCACCCTCATGCATGCTAACAGAAACCCTTAGATATTGGATTCTGAGCACTTATTTAAAAGAGAGCTGCTTGGCCTGGTAATGATGAACCAGAACCACAGCGTAACATGAACGTAACCAGAACCACAGTGTAACATGAACGGCTGAGTGACACCTGAGTGTATGGATGGGCTGATGGGGCTTTCTGCTGATGACAAGCAGAGGGGGGAGAGCATCTAATTATGAAAAGATCGTTTTATGTCTTTCCTTTATGTGAAAGGTTTCACTTATGGTTGCAAACTCTTTTCTGGATGCATACGAACAAATTTTGGCAGGGAGAAAGACTAGAATGCCATTTGCAGTTGGCAAATTGTCGTGGTATCCAGACTGTTTAGGTCTACATAGATGCACAGAATAAGAACAGCATGTCTAAGTCTCATTTCACCTACCCTGTATTTACACCAGAATAACTTCAGTGGAATTCTTACTCATTTATGCCAGCTTTACGGAGACCAGCCCCCAGACTGGGAATGTTACTCCACATCCAGTTGTCAGGATATCTAACAAAACATTATGCATCCTGATTGGGAAATTTGAGGGGCAATCTAAAGAATGCATAAACACATTTACTGTATCAGACATTAGCAGGGAAACTTCTTCTCATTAAATATTTAGAACCCTGTGGAAAAAAAACTGTGCTGTGTTTACTATCTAATTCCTATGCAGTTTGGAGCACCTCACATCCAAGGAAAATTGTGTTCTAATCATCCAGTCTTGCATGGATGTCATGCCCTCTAACACACGCAAACACCTTATCAAGTTATCACAGCATATGCTTTCAAGGACTCTGAAGGCAGCTGCCACCCATGAAGGCTCTTGCTGCCTGTAGCATTCCAGGCGTTCACACCTCACTTAATACAGTAACAAAGACAGATTGACTGCCACGCAGCTTACAGTGTGCTATTACAGCTGTGAAACAGCTAACTTTGGCAACCATGTATCATTAAGGTTTTGTTTCAGAAGCTCTCAGAATAGCTTTTCGCCATGAAACTACCAGCATTATGCCCATAAACTGGCACAAGTGAGAGAAGTGTCTGGCATGTGGCTTGAAGTGATGGTCTGGGGTTTGGAGCTGATCAAAGTGAGATGGAAACCAAACCATCGACATATGGATGCACTGACAGCAGTCAATAAATAACTCTCTGGATGCTGAAGTTCTGCAGCTTTTGAATTAATAAATGTGTTTGGGTTCTTGTAGTTTAAAGATATAAATAAGCAACTGACCAAACCCAGGCTAACCAGTGCAAGTCACTAGGCTGAAGGCAAACTGTTCTGAAATGGGACATAAGTAATGCATGTTGAAATTTGGGTCTGTTTTCACAGAACAGGCTTTGATGGTTATTGCCTTCAGGATATTACCTCTCCCCCTCCCCCCCCCCCCCCAAAAAAAAAAAGATTCCTTTTTGGGGGGTGAGGGGTATGTAGTCATCAGAGAGAAAATGGGTCAGATGATATTACAAACCAGCACTGACAGATAAAATTTCACCTGAGGAAAACAAGACTCAGAGTAAGTGTATATCCTTGAGGCCAGGCTAATATTTTCTATGAGTGCCTGTTCCACAGCATTGGCAAAAGAAAGTAGTAATGGCATTCCCTCCCCAAGGATGCGCCACTCCCTGCAGAGACAAAGGTGTGGTCAAGGAGTAAGTCTGCAAGAGGTCTTTTCCTCAGCAGTTTCAAACAGGGCAGTCTCGAGCATCCCACATATCTGGGCATCTGTCAGGCTGCAAATAAGGTACGGAAGTGAATAAGCTGTGATTCTTAAGAAAAATTCAGCTGAATAACTTAAAAAATCATGTTGGCAATGTACTGTGGCTTTAAACGTGTGCGCTGGACTATAGAGGGCATTCACTGACTGCATGTGTGTGTGTTTTTATATATGCATGTGTTTGTGTGTGTGCATGAAATTGTGCTCCCTTGGGTCGGCACAGCTGGATCATGTCCCCATTAGCCTGGGCAGCATACACTCAAGTGGCAGCCCAGCATTTCCCAGCCTTGGCCCTGCTCTGGTCTCAGTGCACGGTGGTAGCAGGGGCAGTGGTCCTACTTTTCCCACCCTCTTCTCACTGTGACTCACTCCTCTGCAAGCTCATTTTCTCTTCTGGTTCTTCTTATGTACACGTATACAAGCACAAACCCTTATATGCACATGTGAGTGCATGCAGGCTTTTGTAATCCAGTCCAGACATTTTTAGCAATAAAATCAGCACTGATCAAAATGACGATAACTATTCCTTATTGGACAATCCCTATAATTGCAGTTTTCCCCTAAATCAGAAGAAAATGTAGTTTCTACAGGACTCAAGAAGAGTGGACTTTCCTACATTTAGGTTAATGCTGTTTTACATTCACATTTTATATTCCCTAACACTGCATGTAGAAAGAACTAAAGCAGTAGGTGTTTCATGTGTACTTGCCCAGCATGTCTTTTATAAAACAGATGTATGAAATACAGGTGAATGCTTAAAGAAAGATAAACTTATAAAATATAATGCAGCTATTTTAGGAAATACCAGAAATTAGGTTTCTTCTATGCTCTAAATTTGATTCCATTTACTTTTGTCTTTAATCAATTATGACAATTCTGTTGCTTTTCACAGGATAATTTTCCTGCTAATCACTAGCTGCCACTGCAACATTTAAATTGACACTACAAAAGGGACATGGAAGCACAGAGAGGATGAAGATTGCAAGAGAAGACTGAATTTGGGTTGCAGCTCCTAATGTCTGTTGTCTCACTTTTCTATTTTGACATCACTGAGTTTTCTAGTAACTAGCTGTTCTCTTGAGAAAACAAGAAGCAACATCCCTGACAAAGTACAGTGAATCTGACACCTGGTATCTGAAGTTGGTCGAAGCCTGGCAGAGATGTAACTCTGCCTTGAGGGAGTTTTCTAGGTACAGAGCAGAGGGCAAACATGGGAAAAGCTGGAAAAGGTGTGGAGGTGACACCTTCATTTTTGCTTCAATCTGCTTTAAAGCTGGCTTGCAGTGATAATGGAAACATATGTGACAATAACTATAGGAAAGGATGTCTGGCAGTCCAGCGCCCAGGCTCTGCCTCAAGTCAAGCAACAGACATGAAAGATGCACAACTAGAAACCACTTATACAACGGTAGGAATAAGCAACGTGCCTGCATGAATTCTGTGGCCAAAAGGTGTCCTGCTGCTAAACAAAACATTTGGGTACATCAGTGTCAAGACCACTCACTGCAGCTCACAGCCACAATTATTTTTATTGCGATAAATGAAGGAAAACGCTTGATACAAGGAGTCAAAGTTGTTTTGCAAGCCTTGTGCATCTTGCACATCAGCTGAGACAGACATGCATCGAGTCCATCAGTACCCCTGCTGCCTTCACAAATGCCACCATGAAAATGCCAGTGCCTCTTCCTGATTCATCACATTACAGTAGATGAAGCAAATTCTAAAACCTTTTGACTCTAATATGAAAATACAAACACGTGCAAATACACGAAGCAATAAGCAAACGTGTGTTAAAAAAATTTGCTGAAACATATAGTCCTACCACAATAATCTGCTGAAGCTTTCATCCCTCAGACCAAATGACAGAGTGGTTTCACTGGTGAAGAAAAGAGATACTGCCCTAGACAAGACATTGCCTCTTAATCATTTGCTCCTTGTAGAGAAAGGAACATGGAAAACACTCCTGTCTGCCAAGGCCACTGGGCCAGAGTCATGCCAAGTCTGAGTTTGGGATGCTCTCTGGAAATTTGTGACATTTAGCAGCTGTACACGTCGAGGATTTCACTCATTGGCAGTGTTGGGGTTGCTTCAGATTTGCATGCTGAATAGCTGGGACGTATGTAACACAGGGATACCTTCACAGGTACACATATTTTCATTAAGTTCCTGTTGATTTAGGAATTCATCTGTGCACTTCCCTTTTGCGGACAGAGTAAGTGGAAAACAATGAAATCAGTAAACTAACTGGGAGGGAGGAGCTCTCTAGAGGACACAGTAGAGATTAATAACCTTCCTCTATGATGCTCTTCTCTAACACTGCACTAACAGCTTGCTCCTGCAGTGCACAGTGAAGGCAGAAATAAGGGTGTCTGTCAAATAGTAATAGACTCATACTCTGAGCCATTTGCATGTCTCTTTTACAATTCAGTAAACCCTGAGAGTAAGGCTAATCAGCAGAGAAGAAAACGATAGCATCATTGTGTGCGCCTGAATATTAACCCGTTTATATTATTCTCTAAATAATATTACAAGATAGTGTGATATGTGCTGCCGAGTCCAAATAAAAATAACAATTCCCTGGATGGCAAGCATTCACAAAGAGACATGATTTTTATTAACTTTGGTCAATTACTTTGGACCAAATAAGTTTGGTCAAAATTAATTTATCCAAAGCAACTGGTATCTGAAATACTTCAAAATTAAAAGAGAGATTTGGTTCTCCAGCCTACCCTGAAAACATCCAATTCTCCTCTTCTTCAACAGAACATCATTACTCATTTGCATTTGGTGCTACGTAGGTGCTCAGGGTCTGCTCCTGTAGAGAAGGCAACACCCTCTCCACGTGATTAATTTAGTTCGTTGCATTCGTAAAACATTGTCAAAGTATTAAAGCATTGTTATAATGATGCTTTACTTGCCAGTCGTGTAACTGAAAGACCGTAGTTATCAGGAGTGGATACAGGCAACCACTCCATAGTGAGAGACTCGAGGCAGAGATCCTCAGTCCAGACCTGTGATTCAGCACTGCTCTATTCCTTAGGCCTCTGCCCCCAGAGAGAGAATGGAAGAGGTGGCAAATGAACTCATATCAAGGTTATTCAAGGAAGTAGGAAGGTCTGCAAAAAATTTGACCGCATATATTACAAGAAACCCTGCAGCTGGCCTTGCAACTTCTAAGTTAGCTTAAGCAGTCAGCTAATATCACGCAGATAATTGTGTCTTTTCTCTGAGCATGCACTTCTGTCTTTACATTTACTGTATTTGTTGTGGTTGAAGTGTTAATTTCAATTTTGCTTAGCTCTTTGATTTCATTTATTTGCTTATCCCCCCCCCTTTGATGCTGTACTTGCTAGGATGTGTACATAGTACCTAAAAATATTACCTGCCTCATCAAAGGAGGGGTATTTGATAACTGCTGCATTTTATCACATCTTAATTACAGGCCAAATATGGCCCCAGAATCCATCTCTAAAGTGTTGCAGCTAATAACACAATTTTTAGTAGCATCTCTTTTTGAGTCCAGTCTGTCTACAGAAATGGGGTCTCATTTTACAGGGTGAAGTCTGGATTTCTAGAAATAGCAATAGTGTAAGAAGGGAAGGGAGAGGCCACATTGCAAACCTCTGAGCTGTCAGGAGATGGGTGTCCTACCTCCTTGATGCAAAGGATTTAGCACTTGAATATTGGTCCTTGGACTTCATGAAAGTAAAAGGTTGATGGTCATTACCGTGTCCATTGATAGATACCGAGGAATGTCTGTACTTGATGTGTGGGCAGTCATTGGACTACATCTGAATTCAGAAACTCTGTAGTTTACATTTGTCCAAAATGTAAAGAAATGTGCTGATGAAAATTATGGGCTGGATCTTGACTCAAAGATATTGCAACACTTAGTAGAAGAGCACCATGTGTGTGGTACTAAAAATTTTCAGCCCAAAGTTGCTGGATTATCTGCAGAAAGTCCCCAAGGTCTGGAGAGAGCACACCCAGCAGTGAAGGATGCTCTGCAAGTGGGGAATTACTGGAGAACAACATTCCTGTTCCCTTTCTGGCACAAATAGATGCATTGGGAAAACAGGAGAATGGGTCTGAGTGCCAACCTAAAACTTGTACTGGGGTTCATGCCATGTTATTCAGCAATTGCATTTCAGTGCTGCCAGTATCCATGCTGCTTAGAAAGAGTGGAGATGCACTCAGAGGGCCATAGGAGGAAGGCTTTCCCGTCAGAGGTCATCTGACTCTGCAAAACATAAGTCCTTTTTCCTCTGCTGCTTTGCAGCCCACATGAAGGACAAGGAGGCTGGACAATGCCAAAGGGACTGCCTGTTTGTATTTCTTTTATTATACAGAGCACACAGTGGAGTACGTCCTGACATAGATTTTCTTTTTTCTGTTCCCCAGTCTGTTTTCCTTCCCTGAATGTTAAAGCTATGAAATCAATAACAGATGACAAGTGGGTTTGATTTGTGAAGTAAGAGGAATTTAAGCCTATCTGAGTGGTTAACAATTAACAGTTCCAGACTGAGAGCAGGATTTTTTTGTTGTTTCAAAAACCACCTGGGGCCATTTGCTTTGCACTAATATATACAGAGATCTGGAATGTACCACCTTATTATCCTGGTGCTGAACAGTACGTGCACGAATGTTCACATGAAGAGTAAATCCAGTTATGTCTGGATGCCTGTCTCCTCTGCTTTATGCAATTATGCTGTTTAGTCATGAATCACAGACCTTCAAATTAAGGCTCAAGGTCAGGAAAAGTGGGATGGAAAGTGACCAGACTTCTACCTTAATTTCTTTAAAGCTGTTGGTTGTTTACGGGAATTGCTATGTGCTTTCCTGAAAGAACTAGATTGACAGATCTAGCGTTAACAGAACAAAGTTAATTCCTCTAATTTCTCCTGCATTCTTGCAGGCAGTTTTCTCTAACTGAAGAATTAAAGGTCATGCACTGGCTCCCTCCTGCACTACCCCAGCCACGCTTTATCAGCTGTCAGCCCCAGGCTCCTCAGTGGGGGAAGTGACCAGCTGTAACACAGTCAGTTGCTCTGAGAGCCAGCAGCTCTTCAGCACCTTGATATATCCTTCAAAATGACACATTATATTTTCCTCACTTCATGTTGCAGTACTGGTTTAGTACACACACACACAAAAAAAGTGTATATTGCTGCAAAATTCTATATTTCTTTATTTAGCTTCACATCTGAGATAGAATAACTTTCTCTTTGAAGTACAAGGGTCTGCCACTGAGCTACACAGTCTCTGGTAGGTGGTGGCCTCCTGTAATTCCTGTAGATGTTTGGATTCTGAGTCTCATCATTTTGAGGAGCCTTCTTGCCACATCCTTTTGCATATTAGTGGTGGCCAGGCACAGGGAGCCTTTGCCATGTTCTGCAGTATTCCATGACGGAAACTCTCTCTTCCTTCCACAGGTCTTTGGGCAAACATCAGATAAAGAGCCACCCTTCCTTCAGCCATTATGTTGGCTAAGGAATTCACCCCACAAAAGGCAGGAACCAGACAACTAACTTAGTCCTGCCACAGTGGTGGAACATACAGGAGAAGAAAAATAATGCCCTGATCACTGTCAGCAGATAGAATTGTCCATCTGTACTGCCCTAAAGGGGCTTCAGCATCTTCTTCCTAGGTTGCTCACACTGCCATGTCCAGCTTACCGGTGCGAGTTAACCTGAGTTACTCAATGAACAGCTCATATAGAGAAGGACTTTGTTCCTACCCTGCTGTCTAGCTCTAACTCTCTCCTTTATTGAGTCTCATAATAAGAAGTTAAGATAATTTCAGTAAGCAAGAATGAAATGTGTTACGTCCTATGGTTTGGTTCGGATCCAAGTTCTGCTGGCTGCAGAGAGCTTTCCTGTCAGGGGCATTCCATATTTCACTCTTCCAGCTAGGGCTATAAACACAAAGTTAAGAAGCAGAGAGACCTAAGCTGAAATTATTGTCTCTGTGTCCACTGGAACACAGGGAGTTTTGCCACTGGTGGGTTTGGTATGTGAGCTGACCGGCCAGACCTCTCCTCCTCCTCCTTCAGTCCTTTTGAATAACATTGGTACGGAGAGGGAAGAAAGAAAAATCCCGATGAGTTTAACCATTTGTGCAACATAGAGGACTAGAGGATATAGGTAAAGCCCAGCTTTGGTTGTAGGGAGAAGATGGATGTGGAAAGCAAATAACAACAGAAGACTAGGACTAGAAATTCTAGGCCTCCCCAGTTCAATGTCCTGCCAATTTTTATCCTTTTCTTTTTTTAGAAGACATTTATATAAAAACAAGAAAGGAGTAGAACTGGTCTCAGCTGTGTCCCATGTCTAGCCATATGCCTTGTCATGTCTAAATAAACTGGCAGCTGACATTTTAGCTGCTCTTAGCCATAGGGTTTCCAGAAAGCAAAACATTTATTTCTTCCACTTCATATGTGTCTATGTGTTAACATCCTCTTCAGAAAAACTGTGAACTAACCACAGAAACAAACAAAACTGAGCAAAACAAACTGAACTTGGGAACAACATGCCTATGGCTGAGGGCGACTTATTTCTGAAGGGGAAGATGTGAGCTGAGGTTCGATGGTTTATTTGCTGAGAAAACAAACTCCTCAATGTCACTGCTATATCTGGAGTTTGTGATGAGTGTATTTTCTTTCATTATCCCAGCCTTCTTTTTGTGGCTTTGCTTGTGGTTTAGCTCAGATGAATTAATCTTTGGTGTGGAGGCACCATGTTTCTTCTTTCAAGCGAGCTTAGCATGAGAAGAGACTTACGTGCCCAAGAGAAGAGCTGGAGCTCTATGCCTTTCATTCATCTCCCTCTTTGCAGAGCCAAATCCCGCTCACTAATGAGAGTGATATCATTGGCATGGATGTCTTCCAGCCATATGAGGAGAATTCAGCCAGCATCTCAGTCAAAACTGTTTGACACCCACAGCTGGATATTTCTTGTCCCTGGGGATGCCACAGAATAGCTCACCCATCAACAGAGCATCAGCTCCTGTAGGCTGCATGAGTCTTGACTAACTAGCCAGCAGCGCAGGCCTGCTTGCAATTAGAGTTTCCAATATGTCACAGTTTTTCTATTAATTGTAGTGACTTTTGGAGTCCAGTTTGCACATATCAAGGTGGCCTCTGGTGTCTTTCTGCCTTTGGGATGTTAGAGCTGCTACTCAAACAACAAAACTGGCATAACTTGCTCTTTGCAGGGGTTGGGAGATCCTCAAGTGTGAATTATGAGATCTGAAACAAAAAGTACCGAGACTACCCCTATAGCTTTGGAACCAAGAATGCAAGGAAACAGATAAAGAGATGATTATAGGACATGTTCTAACCTGTCACACTGAGAAAAGGCTCAACTCAATCGCTTCACTCAGTATGAGTGGACTTTTGTTCAAATACAGACATTTTCTTACCCTTAGTTGGAAAATGTTGGTTAGAGTCAATAGCGAGTTAACAACACCTTGTCTGTGAAGCAGTTTTGAGACAATAACAACATCACTTGTGCTTGAGCATCCACCTTGTTTACCATCTGGCTCCCTGCAATTTCTACCTCTTCCTCAAGCTCAAAAGAACCTGGTTTTTATTGGTAGAAGATGTAAAATTTACCAGACTATCTGTGGAATTTCTTTAGTTAAGTGAATTTACATGTGGGACTTTATATCTTTGTCATTGGCAAAACATTCCTGTTCATCAAAAAAGGAAAATGTAAAAGCAAGTATTATTTAAAATGCGATTAATGGACTAGTCATTTGATGTAATGCCAAAATCTAGGCTACTCAGCAAAATTTGTTTACAAAAATAAATCTTGAATTACTCCCTCTGTACCCTTCTTGCCTGTGAGTACAATATATTGAAAGCAAGTGGTAGTTAACTCCAGTCTGAATTTCTCCATCCTTTAAGAGTGTTGTATTTTTTTTGTTGCTAATTGCTAGGGTCTTAGAAGAATATTTGATCTCGTCATGTTATAGCTGTGGGACATGTTCTGCATGGTCAAGAAGAGAAGCTTATTCCTGAATTTGCTTGCTGTTATTTAATTTCTTTCTTTTATGTTGATGTTTGAATTAACTTTGCTTTAAAGGAATGATTTTTTTTTTCTTCCTTTTTTTCACGGATGAGTTATAATAAGAGTGACCTGATGAAAAGCAGTAGAATGGAAAAAGGGAAAAAAAAGGTCTGGCAGGCACGGCATATGGAAAATAAACTTGACCTCTTGCTTAGTGGGACCAAAGTTAATGGTTATAGGCAGTCTTTGTTCTTGGAACATGTTCTCCTCCTCTGAAAAAAGCAAGCAATTGTTCAGCTAAATTAAAACTTAATGTGAAACGAGCAGCATTTTTTTGCGGGAAGAGAGTTCCCCATCCTGAAAGTCTCCCTGGTCGCTTCAGGCAGAAGTCCTGACTCCTACAGGCCTCATGTACTTTCACTGGAACATGAAATAAGACTGTCCAGGACACCTGCTGTGGGAAGAAGTACTCATGATACCTAGTGTAAAATCAGGACTTCTTTTTTTGTTTTTTAAGGAGTAGAGGAATGAATCCCGCAGAAAAGGGGTCAGTGAACATAGTACTCTTGTTCTCTACTGCTTTGTCGGTATTGAATGTCAAAAGTCTGCTGGTGGAATGAAAATTCCTAGGCACAATGACAGGACCTGTCACTTCATCCTTCATCTATGCCAGGACAATGTTGTAAAATGCTAACACAAGCTACCAAGCACTCAGCTGATAAGGAAGATATTTGGTCTTTCTTTGGTGTTTTCTGGGAATGTTCACTTCTAAACCACACTCAAAGTTGGGGCAGTGCCAGAGCACCTCTCCTTGAAGTGTATTAACATTCTGACCTCGGTCTCTTTGTCCCAGAATCAAGAGTGTGATATGGCTTGTGAGTAGGATCAGCAATAAAATGCTGGTAGTGGGCTGGAATAAAGGAGCAATGCCATACTGCGGGTTTGATATTCCATGATACTGGCTCTGGCGCTGTGCTTAGGCCCAGATGTCATTTCAAAGGCAAGGGACAGTACTTCTGAGCTGTCTGGTTTGGATTTCTGCTTTTTTTTCCATCATTTTCTTGTGAAATTCTGAGTGAAGATGCACAGTTTCTCGAGGGGCTAAAAGTTTTCATATAATATTGCACTTATGACACGTCTTAATAAATTAATCTGAGAATGTTAGAAGTGCTACTAAAATCATACATATTATTTTCTAAATCTGTCTACTCTCGACACCTAGACATTAAACTTTCTTAAGCCTCTGCCTGATTAAATATCTCCATGGTACCTGATAACCCTGTTTCTGTACGGTACCTTACAATGTGTGTTCCACAGAAGTTCTGCCTCATAGAGCAAAATAGTTTTATTAGCTCTCTATAATTCTCTCTCAGAGAGGTATTCTCAGTTCTCTTGCCTTTTTTTTTGATTTTGTATATTTGTCCTTAAGAAGTGGACATGGGAACTGGATACAACTCTGTAACCTTTTCCTGCACAAGGAGAGTAACTTTGCTTGGTCATACTCTGTTCAGGTACTACAGTCCTGAACAAAAGTATAGAGCTGCCTCGTGCTGGCAGGTAGATCCTGCTGGCTCGAACTAGGATGTGAGCAGAGTTTGTTTCTTTGAAAGAGAACAAACAAGGGTTTGGGACAGAGGAGATCTGTGCAGAGAAAGTCTAGCCAAGTTTGGAGAGGAAACTTTGGCTGAGGTTTGTTGTATTATTGTTGCTGTTTGAATTGCAAATAAAGGCCAGGAAGGAGGCAAGCTTGGACTACGTACAGCGTGTGAGTACTCTCTTTAGAGCTGGTGGGAACTTTGCCTGCTCACCCACACGCACAAATGCATGCACTCAAATCTCAGACTGCTCTGTCCCTTCCAGGCCTGAGTTTGATGCACTTGCAAGTGAAAACAGAAAACACCAGCTGCAGATAAAGAAATACTGGTGGCTAAATTATAGTCTTTAAATACAAAGGTACTATATAGGGATAAATATAGGTTGTATTTAACACAGAACCACATGAGATGGCTGAAGCTGTCACACTGGAATGTATAGATAACATAAAATGAATGTTCCTTTTGCAAAAAAACTAGAGGACAAGTATAATGCCTGGAACCGACATGTGCAGACAATGCAGTTCCTGCATTGTGGGGATTGCCTCCTTCTGGTGTTATATGGAGTAGTCGTCTGTTAAGCTGAGTTGTCATAATCTTGGTATCACAGAACAGGGCTTCACTGCCTAAGTATAGGCAGATGGTCATAGATATTAATAAGAGCTGTATTAAGCAGGAAAAAAACCCACTTATATTATCTTAGTACAGAATGACTACTCCCCCCATACACACAGAGGTATACATTCACGAGGCTCTTAGTTTGCCAGTGCAACCCTTGAGGACACTGTTCAGGATCTAAACAGTACTGTTTCATAGGAACCTCTTCAGAGTAAGGCTTATGATGCAATACCAAGAACGAAATCTTCAGACCTGCTTCAAAATAAGCAAAGATAAGCGAAGAGTGGGGAAGTTTAATTTCCCAGGACTTTGATGAGTGAATTTTCTACTCACCCCACCACAAGTCAGGATTTTGATGACATTCCAAAGTTAATGCTATTGTTTTTTGATCTTTGAACCCTAACACCTGTCAGTGCCACATTCCCAGAAGACAAGCTTGGGGCTGGTATTCCTTTTTAACAAAATATATTTACAGACTTATCTCTCCCTGAACAACATCCATCCTGTTGGACTACTAGAAAAGTCATTTAAATGCATCTGAAAGGCAACTCTTAGGGAAACGCTGAATTTCATCAGACATGATTTTACCTGTCACACTAGAGGCATCTGAAATAATTCTGGATTTATGGGATGCAACCGAGAGAAGAATTTGACTTCAGTAATTGGAAATGAAATCCATCTTTTATTTGAGTTTCCAGAATCCACCTTTCACAAACAAGTTTCCATGTCACTTTGTAATTTCTGTCATAATTCTCTGTTCATACAGAAGAAGGAAGAAATACGAGCCTTTTATAAACAAGGAAGTGCTCTAACTCACTCCCTTGTGCAGGAAAATTCAGAAAAGGACTGAAACTCTGAAATTAGTTGTTCCCTGGACTGTGCCAAACACCCACCCCTTTTGCAAAAGCAAAGCCTTTGGCTCCCCTCTCCTGCAGATCCACACGTAGCACAAGAGATAGCCCAGTATGAGAGGTGGGAAACCACTGCCCTTCCCTGCTTCGCCTGGCACCCGTTCGCAGGTCTCTTCTGGACTCTTGTCAGATCTAGGTCCCCTTCCTTGATGGGCATCACCAGGGAAAGTCCTCTGCAGTGCCTAGGGAGAATGGTGCTGGACAAACCTGTGACAGATGTGGAGCAAAGCTACTTCTCCTTGCTGAGCTTACAGCAAAGCCTGCTCTCAGATTTCATCTCTGTGTAGGACAAAGTATCTCGTCCACCTACACAGAAACTTGTCTGTCCAAAGGTCTCCAGTGACTTACGGGCATACAGGTTAACAAGCAGATGGGCACAGCTCACATTGAATAACCCTTTCCCCAGCCAGCAGCTAATGCCACCAGATCAGTTTGTGGTCACAAATAATAAAAGCTTCAGCTTTATCAACACTTAGGTAACACTTTCTGGCCACATCTGAGTGAGATTCAGATTGTCTATCTCTGAGTCATGGTATTACACACTCTTGCTTATTCCTTTGACCTAAGTAAAAGTCATACCTCTGAGAAAAGAGAGCCTGAAATTGAGTGAGGGTTTCTGCTCGCTAATGGCTGAAGCCAAGAGAGATTCAGACTGAATAGCTAATGAAACATTACCTCCATTAGATAATTTCTAATGCTTTTTCATGTGCAGCCAAAATAGAAACTTGATCAATAAAGAGCAGTAGCTGTTTTCAATGCAGAGGTGCTAGCGCTGAGTTGCATTCAGGAGAGCCGAGCTAAGATCTGATAGTTGAGTAATGGCCACATCTCTGTGTTGCTGGTGGTGCTCCACCCTGGGTGTCTGTGTTCCGTTTTGTGTAGCTGTTGCCATTTGCTGTCTTACCTCAAGGTCAGATTGCAGTTACATGGCAACTAGCCATCACTGCAGTGATCCAATAACAGAGATTAGCACAGGCCAAATAATTTGTAGGAAATTATTAATCTTGCAAATGTTACCTTTCTGCACAGGTAACGACTTTCACTAATTCAACTGGTATTTAAATTACTGGCTAAAAGTAGTTTGTGGTGAATAGCTGTTAAGTCATAGCTATTCCTGTATCTAGCTCTTTGGGACTACTGAAAAATGAGCTGTTTGGATCACACAACCGTGCTGTACTTCCTGATTGGATAAAAAAGAGTCTGATGATTGGATTTGCATATTACGTTCTTGCAGCTCTTGTCTGAAATGTCATTTCTGCAAATTATCTGTAATACCCTCATCAAATGGGCTGTAAAGCAGAAATACCATTCACTAAAACGTTTAGAGGATGCATGTATACAAGTTACAGGCTTTTGCCTAGAGAGGCAGGCACACCATTCTTGTTGAATACAGAAAGCAGCAGGCATACAGAGTTCTCCACAGAACACCTTTCGGCCTTGCTGGCTTTTGTGGGACAACTTTGGTGACTAATGAGAGTTCACTTTCCCAGTTTGTTCAGTCTTTGACTTCTCAATGAGGCGTATCAGTAATGTGGCTAATTGATGTAAACTGTGGTGTGGGATTATGGTATGGATGTCTCTGCATATGGATTGGTATGATGTTGTTGGTATGCTGATCAGATGTTATAACTTAGTGTAAAATTAACTGTGTTATCAACATCCAGATTTGGCCCGACGGACATGTTTTCTCATTCATGTAGTCTCATTTTATGTTTGTTTTTCACAAGCAATGATACAAGCCTTACAAGGCTGTAAGGCAAAGCAGAATTAGATGATACTACTGCAGGTTTTTTCTACATCTTCAAATTGGTAAATCTAGATGTTTTTCTATGCATGTACTTCTAAATGTGGTGTCTTTTCTTCATCAATCTTGATATAGGAACATGAAAAAAACATGGAATGGATAGTAAGTTTTAATATTTTTAACTACGATCTTTCAAAATATTTTTTGCATTTTAACCTTGACTTGAAACTAAAGATTAGCAAAAGGGTTGAAAAACAGGTAATTAAGTTAAATATATTTTTAGGGGATAGGTACATATAAAATGAAATCTTACTGAATTTTTCTCTCTGCCAAAATCATGGTGAATTTCTGTTTTGATGTGACATTATTCTAATATTTTTCTATTCTTCCAACCAAATCCTGTAATTACTCTTCTTCTAAGTACTCATTAAGGTATACTTGGGACAGAAATATGGACCTTTTAGTGTGTCTAAGTATTCTGGGTTTGCAAGAGGATCTTGTAAAATTAGCAATATTTTAAGAAAAAGTTCAAAATAAAGTTTAAATTTCTTTTCTGTAGACTCAGTCTACTATCAAGCTCAGCAATGCTGCAGCTGTCATGATGCTTGGCAGAGAAACCAGTAGAATATAAGAATCTGTTACAAAAAAAATCTGATATTCTGATACAAATACTTGGTGGACAAAGTTGATGACCTCTTTTTTGGACGGAGAAGGACAGGACAGGACAGGACAGGACAGGACAGGACAGGGATGTGGGGCAAGATTATTCTGGGAGTCTTGTTTGTTTTGTAATGTGTAGAGCAGAGTCATTTGAACCATTCAAGTTTGATGCATGTGTGACTGATTTAAAGATTAAAATTCAACCATGTGAATTTAAAGACCTAAATATAATGACAAAAAAAAGGCCTCATTTGTGGAATTCATACTAAAGCACGAACTGCTGCAGGAAAATGATTTAACCTTCAGGAAGCTGAAAGAGCTGGGAAAGCAATGCTCCAGACTCTCTGCAAACCACTGTCTAACAAGTAGGTGTCCTCACCTGAGTTGGCTTGATTTCAGACAGAAATATCCAAATACAAGGAAACCACGTGAGCTAAAGTGAGAGTTCTGGAAAGAGAAAGGGTGTGGTTGCCTCATGTACAATGACTAGAAACAGTAATAGAAGAGGGAGGTATATATTACTTTGTGTACGTGCGAAATGATGCACATGCATGATGTATTTACTTCCTACAGCGTAAACAAAAAGAACTACAAAATTGTCTCCAAACAAGAGGGAAAGAACTGGAGACCCCAGAGTGGACAGAGTGAATTAGGTGCAGTCCTGGAGTGTATCCTTCAGTTTGGTTAGAAGCCAGTTTGGGTGCTCTGATGCTGCTCTGTTGGTTACCAACCGAAACTAAGCAAGTGGAGACAACTGGCAAATCTTTTTTTCAAAAACATTGACAGTCCAAACCTAAGATGGTACCTGAATGGACCTTCATTCCTTGATTGTTCCAGTCTGGTTTCCAGAACTGGATGCCCAGCAGCATCCATTTAGTTGGGGAGAGGTTCTCAGCCATTGTGCCAGCACCCAGGTCCCTTGCTATTGCTCCAAACCCAAAGCTCAGGTACCAACAGCCAACATCTCAAGTGGAAAATCATTACCAGAGTTGAGAGAGATGCCTCTGCAGAACTTAGAACTAAGTTTTGTTAATGTCTGTGTTCTGAGACCACTGAGACTGAGAAACGAGAGATAAAGATTCTGGCAAACTGAATGACCCAGGGCAGGTGTTCCCGAAACAGGTCACATCTACACTAGTCTGTAGTCATTGATAGTACATGTAATTGAGCAGATGCACCACTGCAGAGATTGGAGGAATGCCCTACCCACTAGCTAACAGTGTCACATCATCTGTACCCATGCATCCCTGTTTCCTGACACCTGAAAAAGTGCCCCAGAACAAGTGTCTGCTAAAGCAGTACAGAGAGCTTTGGGGACACTGTTGCAGAAAGTCCATGGACAGAACAGCAAGACTACCACACAATTCTCAATTGCTGGAGTGGCAAAGGATGTGAGCTTTTGTTTTCTGTGCACACAGCCTGTGTGACAAGGTCAGCCTAGTTGCTGACCTGTCTGGGAGCAGTGAGAGCAGGGCTGCTCCAGGACAAGGTATGAGAAAGGAGCTGAGGGTCACCACGGTGTTAGCTGTGTCTTTCTGGATAGGCACCATCCCACCACATCTGAACCCATGGGCAAGCCTTGTGCTGGTCACAGAGTTCACCCACAGCCCTGGATGCTGCAAAGGGACGAACCAGGTCCAGAGTCTGATATTTAAATTGAGGTTAATAACTTTTGCCTCTCTCCTGAAGTGCTGTACCCTTAATTAATGTTTTCTTAATGCTTTGTAAAAAGCTCTGTGGTAAAAGACACTGCACATGCACAGACTAATGGCATTCCCACAAAGAGAGCCTAGAGGTTAGCTGAACTCCTTCTCAGAAGTTGAAGATTTTTTTGCAACTTTTCCAAATAAATTAGCTAATTTTCCCTCCCATGAAAACAATATAGCGTCAGAGCGATGGCATTTTTTAGCTGTTCTAGACTAGCCAAGGTCACATTCCACTGCAAGGCGATTGTCTTCCAATGCATACCATTCCTTGGGATAGATAAACAATGAGTTAATGTTTACGGGGAATACTGTCAAGAGAAAATATTCTAAAATTATCTCATATTTTAATTGATTTCACTTCACTGGAAAAAATAAAAGACAAGGAAAGCAGTAAATTTCATTTAGATTTTCATATTTTGGAACACGTAAATTAGGAATCATTAACAATATAGTTATGGCAACATCACTGGTATTCTTTCAACATCAAGGTGATTTTCCTTTAAAGGGAAGTCAGCCACAAAAACGTTATTTTGCATTTAGAAAGGTAACAGAAGATTGTTTAATTCTTTAAAGTGCATAGGAATGCGTGATCTTCTAAAATCAGTGCAAGACTTCTTACTTTGTTGTGACTAAAGTCACAAACTATGACTTTCATTAGTAACAGATGTTGCTTTCATCTTTGAACTACATAGCATGAATACAAAACAAGGACTGACATAGGTTGCAGACTTCCCATAGGAATACATTTACACCCCACACAGCCTTTCCTGTATCTGTTGACTGATCATTAGATCTCACTGCAGTGTTGATCCTTTTTACATGCTGGCCTAGTAAAGTCTACATGTTTGTCAGCTGGGATGAATTTAGTCCATGGTCTCATTCAAAGGTGGTCAATTCTGTAAGTAACGCCATACCTGTATTTTGCAGAACTTAGTCCTCTAAATGCACTCTAAATGACATATTGTGCCTTCCAGTTAGCAAGGATTACAAGACAAAACTTAGCAGCTCATTCAAATATCTGCACATTTACCCTTATCCTTACAACACTATATTAATTGCTTTTCATGTTCCTGTCTTTTTAAAGCTATAGATAAAACTCTCTCTTCAGAAGAAAAGGATATAGTTTTTTCAGGCTGATCAGTCAGATTATTTAAACACTCACAGCGTGACTCAGGCCTTGCCCTTACCCATAAACTACTCTTCAGGACTGAGTTGGGAATGCACATTGCACTAACCATTGCTCCTGCTATGCATTCAGCAGTTAGTGTCTCCATGGAACCACTCCAGAAGGAAATATTTTCTGTATCATCAACCATGTTCCATTTACTGGGAACAAACCAAACTCAATAGCCAAAACTTTGAGTCATTTACTCTTTTGATTTGATTCAAGACTGATGCCCTGTCTGTTAATCGACAAGACACAGAATTTCACTTACAAGTTTTACTTTCCTCAATCCTGAGAGTTAAACAAAACAACCCACTGTGTTAAATTTTGCTATGGAAGGCAACTTTGTAATAGAAATTGAAAAAATCTAAAGCAAAATTCACAAATTAAAAAACTATGCTTTCAATTTATTTTCTTTTCCGTTCTATTTCATGTGTTTATTCCCATTTTATTATTTTCTTTGCTGCCTTTATTTCGTCCAACTAATCAGATTTTCCCTAGGTGTGTCCTTGTTTTCCCTCCCATTGCCTTCCTTCTTGATGATAACTGGCACTCTGTGTTAGTGTAAGTCCGGGTGCATGGTACAAAACTGGTCCCTCCTAGTTCCTGAGTACTAGTTTGCTGTTGAGTTGTGCCTAGAAGCCCTTCATATATGATGACTAAACTACTATTTTCTCCTGCCTTCCAAGAGCTTCTATTTTGCCCTTGGGTTTAATTTTTTCCTTCTTGCCAGCTGCCTCTCTTTTTCTCCTTTTTTTTTTTAAAGAAAGTCAGTTATACAACTGCCTCTACACACAGTAGAGGGAAGACTGCTGTTTTCATTTAAAATCGTTCGCACATTTGATGTAGTCCATTCTGGGTTGCAATACATCAGGCTGTGTTAGGAATGAACAACACCAAGGTTATGAGTGGGTTTCCAGAACAGGACAGAGGGCCTGGCCATGCCTGTGTTTGAGAGGTTCCCCTCCTCCTGAGGAAGATGCTGTAAAAACCACAGAATAAACAAAGGAAGCTTGCAGTACTTTTTCATCACAGACTGCCTTGGGCACAGAAGGAAAAATGGGTTAATGACAAAAAGGCTTTTATATTAATCCAAGGCAAAAATGATCGTCCTTTCAAATGCGATTACTAGGAAAGTGATTTGGAAGTCAGTGGGACAGAGTGGTGTGGAGTAAGCTGTCTCTCTGATACATATCACTGAGACCTTCACACTGACTGATTCTAATGAATACAGAGTTGACATTAGCAGAGACAAAAAGTTACATGAGCACCACGTTGCCTTCAACAGTTCGCTTGCCCTAGAAAATTTTCTCAGGAACAAAAGGCGTTATTTTGTCTCATTCGAGGAGCAGCGCCTGTAAATGTTTCTCTGGAAGTCAGAAGCAGCTCACCCTTTCAGAAAGAACATAAAAACATCTCTAAGTCATATACAACTATATTTACAGCTCTGTGGAGATGCAAATGGGACTTTACGTAAGGTTCACGCAGCAGTGCTGGGCCAGGTTCAGCCCTGGTGCAAGCAGAGCTGGCTCTTCCAGCAGAGAGGCTGCAGCAAGAAGTCACCTCATAGTGCTGCGGGTGGTTGGAGCTTTTAATGAATTAGGGACTGCCCTTTGGTTATTCACCTCCCTCGGAGGCACGGCATTCAGCACTGGGGACTGCTTTCTCCTGGTACTTTTGCAGAAGTAGCCTGTCCTGGGAAAGAGTGGAGGACTGATGCCACACATTGCTATCCTCCTGACACCCAGATTGAGCGTCTCTGTTCATGGTTGCAGTGAGGGCGGCAGGCTCTGCCTTTCTGCCAGGAAACTGTGCAGTGTGGACCAGTGCCTATCAGATATCAGCCAGCCACAATATTTAGACGTAATTCATTGTGCTAGAGAAGTAGAGCCCTTTATAAACACTTTAAAAAACTTGTGCTTGGTGTGCGATATGGCACCAGCAACAGCAGAACACAACATGAATTGTGTGGTTTTCTCCAGCTGCTAAAGCATTTTGTTAGAGAAACATATAAATAGAAAGTGGTCTTTTTGAGTTTTGTTTTGTACTACTCAGTGCCTGCAGTCCTTGTTCTACATTTATTCAGCCTTTGAATCTAGCAGATATGAGCTAGAAGTCAATGAGAATTTTATTAGAATAAAAAGAAAGTTTAGAAAAAAAGAGTAAGTTGCCTTACTGTGCAGCTCGGCAACAACATTCAAGCAGCTGAGATGGTTAAGCATATAAGTAAGATCAATCAGAGTAACATATGGGTTGTCTTACTTTGATAAGGACTGAGATTTCACAATTGCAGAAATTTTCAATTACCCCAAAGGTGAGGGAAGCAAGAAGATTCCTGACTATCAAGTATGGAAGCTGATTTGTGCTTTGGGAACACATAGTGCTTGACTGTTTGGCTTATTTTGCAAGTTACTGAGTGCATCAGCCCCCTCTGATTCTCTGCTCAATAGGCCTGTCTTTCTACTCAAAATGCAAGACAGCCTGCAAAGACAACTTGACCAGAGCGCGAACACTCTAAAGATGAGTGAGCAGGGTGAGCCTGCAGTTCCTTTCCAAATCTCCTTGGTCTAAAAAAAAAACCCAAAACCAAAAATATCTCAAACAACCAAATCAGAAAGCAAATATTATTAACAGAGTATCTGAAAAATATCACAGATTCCTAGGGAGCAATCACCTGGTTGTAAGAGAGCTAGGAAGTGAAGCACAATATTGCATGTACTGACCATTATGCGGTTAAATACATCATCCCTTTCATATCTATGACTTAAAACAACAATATATATCCCTCAGCCTCGAGGCACAAATTCTTAAAGTCCCTAAGCAAAAGTATATGATGACACACATGAGTGGATGTTACCTTAGAAACAAAAGCAAACAAGGGTTTTTTTCCTCTCTGCTGGACCAACTCCACCTCTACCAGGCCTGTGAACAGTGCTAGCAGTGGACAGTGATTTTGTGATCCATCTGTTTGCTTTGGGGTGATTTGTTTAGCAGTGACCATTAATTTTGTCATTGGTTTTAAATGGCCCTTGCAGAGTAAGAGGAAATTAATTCTGAGTTTTCTGGCTGTAATTAAAGAAACCAGGAATTTGTTGGGAATTTTTTTTGGTCCTAAAGATATTTCTAGTGACATGTTAGAGAGAAACCATGAATCATGCTTTGCCTGTCTTGGGGTTTGGATTTTGTTTTTTTTTTCCAACAAGTTAAATTGTCTTGTACTAGATGCAACATCATACCAGCCTAAGAGCTTTCTCCTTTTGTGTTAAGTTTCTATGATTTACTTTAAAACCACAGGTTCAGAAAACCAAATTATGTAAAGAACACAATAGAAACACTAGAGACTTTGGCGAAACATGAAGACTGTGGTTTTAGATAGGCAATAACTAAACAACTCAGATAGAATAATACCCAGAATCAGCCTGCTGTCATCTGTAATGTGAAACATTGCAGTAAAATTTAAACTAGACTGGCTGATTGGACAGACATTTATCCTGTGGTTGAGTGAGATATCTAGGTCATTACCAGCACTCTTAAACTTGACTTTTTTCTTTCTTTGACAAATTAGATTCCTTGCATGTGGTTTTCTATTGCAAACCTCTCTTCTTCTGTTCTCTGAAGTCTCTTGTGGAGGTCTCAGCCTAGATATATCACCCTTGCTACTCAGGGAAAAACAAAATCAATTTAAAAAATAAGCTAATGAAGAAAAGACCTTGAAGAAAAAAGCTTGACAGTTGAAGACATTAGCTTATTGCTTCTTTCCTCATTGTGTCATTTGAATCCCCATCTCTGCTCATCCTATCCTATACACTTGAAAGTTAATTTCCGCTTTTAAAGGATGCCATGTATCAGTAAGGCCTTGAAAAGCAGGTAAGCAAGGGATGTTCTGAAACTCTTTGAGAGTTAGTGATCATCTTCTGAGTTGTTTTATCATGAATTAAGAGATTGCTATGTATACTGTAACTTGAAGCTTCTTGGCATACATGTTTAAAGGTATTAATAATATGAACAGCACCAAGGCATAATTACCACCTGACCTGGCACACCATGTCCTTGGACTAAATTCTGTTGATTAAAGGCTCATTCAAATGAGCGTAAGTGGAGAAGAGGCTTCAGGCTCAATATTTCCTCATGCCATCTCAATCCTTTTATAGTAATTTTTAAGAACACACTGCAAATCATTACTGGTCTTTCTACTTTGTGACTCACACCTGACTAGTCATAGATACAGGTATTTGCTGTTTCTGCCTACGGTGTATAGTGCATGTGGCTAATCAGAACCCTAGTGAGTTATTGATTTTACCTGAAGACTCTTGTCTTTTGGATATGGCAGTTGCACTTGATACATTACAGAGAAATGGATCCAATCTTCTTAGCCTCTGGATTCAAGCAGCAAAAATTCAGGAAAATGTGGGTTTGGAAAAGGCATACTTCTATTAGTATTGTTAATTGAATTTGTAGTCTTTTTTTTCAAAAAAGAAAAGATTTTGCACTCATTTAATACTACTGTTTAATTAAAAAAGAAGTCATCTATACCAGCATGAAATATGTTTATATCATGAAAGTTCTCATCAAATAGTTTAAAGTTGAAGGGCTGATACGTGTCCTGTCTCGCCCTGACAGTTACTGCACAGCATAATTCAGTGCTGCCAATCAGATCCGAACAAAGGAAAGAGAAGTTGTCTGTGAATCACTTCTCACCTTAATTAATATAAATATTGAGTTTGCACAACTAGATTTGACAATTTGAGGCATGCCCAGATTTTCTGAATAACTAACACTTAATGACTGATACCCAATACTTGGACCTGTCACTAAAGGTGACGTCAACAGTGAAGGGTTTTGTTTTGTGGAAGTGACTGGAGCCTCAGAAGGACTGGGTGTCTTTTGTAGATGTTTTGGAAATAACACCTAGCTCTAGATGGAAAGGTTCCCACTGGTTTTGAGAGCTCATAGATGTATTCCATGCATTTCTGAATTGAATTCTCTTTCCTTCCACTCCATCTCATTCGTGTTTGCCTCCTGCATATACTCAAATTAATACATCAAGTCTGTTCTCCAGAGCAAAGGATGCTTAAGCTAGATCTGCAGAGTATGTGAGCAAAGCCAAATCTGAGTATGCAATTGTGTGTGTTTGTAGCAGCAGAGTCTGATTCTAAAAGTTATATTTATCTGGCAAATTAATAGTACATCCACAAAATGTCTCATTTAACATGCTTGCAAATGATCTGCAGTTCATGAACTAGTCAATTCAGCTGAGTAACTGGGGTTAAAAAGACCCACCCTGATAACACCCATTCCAAAGTATTTGCCCAACTCTGACTCTAGATAATTAGTTCGAATCTGGCAAAGGCTGATCCTAGATACCGAAAGGCACAATAGTCTAACAGCATCTTATCAGACTTTCTAAAATCCTGGTCTGATTTCATTTCCTAGACAGTGGACAACTGTCAGAAGGAAAATTACTTCCAGCACTAGCCTTAGTTAGGAATCTCACCTTCTGTCCAGGGTCTTAATCAGCAAAGCCACTAAAGTTCCCTGTGATTCTTATTAAAGGGGTTCTGGACTAGGATTTGTTGAGAGAAATACAGCTTCTGAGTAAAACGTACTGTTCAACACTGTCATTTTTTCCTGGAACGAAATAGGTGAACAGCTTCAGTCTCTTTAGTTTAAAATTCATCTCTCAAATTAGTGCTGAAAAATTTGAGTAGTCTGATTTTCAGCAATTCCGAGTACCCGCAGCTCTTGCTCCCTTTGTAGGAGCAAATAGTCAGCAAGTCTAGAATTTGGATCACTTAACTGGGGATATAAATAAATATTCATATTTGTGTTACATTTGGTTCCCATTTATAATATTAGGGCAAAACACTAATTCACACTGGTGTCTGTAACCAAATGATTATATACATAAGTGTGCATATGTGAGAGAGACAAAACTAGCAAGAGACAATTCATATGGTACCCAAGATTACACTAAATAATTACTTACATTGTTTTGCTTTTACATTCTGTTTCATGGTCAAGGCATATACAGGTGCAAGTGCCTATGTAACATGCCACACACCAGTCTATTTTGCCTCTCGCATTCTGTGGTCAGGGCTTTATGCACATATGTTTATTGAATGTTGGTGATCAGGTATGAACTCCAAGAGTCTTTAGAGAAATGGAAAATCAGTCTTACCATGACAGAAGAGTTGCACTAATTTTGTTCAGCTAATTGATCAGCAGACCACATGGCAATCTGATCTTCTCTAAGTCTCTAAATATAAGTAACATCTGCTGGGAGAAGCAATCTTAATGAAGATGAGTAGAGGTCAGATAAAGCTGAATATATAGGAATAAAATGTAGATTTATGACAATTAAGTCAATTAGCCTTTGGAGCATTGCAGAAAGCAATGTAATGCAGTCTTTTTTTTTGCTAAAGAAAGAAATAAAGGCTTTTTACAGACTCTCTGGACATCTTTCTAATACATGTGTTTAATCAATCAGAAATTATGGGTCTCAGTGAGACACCCAGGGAGGAACATTCAGTCTCTTCTGCTATGTACAAGGTCCAAGTAAAGGGTCAGAACGTGCCATCCAGAGTGTTGTGGACTTGGGGGATTTTACCATGATTCTCACAGTACCAAACATGCAAACGTAAGGTTTGCAGGTAAAACAGCTATGTTGCAGTCTCAATTTAGTTTACTTCTTGCCTGCACTCTCAGAACCGCCAAATTCTAGAAATGGAGAAGTGTAACAAACATCAGTAGGTTATTCCCATAGGGCAGGGAAGCCGGAATGCACACAGTGTGCATGACGTATTCCAGATGTTTGCCTGATCTGTACTTAAAATCCTCCTGTAAAGGAGATGTGCATGTTTCTGAAAAGCCAGTTCCAATGCTACACTTTACTTCTGATCTAACTATTTTTCTTAAAATTTAATCTGAATTTAAGTGATGAATTAGCCAATTACTTCATGTCCTACTCTTTGTGAAAAAGGGAAAAATTGATTTCTGCCACCTCTAAAATAATTTTCCTTTATTTGCAAAGTGTTATTATCTTCCTTCTGTCTCTGCTTCTTAGACTAAACAATCCCAGTTCTCTTAACCTTTCTCAGAGGTTCATGTTTTCCAAACCTCTTATCATCTTGCTGCAGTTATCTTAAAATGCAGCACCCAAAACTGGACACACTAATTCAGCTGAGGCTGCACCAGTGCCAAGTAGAGCAGAATAATTACCTCTCTTGTCTTATACCCAGCATTCCTGCTAATACATCTCAGAGTGACATTTGTCTTTTCTGCAAGAGCATCACATTGCTGTGAAGAGAGGCTTGAAAGTGTGACCCAAGAGCTGGCTGAAGTTTCAGAATCCAGAAGGCACTTAAAAAGAAGCAGGGGGGCGGGGGTTGCATGGGGTGGAGGGGGGAGGGAAGGTTATGTCTCAGTCAATCACACAAGATGGGGATCTGGCTCAATATACTCAAATGACTTGTGTTGACAGTTTTGACTTAAAATCAATGATCATCTATAGCCAAGCCTCATTTAATTTGATTCAATGAGTGGGAAATCCCTAGCAAAATACAATTTTTTGTAAAATGAGATGAATGAGCAAACACTGGAAAAGGCACTGAATCACAGAACACACTTTGATCTGCAAATGGTATCAATTCTGTCAAGCACTTGAAGTCCGTGAGACCTTATTGAAGAAGTCCTGTGCAACGCAGAGAAACTGGGGGGAAGCTTTCAGCACTGGGGGAAGATGAGGCGTGATGTGCAATTTATATGGCATGCAAATTGAAGAGATTCTAATGAAACCGTCTTCACAGAGTGCCTAGCTGTTTTTTAATCTGTGGTCCAGTTAGCCATGGTGTCTTTATAATTTGCCAGGCCAAAGTATCATGCTCGATTACTTCAGTCACCTCATGTATTCCTGTAACAGTTTAAGACACACTAGCAATGACTTGTCACCTTAGTAAAATCAGATAGGTCTAATTTACAGAATGTAGAATGTTAAATACAGCCAGGAGAGTAAAGTCATTTACAGACTATTTACAAATCTTTCTCTGCATTTGAACATTTATAAATCTCATGTAACTCACTTTCTTTCAACAATAAATGATGAGCAGAAAGACCCTCCTCAGCTCCCCTTCCCAGGACCTTGACAGTCTGGGAAAATTTCTCCTTTAGGCCACTTGCCTATTTAAAGTGTAAGTCTGATTGATTTTACAAGGAAGAAAGAAAGAGTGAGGGTGTTATTGTGTTTCAGAACCTTTATCAGGAGTTTGGCCAGAACTGTCACGGGTAATTTGCTTGTTAGCTTGATGAGAGACTTCACAAGTGTTACGATACAGGGCCTGTATAGGATGTCTGAAGTTGAGTGAGAGGGTACACATTAGAAGGAGAAGCAAAAGGACATGATATAATTGTCCCAACAGCACTTAATTCCCTTTCAGAGGAGGTCAAAAGGAAGAACCTACACCTGCACACCCTCCTTTCTGTGGTGGAATTGCTGCTGTTCACGCTAAAGTGTTGGTATTAAAATGCTACTCCAAGGCAGTGCTGCTGGGGCAGACACTCACAGCTAGGTTCCAGAGAATGTGCAGCAGAAGGCAGTCCCTCTCACAGAGCAAAACCACTCTGAATAAAGGCTCAGGCAGAGAAGGCGCTGTCATGCCTTACAGCTGAGGATATCAGACGCACTGAAATAACATGCAATGCCCTACGCTACGCAGCCTGTTGCATAGCCCAGCTCAGCCCACTCACCATGCAGAGCTTATTACTAGTCCATGTTGTATTATCATGTAGTATTGCATAAACTAGGTTTTGTCATAAAAGCCAGCCTTGTCCGTGTAAGGAATAACTCATGAAATCTGTGTACCGTGTAGGAACATTTTCTTTCATGCTGTTTTACGTATTATTTCATAAAGCATTCCCCTGAACCAGACCTGGGCAATTAAGTGGGAGCCACCAAGTGAGGCTGAAGTTGTCTTCCACCCATGCAGGGGCACACCATCCTAATAAGCAACAAGTCTGACAAACATTACCCATATTTATGTTTTTCTTCCAAATTTGTGCATGCTTATCACTTTATGGTCAGAACACAGGAACAAGAGTTAAAATTGGAAGCCTGACATAACTTTCTGTCTTGTTCTCCTTTGGCTCAGAAGTATGAAACACCTGATCTGAGGAGTGTAAGGCAGGTCCTTGCGGCATAATAGTAATTTTATTGGAGGTGAAGAAACAATCAGGAAGATGGAACTGCCTTAAATGAATTAATTTCTTTCACATAGAAATTTTATGAGGGTCAAATATTTAGGCTTCAACCTTCTTAACTATGCTGTAATAAGAAGGTGGAGAAAAGACGTTCTCTTTTCTTCTCTTTATTTCCTTTTTTTTCTTTACTAATAAAAAGTCCTTTCTTGCTCTTCTTAGGCATCTTTACTTTCTGTATAGTAGTATTGCCTCAAACCAGACATATATTGAGCAAAACCTATATGAGCCATCACTTGCCTACCCTCCACCTTGCCCTGTAAAGAACTGTAATCTTCGAAGAAATTCACTGTATGTTCCAAGATGAAAAGATGTGGATTATTTCAGAGCCAAGTGAGCTTGCATCAGGTGAATTTTAGAGCAAGTCTGGGTGATATTTTTCAGCATGTTCTTCTGCAGCAGTAATACTTTTAGTTTATGTTCTAGCAAACATGTGAGGCTGGAGCACAGGATCAGGCACAGCCCTGCAGTCATCTACAGATTAGTTGTTAGCACATTCCCTGCCCTGCATTTGACCCACACCAGATAGATCAGGTGACTTTCAGACTCTGCATGAAAGATCCACATTGAATTCTGCCAAAACAACCCTTGAGCTGAATAGAGACTTACTGGGGTCAGACATGCTGGTGCTACATTTGCATGAATTAAACTGCACTGCAGAAGCATGAGAGGATGTCTCCCTCCTCCTGAGGAGTAGCCTGTGTAGGCTATATGTGAATCTTTCATCCTTACACATGGACAAAAAGAAAGGAAAGTGGCATAATTTCCTGAACAGGCAGACGCCCAGCATCGGATTTTCATTTCTTTTTCGATTAATTGAGTCGATTTTAGAAGACAGAATTTTGAACCTGAAGTTCCACTGCTGCAGTGCATGCTGTCTAATAGTGAAAAGAGTTGTTGATTTTGCAACATGTTTATTTCTCCGTTTAGAGTTGTATCCTAGATCTAGGATAGTTTCCAAATTGTAAGCAGCACTTGCAGGTGGACCACTGAGTGCTGGCTGGCCACAAAATGCACATGCAGCTGGTAGCTCAGAAGAAAAAACCAAAAGATTCTGCAAATGATACTTTGAATTTTGCCCCTTTATGTGTCTGGCTTGGATGATGCTACATGGGCACTGAATGCTGGGTAATGGGGGCCTCACGTCTCAGCTGGGGGAGCCAGTAAAGGAAGAAGATGGGAATTGGCTTGCCCATGAGCAGCTTGTGCATTTGCTTCCCTCTCAAGCAGATCATCCTCAAACAGGACACCCAAGAAAGAGATGTTGTTAGTTATGATCAAAGACATCATCATTCCTGTTTAATGCAAATCTGCTTAAAAGGAGAACTACTCAATCTGAGGTCCACTGCTGAATGCCTCCTTTGGTCATGATAGCCAGCACCATTACTGTCAGCAGTAGCTCTCAGCTCCATGCCAGGACGTGGACATGGACAGTCCTACTGGGGTTTAAACATAGTTGTTTGGAAATACCTGACTCGTGGAACCACTACAGACCTCAAGACCTGCTCTTCTGAATTCAGATCCCGTTTTTAATCACTGCACAGCAATAAAGGCACCTCAGGCATTGTGCCTCTCATAAAGTAACACAGCCACTTTAATTTAAAACTTATTTTGCCCATCGTTACAATAAGAACAATTATATACAGACCTAAGACACGTATGCACACTGTTATTAGTGCATGCATGGTGCTCATATCCCATCCTGACTTGGTTTTCTCCTCTAGTTGTTTTTAGCTTACGAGGTCCTAAGTCTAAGACTCATATATAGCACCTCATAAAATTACATCCTGCCCTAGGCTCTTGGTTCTGCCCAGCACGAACTTTAACAGCCATAAACGCTGAAAGGATTAAGTGGAAGCTCTCCTCGATCTTTTTAAGGAGCGTATATGTTTTTTAGAAGCAATGGGGTCTACAATACCAATATTTCTGAAGTCACATGGTTTTACATTCATACCAGTACGTATGCAAGGGACCATTGGAAGTGCAAGGCAGGAGAAAGCCTGGCCTGCTGCCTGATTTCTGTATGGTAGGAGAGAGCCATAACAACTTTAGTACTACAAGACAATGTTAATTCAAGGGAGGAAGAGTGAGCATGACATATTCAAAGCAGGCAAGGGAGCTGTGGCATAAACTCTTTCAAATGCAGTTTTCTAGAGGGACCCCTGAACATGGTTCTCAAGCAGAAGACTTTGACTTTTTGCCAAGATTATTTGTGGAGGAAGGAGGGTGGTAGGAATGTTTTCTCCAGGGGAAAAAAAAAACTCTTGCCCCATTAAAGCTTTCTGTTGCCAAGAAATTTCAGGGAAAATTCAGGAAAACTCCTTTTTATGTTCTTTATGATGTTTACTCTGTTGCATGGAGCCACAATAGGGATGAGAAAGGCTGAAGCATGATGCAGGGCTGCAAAATCTGTTGTATTTAATAGGGTGACATAAATAGTGTGTTTCTCTTTGCCCTCTGCCGAGTCCTGTGGGGAAAATCTGGCCTAAATAGCAAAATGAGAAGCCCTGAGAGTGGCTGCTGGCTCTCATCAGTTGGCCATCCCCTGGGCCAAGCCCCTGGCTCCAACAGAAAGTACACAGCGGATGTTTAATGAAAGGGCTGCTGCGGCTTATCTCTGTGTGCAGGGGACTTCTTTGTGAACTCGCTTGCTTTGAAAGATATGTGGCCCACTATGCTGGTATTGTTGGCTCTCACTTTAAGCACAACCACATGATTCACATAGGAGCTGTGTGCTAGGTCTGCCAAGGAAAGCTTCCCCTTTTCCCTCCCTGATTAGGAATAAACTCAGCAGTAGGCCATCGAGGTCACAAGATCTGCCTGTTATTGCATTTTACAGGAAGGAAGATACGTTGTCTTAAGATCAGTTTATCAGCTGACTTTCCTGTGAAGAAGACAGAGGCTATTTTCCTGTGTACCGCCACCCCCGTAATTCCCAAATGAGCACACTCTGTTTGCATCTCCTGTCAGCTCAGCTGTGCGCATTTCTGAAACAGCCCAGTATTAAGCAAACAAATAAAAAAGCCATTGTGAGACCCTGCAGAATCAACATCCCTTATCAAACTGCCGGATGGGAGGGGATAAATCTCTTCCTCGAGGCTGCCTGTCATCTCCCTCCCTCCCTCCCTCTCTCTCAGTGTCAATGCACAATTAAATCCGTTGTGGTGAAATAGACTCCTCTGATGATTGTACAGAGAGTTACTTACAAGGATGGTGAGAGCAGCAGAGCCTAGCAACTTTCTCTAGCTTCAAAGTGGTTTCATTTGAGCCTGCTGCTTTGAAAATCCAGAAGTATTTTGTTCTTGGAGTTTGGGGTTTTTTTGGGGGGTTGTCTTCTAAAGCTCCAGGTCTCTGCAGACCTTTTTAATCAGCTCTGCTTTTTCTGTGCAAGGAAACAAGCAGTGTGCAGAGCAGGCTCCCCCTCCCTGCCCCAGCCTCCTCTGCGAGGTTTCTGCTTTCATAAGGTTTTCAGCTGGGGAATGGTTGTGTGTTTCCTCTCTGTGCTCGCAGTGACAAATGCATTTCTGTGACCAGGAAACTGCAGATGTTACAGATGCACTAAGGCATAGCTTATTAGCTCATGATTCTTAATCTCTGAAGGGTTACACATATTGAATAATGCCATTCATTGACAAACAGTTGAAGGGAATCATCCTGGCTCTGAAGTATCTACAGTGGCACCTTTAATTGATTATGTTCTCTTTTTGTACATCTGTAATGCTAAAATAACCCTCCAATGCTCCCTGCATCTTACGAGCACTGATTAACCCAGCAAGAAATAGCATTTGCCAAAACAAAATTTCTACTTTTCAAATAACACTGTTTGCTTGACTGCAAACCTGTATTGTGCAGAACAGCTATTCATCTTTGATAATATCCACTAAATTTTTCAACATTTTTTAGTTAGATTTTTCATCTGGTTTTGCACTGCTTTGCTTTTCCTCTATCTACAGAGAAAACATTTGGTCTCTAGTACTAAGGGTCTTCAGACTCCTGTAATAATCCAGAGCCAAGGAGGGGCTGAAGACCACGTCAGTGCAGACCCCTTCCCATTTGCAAGCCAGGAAAAGTTTTGGTTTTGAGGCAAGATCAGTACTCACGTCACTATTCCCACAGCATTTTCAATAACTGTGAGTTGAATCCCTCAATCCTAGTTTTTCAGAGTCAGTGTCAGTCCAAAAATATTTTGTATTCTAACCTTAATGTGCAGGTCCATGTCTGCAGTTCAGTTACAGAAAGAGAATCAATGAGCTTCATGTGCAATCTTTGTCATAAAATATTTTTATGTATTTTGATCATCCTACTAGTAATATAAATTGTGTATATTTGGAATTATTATAGATACACTATGTTTGTTCTCAGACAATACTGCTTTCTTGAATTCTGGTAGCTGAATCTATACTGGGCCTTGTCATCAGCTATTGGATATTACGCATGCTACCTAAGAAGCTTAACTCAGATAATTTTTAGGAAGGTTTTTTAAAAAACCCTTCATGAATATCAGACTATAGCTCTATGAAGATAGTGTTTTATAATAGGAAAGGTAGGTCAATGTCCTAGCAGTACAAAAAAAAAAAGAACTTCTGCCGTTCTGTTTATTTTAGATTATTTGGAAAAGCCCTTGTCATACTGAATCTAAACTGGAGTATCTAAGAGAGAATTATAAAAAAGATGAAATGGGAAGAAAAAGAGGAAATAGAATCCTTCCAAGCTTTGTTGTTACACAAGCAGGGCTTGGTTTGAACTCTTTAATTTGCCACTTGCCAGCCTACATCTAAGAATCAATCTTGTTCGGATTTCCACAAAGGATCTCATTCTTTTTTTTGATAAAAAGACCTGGCAATAATTCTTTTGGCACTAGATGAAGAGCTTGCTTATTCCACTGGTGATGATTTCTTTTTGTTCTTATCTGGTTTAATGAAAACTTATAAAAAAAGTCTCTGAAAGTTTACGGATAAACCTTATGTACCTTTGTTCGGGTCATATGCTGAGGGGTTACTTGTTATTGTAGAATTCATTGCACCAGACAGAAACGTGGTTAATCGTGGCATTTTTGCAAGCAGTAGTCTTTATCCAAAAGCATGAACTACAGGGCCTGAGGCAGCCATGTAGGCAATACAACAATTTTCTTAGCAATTTTTCAGGAAATTTCAATGAAATCCAACAGAAAGGGGATGCCTTTGCTCTTTAAAGTTAAGAGAGTCCTGAAGAGCTCTTTTATACGGGTCTTTTTTTTATTCATTCCAAATACTGTAAAGCAGAAATCTAGTTCTCTGATTAGTTGCATGTAGCTGTCATCAAAATTGCATTAGAAATGTGGATAGTTTTTTTCTGTCAGTAGTACTGGTCAAAACTTATTGAAGTTTGCAACTTTTTGGAAAAACATGGTGCCATTTTTTCTAGCATGTCTGCCACCTGTCATATTCTGTGTTTTATAGCTTCTTCTTAATACATAGTTTTACACTCAAGCCTTTTAACAAAGCACGTGCAGCTCAATGACAAATTGTGTATCTATTTGCAGCAAAGGTTATAGTTGAAAATGTTCCTCAGTCTTTGGCTTACAATGTATCACCCTCACAGAGAGGCACAGATGGAAGGAGTAAGCTATAAGGCCAGAGGATGCAGCTGCTTCTCAACTGTGGGAAACAAAGTCCCGTGGGAAGTGCCAGCTCCTGTCACAGTGACCACAGCTCTTCCATGTGCTGTGAGACGCTGCTGGCCAGAGGCAGAGCCGCGTTCTCTCAGGCCATGCTCAGGGAACAGTCATCTTTGTTCAGTTTGACAAAGCAGTGGTACAGGTGAAGGTCGATCCTGCAGGGAGGGATGCTCCAGCTTGTGTGCCTTCCTCTGCACTTTGGCGGCAGCAGGACAGACATGGATGTACATGCATACGTGGTGTGGGACATTTGCCTGTGCAATGTTTCACCTTTTATCCATTATAACAACTTGCTCTTCTTAACTTGCATCTGCTCCTTCTCTTTGCTCTCCCTGCCTCTGCTCAAGCATCAGCAAGGATGGAATCGGGGTTGGTTTTTTAATTTAGCTGTCGTTCTCTGCAAAATGAGAGAAACAAATGAAATAAAATAATTATGTTCACTAATGAATATAGTTTAGTGGTTTGCTTAAATCCTAAAATAAATAAATCTCTGACAGTCCCCAGAACAATGCATGAGAAAATTCATATTGCAGTGGCATAAAAATCTCTAGCTCTTGCAACACATTTTGCTAAAGTAAATTAAGTTCTACAGAATAGCGGTGAATTAGGCTAATGTTAATTCTGTACAGCGAGGTGAAATACTGTCCACCAGGCAGATGAGGGCTCAAGGGACAGTCAGATTTCGGGAAATCCTATTTTCAAGGCTCATTCTCAGATCTCTCCTGCAGCCATGCATATTGGGTGCTTTCCTTTATGAGAGGGATATTTTTGTCCAGTACAAATTTTTTACATTTAGCAAGATTCAAATAAGAGGTTGATCTATAAACACTAGCAAGAATGTCAAACACTTCTACAGAAAATTCTTTTCAGAAGGGCTGTAAGAGCTCAGATCTCAGACCTGACAAGCGTCTCTTACTATTAGAGGACTCCCAGGTGACAGATTTTTCACTCTCCGCCCTCCAGGGAATTTCTATTCCTTCCTTCAATGTCCTCATTGGAGACAGGGCAGGATGTGACTGTGTGTGTTTGGTGACACTCAGTATGGTCCAGCTCTCAACAACCTGGGCTTGCTCTGCCATAGCGCTCTTCTTTCAGGACTACACACTCCGATCTGCTGGGTCTCTGAGTTGGTCCGATGCTATTCTAAGCCTCACTAGGAAGGCATGATCTGTGATAGTACCTCAGATGAGGTTAGAGACGATGCTTTACAGTGGTATTTACAGGTCAATGCAAAAGCAAAACAAACAGGAAGACTGGCAAGAAGAAAGTATAGCATGAATTCTTGGTCTTTGCTGTCTTTTTTTCTAGAAACCCTCTTTCATCTCCTGCATGTGTATGAGTGTGAGTCATGGTAGGAAGACAAGACCGCTCAAGGATGGGTAGGGGAAGGATCCAGCAGACAGAGATTGGGAGAATTAGGGTGGTATGCCTGGGAGTTTTGGAAAGCTGGAAGAGACGGACAATAAGTGAACAGCTGCAGCCCATCAGGCTATTACAGCTTTTGAGAAGTAAGAATACAGGCTTCTTTCCTCTGTCTTCAGAGGGACACATAAATTCAATCATCGTTTCTATGCTACATTTTGCTGAGAGATCAGGTTTTGGGATCAGGACTTTAATGAACAAAACCACAACTACATAATATTAAAACCTGTTCCAGGGATTATGTTCAAGCTCTGGAAAGCAGGAATTTTGCTGGGCCCCACACAAAACAGAAAACCCATCTGATGAGAGTAGAGTGCGACCTTTAAATCTGTTCCTGTGTGCATACTTGTCAATTACCAGTATCACTGTGTTAATGAAGTTTTCTTCTAATTTTTCTTCTTTTACAAATAATATTTTAATTTTCCCTTCAACTCAGTTCTCTACTGTCTTTATAAACAAATATAGAGCAGAGTCTCAGATACATCTGGCAATTAATAATCCTTTGGCCTGAATAGTCCTATAAAAAAGAGACAAGGCTCCAGGCAAAGACACTTCTTTTCACTTCACCATCTCACTCACTCTTAATTTATAACTGGAATCGTAACTCTTTTACCATTTGGAGGAGATGAAGCTGAGAGAGATCTAAATGACCATCCTGTGCAGGGTGGAGAACCTTTTTCATCCTACAAGCCACGTACCAAAACCTTTAAGTAGTTAGAGCCCAAAGACTTACAGGTCATCGCTTAGAGAGCTTGAGGTGTGGGATAACAAACACCTGGAATTTTTTCACAAACACCAGGTGCTAGTGGTCGGGGAGGGAGGGAGGGGACACCCAGGTTACTCTGAACAGTCCTGCTGGCTTTGCTTCCCTTACTCCTAGAGTTAAAATCATAGAATCATAACATTATATGATTTGGAGGATCATCCAGTCCCAACCACCCTGACATGGGCAGGGACACCTTCCACTAGATCAGGTTGCTCAAAGCCCCATCCAGCCTGGCCTTGAACACCTCCAGGGGTGGACCTTCCTCTGCTTCTCTGGGCAGCCTGTGCCAGTGTCTCACCACCCTCACTGTAAAAAGTTTCTTCCTAATGTCTAATCTAAACCTACTTTCTTTCAGTTTAAAACTTTTACTCCTTGTCCTATCACTACATTCCCTGGTAAACAGTCCCTTCCCAGCTTTCCTCTAGGCCCCCTTTAGGTGCTGGAAGGCTGCTATAAGGTCTCCCCAGAGCCTTTTCCTCTCCAGGCTGAGCAACTCCAACTCTATTAGCCTGCCCTCATATGGGAGGGTCTCAGTCATCCAGTCATATTTGTGGCACTCCTGTGGACCTGCTGCAATAGGTCCATGTCTTTCCTCTGCTGAGGGCTTCAGAACTGAAAGCAGTACTTCCGGCGAGGTCCAATGAGAACAGAGTGCAGGGGCACAATCACCTCCCTCAACCAGCAGGCCATGCTTGTTTTGATGCAGCCCAGGGTTTGGCTGGCTTTCTGGGTTGCTAGTGCACATTGCTGGCTCAGGTGCAGTTTTTCATCCACCAATATCCCCAAGTCCTTCTCCACAGGGCTGCTCTCAATCCATTCCGCCCCCACTCTATAGTGATACTGGTGACTGTCCCAGTGCAGGTGCAGAAACTTGCCAAATCCACAGGGCTAGCATAGCTCTGCTGCCAATCATGTGAAGTGCCATGAAAATCCTAGTTGTACTGCATGCCAGCAGCATAAACTGAGGAACTGAGGCTGTTCACTCCTGATATTCCTGCTCTGTTCCCCCAAATATCTCCCAAAGACTCGAGCTGGTTACATCCTCAATGCTTTGAGATAAGAGAGTTTCCCCATGAAATTCCAGAGATGCAGGAGAAGAGGCTTGACTTGGATTAGTTTTTGGTTTGAGTGTTTTCATTTTTGTCCTTGATAATCCAGCAGCCTGTACAGACTACTCTTTTACCTTGCTGTGTCTAGCCTTTCGCTTCCTGACAATAACATCCTCCTAATGTGCTATTCTTACTTGCTTTCAAGAATTCGCTCCTCCTACCCTGTTTAACACAGACAATGGATGTGCCTAGAGGCTTCCTCTCTTCTCCTCTTATTCATCATTCATTCTAACTTCCTCACTTCTTAATTCCCTCCTTCTTTTCTTCAAGTTAGCTCCAATTTGTAAACACCTCTTAGGTGCTGCAGTATTTCAGGCCCTGTCAAACCTTCTTATAAAGCAATGATCTCCAGCCCTGCCTTTGTCTTTACAGCAAAGACAGTCTAGCCTAAAAATTTTGGGCAATCAGTGCTACCATATTGCACTGCAGACCATTATTGCATTTTATATGGATACAACTCGTGCCAGATATGTCCTTGCCTTTTAAATGTATAGGATCATGAGATGATTTATGTTGCACTTTCTAGTCTCATTGTCTGACGTTTGGTACCAGACCATGGTGCACACCACACTTGCCAGCACTTTCCTACAAACAGCAAAGGAAACACAGCCTGAGACTTTCCCCAGCAATTCCCCTCTCCACTTCCAAGCTCCAGACTGAAAAACATTTTTAATTTTCTGCAAAAAGCAAATGTTGGCAGTAGCACAGTCCTCTAAAATCAGGCAAACATACACTCCATCTTTCTACCCTTCCTCAGAAATGTTGATGCCCTTGTAGCTGTACCTGTTCCAGGTACATATTTACATGGGAGTGAGGGAAGTGGAGCAGACAAGGAGGCTCGCACTTGCACTTACCCACACTGCATACAAATTCCCATGATTCATGTGACACAGCAACTGCCCCAACCCACACTAGATTCCCAGGGCACGACCTAATACAATCGTAACTGTCCTGACTGCTCCCTTCTTCTGCTACAGACAGAGTTCAGAAAGAAGGAAAAGAGGAAGGAGTGCATCACTGATCTTGCTACATTTTTGTCTTACCCCTCTGATGTTTCTGCTGCTCTCGTAACACTTGACTGGCCCCTTCATGGGGTGTCACATTTCCTTCTGTCAAAGTGATTTTCTCCTTTCCCTGAAACATTGCTGTTGACTAGTGATTTTGTGCAAAAATAAATATTTGAATGCAAACATTTCAACCAGTACATTTAAAGTTTTAATCAAATCAAATATATAAATAGGGCAATTTTTCTGGGCAGCTGGGAGATTTTCTTAGGGGTTAGAAGAGCAGCAGAATGAAACACTTTGCAGTATAATAACATACAGATGTTGCGACACAGCTTGCTGAGAGCATAACCACAAGTAGAATTCCCCCTTCCACACACTAATCTAATTCTTTGCCAGCATCACTTCTTGCTCAACTGCAGTGAGAGTGTGGAAATGCCTCAGAGCTTCATTGCAAGGGGAAGGATAATGAACAGTTATGAGTGGAAAAGCGGGAACAAAGATCAAGGCCTGCATACTGAAATAGCAATAACACGCTGGAGTATATCCTGTTGTGATGTATATGCTTTTCTCTTTAATTCCTCCCTTGGGCAGTTTGAGGATGGAAATGTTTTTCTCAGAGGAAGTATTCTCACTACAGATTTTATGGAGAAGCAGCAATTTCCGTAAATGGGATAATACTGGATAGTAGTTAGAGATTCCTTTCTCAGGTATGAACTTATGCTGTTAATTGCTGGTGCTCACTAGGGCGAAGCATTGGTAGAACCAGAATTATAAGAAATGCCATATATGCTATTATAGCAAAAAAGTTAAGGGTCAAAGACGTGTTCCTATAATGGAAGTACCAGCCTTCAGCAGTGCAGCAGTGAAGGATGCTGGTATTTTTACAGCTTAATCTTGCCACCATGTTTATACGCATTTTAATTATGCTTTTCATTATTTTCTAGGGTATAACTAATCTACAGCTTCAGGTGTCGATCACATTAAGCATATCAATGGTGTACAGTGCCACTCTGGGTGTTGCTGTTCAGTTTAACATGAATGCCCTGCAGAGGTCCTGAGCCAGCCCTGGATAAACTCTCAGAGGAACGAAAAGCAATATCAGCATATTGCATCTGCTGGGATAGATTTTCAGCATCTCCACCAGGAGCTTGCAGCTCATTAAAAAAAAAACAAAACCAAAACCAAAACATAAGCCCCAAAACAAAAAAAAAAAAACCACAAACACCCCCACCCCCCCAAACAAAAAAACAACCAAACAAAAAAACCCCAACCTGTTAATGCCTTACACTCAGGGTAGGGTTCCCGCAATCTTTTTAGTGTTATGGGTCCCAGAGTAGGTGAGATTTGTATCTGATCTGGGATCTCTTTTATTCTTCCAATCGAAACTGAAAGCTGTTTATAGACAACTCCATATGGTAAAACAGTTTGTTGAAGTACAGATAAACAGTTTTATCTTTATCTACCACAAATGTGCTGGAAGTGAAAAGGAATATGGCTGTATGGGACAAGAAGCTATACGTTTTCCAAGAACTGGAGTGTAATATTAAAATCATCTGAGCAAAATGAAAGGACCATAATACCTAAGGATGCAAATGAATATTAACCTCATTAGCTTCAGTATATTTTCTCATTTATGCCTCCAGAGATTTGGCCCTATGTGTATCCTACCCAGTGTATAGAAAAAAATTCAGGTTTTTTAAATGTTTTTTAAACACCTGCACACGTCTCCCAAAATTTCTTTACAAAATAATTTGCTTGAAATTTTCCGTATCTACATTTTCATCCAATAAAATGACCTTATGCTGAGTATAATTTTTTTTTTTCTTCCCAGAAAAAAACTTGACATCCTGCAAGTTAAGAATGTCTCCAGATTCTGGGTGTTTATGGAGCATTTCCATCAGGGTGCTTGTTTGTTCTGGATTCAATCCAGGACACAAGGCTGGTCCTAGGTGGCTGCTGTTGACAAGAGAACAATGTATGACTGATCATGTGAGATTATTCTGATAACAAATCACCTACACAGTTTATTTGTGCACTGGGGCAACTCAGAATCACGTATAAAAGTCCTCAAGATTAAAACATCTTGTTTTTTCCATAGAGAAGAATATAAACAGCTACCAAGGGGACAAACAGAAACATTAGGCTGTGAGGCAATACTTGACTTTCTCAGAAAGTTCAAAAGGCTGCAGTCAGCTGCTCCCTTTCTCAACCTGTCTGTGTGGCAGGGACTCAAGGACTCAACTTGCAGTCCTTTGTACCACCCACAGAGTTTGATAACCTTCTCTGAATTTCACACTGGTTCTTTCTGGCCAAAAAACTCAGGAGGGGAAAGATGGCATCAGAACCAAACAGAAGGTGCATGGAATACACGTTGGTCTTCATTAGAAAGCTGCAAGGTCTTTGTTATGACGTAGGAGAATCACTGCAATGAGTGAGGGTATTGAGGATATTACTCATGAAGTTGCCAGGGGTGGACACTGGAACCATACTTTCCCAGTACTTACAAAGTAGCCTTGAGTTGAACTCAGCATCTTTGCACACATTTCAGCACCAGTTTTTCAAAAGCAGTTCAAGGATTTAAAAGTCTAATTTGTATTACAGTTAGTAGGACTAAAATATGTAACCCCTCTAAGCAGTCATGGAAATTTCACCTTCAGTAACCAATTTTTGCAGCACTCCAAGGGATTATCCCCAATATAGGTACCTGAGACAGAGAAAATCCCAAAAGTATGCCCAGGAGCTGCATTTTCCTGTATTCTCTACTTTCCCCTTACAGGGTTTCTTCTCTCTGAGTGGAACTTACAGGATGTCCAGCATTTCTACTGTAAGTCCTCATCTTTTTCTTGTAAAAAATGCTCTGTGAAGAAATTCGATTTCAGATATGTCTAAAATTAGTAGAAACAAATTTTTAATCAAATGAAAACGTGGGAATGAAGCAACCTCCCCCAGATTTTTGGACTCAGACCTTGGTTTGTATTCCTCTTGCCCTAAACTGGAGTTTTTTACAATGCTGTTTCTCTAACGTAGTCTGAAACATCTGATTGTGGTTAAAAATAACAATATTTGGAAATATTCATATTTAAAATGTGATTGTGCTTATAAAGTAACTTTTTCATCCTAAGAGACTGTACTGTATACATACTTCCCTTTAACAAGACTGCAGATTATAAAAAACAACAGTTTCATGGCATTATTCTCAAATTATCCTAAATATATGGAAGGACTTCAATGGAGACAATAGACTGTTGTACTGTTAATTCTTGGGTTAGCGAAAACTCCCTATACTGTGTATTCATCTGCTAGACTATATCAATGCCAAAGGATGCTTCTTTTCTTATGCATTATAATGAATTACAAGGTGGATGAAGAACCATATTTTTGTGGAATAGAAAATGGTTACACATTTAACTAAGCAAACAAACAAAATACAGAATAAGCAGCAGTATAGGCTTATAGCTGAATATAAGCAAATCACAGGGGCACGGGGAGATTTCCTCTGAACTTTTTTTCCCCATTAGACACTCCACTTCTGCATCTTATTTTATGCAGCATAGATGTAGGTGCAAACTGTCATTTGGATTATTCTAAGACAAGATTGCTCTTTAAGAAGTTTCACGATATGAATGAAATATGGTACAGTCTCCTTCCAAAGTTCTCCAGCTGACAGCAAAGGTTATGTTAAATGTTGTCTAAATGCTTTTAGAGAAGTTCATGGGCTGCACACCACAAATAAAGTAGTGGCAAAGCAAAAATTCTTACTGTATGTCAGCATCATTATAGATCTGTACACAGGAGACCTGAGTTCACAGACAGTCTGAGCTAACATCCACCCATTTCTGGAGCCTGGCACTGTAATACCTGTAATGGACCTAAAGACAAACATTTATTTTGGAGAATATGAATACAAATATATTCAATTAGCAATAAAGAAGGGAATGGTTACATAGCACAATAAGTATGTTGAATCAATCTGGATCATATGTGGAGTGTAGTATCAACTGGAAAATATTTCACTGTCAGATATTCGGGAATGTTTTTGTTAAAATTGGTTTCAGAGGGATTTCACAGAAATTCTCCAGATTCTCACTGTTCACAATAGAATTTTGCAGCCATTTTCGTTTCTTCAACTCTGCCTGTGCACAGGAAAGAGTTGTGAAAGCAAAAAGCAGCATTTTTTGGATGTAAATACTAGTTTCTGGTTTACTGACTTAGGCCTCAGAGACTTCAGTCCATTCATGGTTTACCACAGGTTTCTTTCTTATTTTCTCCATAGTTTGTCTGGTTTTAAGACGATGACAAGTGCTAGAAGGGGTGCTGTGGGTTTGGATGGGTTGCAAGCTCTAAGATGCTCTGAAGTTATTGTAACAGATAAAGAGAAAATATAAGAGCTAAAATACAGAAAATATTTTTACAGAGTTCACATCTTATAGTGCAGATCAGCTGTGTGAACCTAAGCCCCTCCAACTCTAAGTGTTTGACTGCTATGAATGGATGAAAACGACAGCAGCAGTACAACTGCTGAGACCAGTGGATCTGTCACCTTGTGCTTGCAGGCATTGCTCTTGGAAGGTGCAAGAAACTGTGTACAAAAGCAGCAAAGCCTTCAAGCCCTGTATCACAGGATGCAGCATACTGGAACATTTATGCTTCTCCCAGTTCTGCTGCTATCTGGCAACTCTGCACACATCCCTGACATGAGTTGCTAGCATAGCAGTGACATGGTGGTCTCTAAATATATTTTATACCTCACAGTGTAGGATTAAAATCTATTATTAATTATGACAGCTCACTATGTTTTATCCTTGTCAGGAGTCTTGGCTGGCATATCATTGTCTCCATGTAAGCAGCCCAGTACAGACCCTTTTGTGTGTGTGTATGGGCAAGGCCCTCTGCCAGTACCAGTGTCGCTAGTTTTGCCAGTGTCCTTTCCTTCCCACTACCTGCATGACAGGGCACCCCAGAGTACTTTGCCTTCTCCGCTGCTCCCCAGGCACTGCCCCCATGGATACACCATCCTTCCTGTGGTGCTGGTGTAAGACACTTTGTCCAGATCACCCAGAACACATCAATGTAAATGCAGTTACCCAGAATGATAATGAGAGGTATAGGGAAAAGTATATATTTACAAGTGGAAAAATCATATTGCAGAGGCACACAGTGACCCTTGTATTTTTTTAAATTTTTTATGTTTTCTTCACCTTCCAAGTGAAAAAACTCTTGAGTGTGATTCAGCCTGCCTGACTGTATACGTCAATTTGTCTCAGTGGCTTCTTTCATGGGGAGGCACAGCCCTGACATTAAGGGAGAGAGATCTGAGCCCTGTGTCCTTCCTTCTATGTCAGTCACGTGGTGAAAGTGTCATTCTGCTACAATGCATGACCCATATGATTTCTGTAGTAATTCATGTCTTGTCTTTGTCTTGCCAATTTATAAAATTGAGGAGGCAAAGACTGGTGATTGTCCTGTACCTGAATGTGCACACTCTTGGTGCTATGGAAGGAGAAAGGGAACAGGGATTATCCATATGGTAACTAGCTGCATCTAACTGGTAAATTAATTCGTAAATTCATATCTGATCCCTTCCTCAAGAGGTATCTGAGGTGCTCAGTCCACCACTATTAGGACACAAAATCTGGCAAGGCATTGTAAAATTATCTTGTTTTCATTCAGAAATCTCACATCACGTATTTAATTTTAAGAGAATGTTGCTTATTCTCTTCACATAAATAACACAGAGTAACACCCATACTTGCTGTGTTGACACAACAGCTGCCAACCCAGCAGCTGCACGCTACCAGACTCGGGACATGCAAAAATTGGCCACTTTGTGCCATGGAGCGTCCTGCAGAAGTTCCTCAGAGCCCATGGGACTGGGACATGAGAGGTACAAGCCTCTGCATGGTATATTGGCTCAAGCCTGGAGTGCCACAGTAGCATCCATGGAGCACTGTGCTGCCTGCCAATGGGACTTGTTAGTGATAACAGCATTCAGCTGTGACTGCACTGCTTCCAGGTCTGAACTCAATGAGCCATTGCCCCTGCCCATGGGCTCTGTGGACTTGGCTGCTTCTTCCAATTGGAGCTCCCCATGTAAAGCAGAGATGTCACTTTGCAGAGCACTGGCTCAGCAGCAAGTTATTCTCATCTAACTGTCTTGGCCGTCAGCTACTGCTTCCTCCTCAAACATTACTTGATCTTACAGCACTGGTGACCATGCTACACTACTTTGGCACTAGCCCAAGAAATACCAACACCACCCAGTGCTGTTATGTCTTTTCTCCAGAGAAAATCATATTTATGCTTGGGAGGACAGTGATAAACCCAGCTGCAAAGCCCTTATGCTGCTCAAGTCTGAGGAAAAGTTTATGTCAAAACTGTCACATAGGACAGGGAAACACCTGTCGTTGAGTTCAAAAACAGAAAAAAACATTAATTCGCCTAGTCTGAGGCTTCTTTGTACAGCTCTAGGTAAGATGGAGGCGAGGGAAACAAAGTTCTAGCAGCAGCAGCAGCAGCTGGAAGAGCACAACACAGCTCAGACACAGAACTCTCAAAATACAACAGAATACTCAAACATACCAGCTGCATGAACGAAAACAAGGAGCATTCTGTGGCAGTGTTTCTACTGCACAGAAGTCATGTCATACCAGTTGCACTCCCATATTGCACAAAAAAAAATTGTCATGAACCTGATGAGTGCTCACTAGATTGTCCACTGCTGGTTAAAATGTCCTGTAGTCTCTTCCCCAAGCAATAAAATTTATCTGTAAACTGACCTTTCAGTTCAAGCTTCTTTGCTGGGCACAGGTATTGTTGCAGTTCTTTCCACCCGCCTGTCCAGGTGTGGACAGTGATGCAGCATCAAGGACTTTATTCTGGTCCAGGCAATAAACTGGAAGTATGGATACCAAAGAAGAGCTCCTTTCTCTGTCAGAGACTTTCATGGAGCACTGAAAAATTCATTCATCTTTTCTGGCTGTGCCTGTGCCATGTTTCTGGCATGAGACTGAGTCTGAATTTGAATCCACATCCACTTGTCACCCATGCCTCTTCTGGTCAGATAGCGAGCCCCTGAAGGCTGTATCTCTTACTCCATGTTTCTACAATGCCTACCAAAACAGGGCTATAGTCTCAGCTGAGTATTTCAAACCCTGTCATTGTAACAATGCAGTACAATATGTTCTTCCTAGCATCTGAGGTGTTTTTCACTACACTTCCATTCCAGAGTTGCTAAAATAGCAAAGGCTTTCTGCCTGGAGAGATTCTGAGCTGTCACTGAGAAGTGGAAGAAATTGTTAATATTGTACCTTTGCCTCCATAAGCCTCTGAAGCAAGAGCATCCGGACTTGCAAGAGGAAATTCCAGCAAGAGACCTATTTCTACTGGTTCCAGGTGGCTAGCAGAGACATACATCTTCATGCAGGCTGGTGGTTTTTTGACCAAATGGTCTTTCTCATGAAATCAAGAGGTCTGTAGAAATCAGGAGAAGTCAAAAGACAATGAACATTAAGTAAAGGTTAGTAAGGGAGGCATGGAATCTGGCTTCTTGCCATCAAAACGAAAGGGCACAAATAATTCTGAAATATTTTATTGTATCTGATGGAGTTAGAAAGGTAAAATACCCTGAATTCAACCAACCAAGCAGATCTAATGTTTACCCAAAAGCACGTCTAACACATCATAGGGGCACTTCTCACATTTAATTATACGATGCAGGCCAAATCCAGCTTAAATGATTCCTTATCACTTCTGAACAAAGAACATTGTACCAATCTCTACTATCAGTTGCATCATTGCTACTGCAACGAAAAAGGCACTGAAGTGATTGGGGGATGCATTTGTCGTGTTATTTGTATGAAGAAAATAGCTGTGCCTTGCTTCTAAAGATATGAGGGCAAAAAGCTCGCCTGTCTCTATACTTCTATATGTAACCTCTTAACTACAAGCCACTTTCCAATTATTTCTGTGAATGTAAAACAGCAGACTCCTGTCTCAATAGTAGGATCAATGCGGTCATTGTCAGACTCTAGGAACTTGTTCCAAAAAGTTTCCATTTACAAGTAGAAGATCAAGTTGTGGGCTGCTGTATGGGCTTTCTATACTCATGAAGGCAGCATCCAAAAGAATTGGCACAGTAAACTGTCTTGAAAATAGAGAGTTGTAGTGTATTAGGCAGCTGAATAATTAATGCAGGTGCAACAAGCATGTTATGTTACCTATTTAGCACTCAGCAAAAGAAATAATTACACACTACTTTCCTTCCCTAGAATACAAAGTTTAAGAGGAACGATTAATGGTAAAGACTGCCTTTGGGTTTGGCACACGTTTGTTAAATTGCTCTAGCATTTCAGCATTTCCAGGGGCTTCTTCAAAATGAAGAAGGGACTCCTATTGACAGTACAGGGTTCAGGTTCAGAGCTGGAAGGTCATCTTTGAAATAGCAATTTTCATATGTGACACCTAGATTGCAAATGACCTTCAAGCTTTTAGTAGGAATGGCATCATAAACCAGGGTGAAAAAAGTTGAAACTTATTCTTTTGCTGTGATTCAAAATACATGTTGTGCTTTGGTGAAATTCGTGGAGAAGTGGCTGATTTTACTGTGTCCATTTGGGGTGCTAGCTTGCCTGCACTGGATCTTGTTACATTCTGGGATATTCTGGTCTGTTGTCCTCTGCCTCTGAATACCAGAAGAGACATAGGCTTAGCTGAATGTGATTTGACCAGAGATGAGCAGACTTTGCAATTCCTATATCAAGAAACATATGGGTGTTTTCTTCCAGCATTTAAGAAAATACTGGCATTTAGAAAATATTTAAATTCATCTCCTGAAATAATTAAATTATGGTTTCTTTGATAAGCAAGGTCAAAGGGATTTTCATTTTGTGTGCATACCATTTTAATGACCTCATTACACTCAGTGATGGCTTCTGTCACATTTTTTTTCCTTCTCAACCATAACTTTTCATTTTAAAAATAGATAGTGTGTGAAAGGAATATGAAAAACATTTTCTAGGATATTACTCATTATATTCAGTGTTGTGCCCTGGAGTATTATATGACCTGAAGGAAGGAGAATTTACAGTATGTCAGAGCAATTTTCATTAAAAAACATGTCCAGATTTATGAGAATGGCGTAGCTGAATGGCTCAGAGCTCCATGGAATGATAAGTTTAGGAACTGAAGAGACAAACCAGGTTTGTTTATGAGTTCCCAGCAGTATCGTCAAACAATTTAACTGGAAGGAGGCAGGCAAATTCTAGTCTTTATTTCAAACTGAGTCTTTGAAGTTATTTCTTTTTGACATAGTATTATGGTAGAGTATTTGATGAATAGATCAGATAACGTTGCATCACTACAACATGCAAAAAAAAAAGTCAAACAGCAAGATATTTACACACTTTTGCACATCCAAGCAAAGAAGCTAATTGACTGCAAGTTAATCATACTGATCCTAAAGCTGCCTTTACCTCATCCCCAGAAAATGAGGGAAAGATTCACGCACACCTCCTGAACTAGCGAAATCCCAGTTTGCAACAACTTCTTGCTAGACTTAGCAAGGCAAGGAAAAAATACCCCAAAGTAAGCAAAAATGTGTCAGCTCCCACTGGACAAAAGAAAAATCAGACCTTGTCTGCATATGCAGCAGCAGGCAGTGACCTGTGTTTCCTGTCTCACCCTGCGCTGTCAGCTCCGGAATGAGATGACTTTGCAATGACTTTTCATTTCCCAGTCTCCAAAGAAGCCAGAGAAATTCGTATGTTACACCATGTACTTAGGGGTGATATAGGCTGGCTGAAGGATGGGTGCAATTAAATGCTGGGAGAGAGGGGAACAGAACTAGATAAGACCACTATGTGATGATTATCTCTTTACAATGCTCAGGAAATTAAAGGGCATAAATTGTGAAGGAGTCCATAAATCTTAACATTAGCCACCAAATAGCCAACCCTGTATATTTTATCAAATAAGAAGAAACATATTTCATCACAATCACACCTTCACACTGACCTGGAATTGGAGCAGCATAATTACATCATACTGCCTCTGGGTTTTGGTATCTTCGGGACTTGTAAAGGAGGAAATAATTAATCTAATTGCTAACTGCAAGAAACGAATTTTGCAAAGGCACTCAGAATTGCTGTCCCTTTAGAGTAGAATACAGTTCAATAGGAAAAATACTACCATAATAAGTCTATTAACTAATCCTACAAATGCTTGGGTGTGCAAACTATAAAATATATGCTTAAACATGTTTCCTTTAGGTTTTGTATTAACTGAACTAAAACACATAGGCAGAAGGGAGGAAAGAGGAATAGGCACAGACAAAGCAGCGTTCTGCCACAACTGAACTCCATAGCAAAATTCCCACTGGCAGAGAAGGGATGGAAAGGATAGTACCTTCCCATAAGAAATCTTCATATGCAAAGAGTACCTGTGATTTCAAAGACTGAATAACAAAGAGGGTTTTTTCCAAGAGCAGAGAACTGCAAACAGCTCAAAAGAATGAATTCCAGGTTCGTGCTGTTGATGGGCACAGGAATGGGCAAAAATGTTTGTAGACCAACATCTTAAAAACCTAGAATTGACTTATGGATTGAATGTAAGCCACAGGGTGAAAGCAGTGGGACAGATTTTGTTTCAGCTTTGCAGAAACATTCCCTTGAAGATTAAAACTGACAATGCCAAATCCATTTTCCATGGCATGGATATACAAATAGTAGAGCTGAGCCAGGGCTTTTCTGGGGAAGCTGGTTGCAGTCTTCACCAGGAAGAGAGCAGGACCGCTTGGAAACAGAGCAAAGCATTCCCTCCGAGGTGAAGGTGAGGCAGGTTTCTCACTTGCTACATAGCTGTGTGCTTCCACACCCTGAGATATTGTCTAGGTTTGGCTCCAACTACAGCTTTTCAGTTTGTTTTGGGGAATACCTTAGGAGAAGGAGAAGGCTCCTAGCACAGTGATAGCCATGTAGATCTGCAGCTCACTCCCAGGTACGCACTGCGTACACTTGCATGCAAAGAGTCAGGAGCCTGGCAAGGTTTATGAGGCACAGTAACTGCAACACTGAGAAAGGTGATAGTTTGAAAAGAAACAGCAATTTGATGTGGAATCAAGCTGAGATACTTTATTTTTGCCAACAAAAGGACTAATCACCATCATCATAACTGAACCACAGAGTACACTTCCACTAGCAACTCTGCATAGAAGACTGCCACCTTCCTGTTTTCAAACCAGAGCCCCAAACATCTTTTTCATCAGCAGCCTGACATCCTTCTGCAGTTTTAATTACACCCAGCTTACAATTCTACAGTTTCATAACTTTAATAGGCACGTTATCATCAAAATATAGATGAAAAGCAGGAGAAAAATAGTGAAGAGAGCATGGATCTGACTTCAGTAAAAACGAAAGTCTGTATCAATTTGCCAGAAATTCCATTTTCTCCCCTCTCTCTCAAAACCGTGTACAAATTAGACATTTACATGATAGATGAGTATGTTCCTTTCTTAGGGAAAGTACTCTGTTGGAACTCAGAGCTTGGGTAAGTTTCATGTAATGCGGTTGTTGCCAAGGAAACTACTTGTTCTTAATTGAATAGTAGAGAAAATATTTGTGTAACTTATTGGCACATAAATTAAGGTTGCCCTTGAGCAGCCTTAAACTCACTCAACCTTGTTTTTTTTAACCAAATTGTCCTAGTTTCTTAGATTTTCTTTTAATGCACAAGGAGCATGAAGAGTCACAAGATGTCAATGGCCTCTTCCCTGATTCTGACCACTGCTGAAATTGCGAATACTTAACTTCAGCACCTAAAAGAGAAAAAACTTGGTTATGGCAGAGGAGATGGTGATAAAATGCCAAGCAAGTATGGTTTAAGCAGGAAAAAAAAAAGATAATAAAAGAAGCTTCTGTAGATAAAACTTCTTCCCAAAGGAGTGTCCCACATACTCAGTGACAATAATGGTGATGATAACCTGAGTTCATCCACACTGGTGTAGCTCCACTAATGTCAATAGATTCATGCTGATGTACATCTTCTGAGCCTTCTACTTATCTTTTCCCTTCGCCGTGGCACTCTTTTTTAATGCTAATTCAAATTATTAAGTTTTGGTTTCTGAAGGACAAAAGAAGAGATTTTCTAAAACAAGGATTACCATTCATCTAAAAAGTCTGTGAAATTTCAGGACAGGCTGGTTAAGTTAAGCAGTCCTCTGCTGCTCATGATGAGCAGGAGCCTGATGAACAGGAGCCAGAAACTTTGCACAGCTTATTAGTAGGGGAAAAAGTGGGATGGATGTGGACTAGATCACCTTTCCCTCAACTTCCCACCTGCCTCCTTCTTGGTGTACAGCTGGAAAACAGGGCAGCATCATGGGCCGGCTCTGCCAGATACTGAAGGCGTGTGTTCATTTCAGTCATGCTTTTTCAGTTGCTTCTGGCAGGAAAAAAATAGTGCTTAGTATCTTGCTCTTTAACAGGATCTGTTGGTATGGAGGACTCTGATAACCAAATAATAGATTATACTGCTTGAAAAATGCATATTTCCTTTCTTTGTTTCTCCCATACATAAGATGGTCATCATATTTCATATATAATATTTCAAAAAGTTAATGTCTAATTTAATTGAAGCTTCTCTCGAATGGTGTCATTAAAGTTCTTCACAAAAATGAGTCAATAAAATAAAGGCAATCAGATTGGGATCTTGTAAAGATCATGGAACACCAGTAAACACCATTGAACTAAATTATTTCACTCTCTTTTGGCGAACTGCCTTCTCTTAAATCATGGTCCTACTTTTTTTTGGAGACAAGGAATGGTTCTTTCATTTGTCAGGTCATGCAGGAGACCAGTCATCATACTAGACTGCAGGATCCCCAGGGAACAACTAGTATATAAGACATTGCAAAAATTCCTTTGATTCACAGACCACTGTAATACTGCTCATGTGGTCGCTTGCCACTAATTAAATTCATTTTCTTGATGAAATGTGGCTTTTAAGATCCAAACAAAAAATAGATTCTTATCCAAGTTATTCCTCCTTCCACTAAAGATGAGGGAGGATAGCAGTGAGTATGGTGTCCTTTCAGTCAGTAATGAGTTAATGCAGAGTGTATCCATTCAGATAACTGAGAACAACTGTTGGTTAGTGCAATGTTACATACCTGTCAGATAAAACCTCTGAATAAAGATGTGGCAAGATGCTATGAGACCAGGGCAGGGAACCCAAACAGCATCATATAGATGACCCTGCCATTTAAGTTTAACCTTTATTAATACGGGTGCTTAACAAGCTGTCAATGTCTTTGTAGAGCCTTTTGTGCCTTGTCCCTGATGCTTTTGTGTTCACTTACTGATGGTCACAAATCAGTCCTAGCTGATCTGCAGTCAGTCCTAGGGCAGTTCAGGAAAAATGAAGCTTCTTTCTCCTTGTCTTCCCTGTGTTCTTCCTCTTTTCCCCTTTTTTTGCCTTTTACTGCCACACAATTAATAAAAGTTGCAGGCTGGGTGTCAAGCTGTGTAAAACAAGTGGGACACCAGTTTCCTCTTTGTTTCAGTGTAGAACGGATGGGAGGGGAGAAATTGCTATTCCACTGAGATAATTGACATTAGAGTAGAAAATTCAGAAATATCCCAATGACTCTAGGAAGCAGAGATTGTTTTTCAGTTAGTATAAAATCCAAATGGATTTCTTAATACCTCCTGAATAATATTAGCAAACAACTCCCTCTGTACTGAAGCTCTACTCTACTTTTTCTCCTGTTAAATTAAAAACAAAAATAAATCCAAACCCCTACCATACCTAGGACTGGAAAATAGTCTGCAGGTTTGTACAGGCTGCAACAAAGCCTGGTAGTCTCAAAACCTTGTGGCCATCACTGCAGTCATAAAGCAAGGAGGGATGGCTTGATCTTCTTCCATCATCCATTCATGTCTGCTGATGGCCTCTTCCTAGACTCCAAGCAACTAAAAAAGGGAGTAAGAAGTGCAAAACCTATCTGGGATAAGGACTTTGGTATCAGCCACAGTGTCAGATCTATGTTCACAGCTACTTCAAGATACAGTGACACAGAACAGTTTTCTCAAGCTTGGTTTGAGACTTACCTCAAGACTGGGCTTGATCACTGTCTATGATCCAGCCTTTCAAACACTATATCTAGGAGGTAACCATGCTGTAAACTCCAGGAGGCTCTGGATACAACAGGCCACACAGTCTCCTGAGCCTCATAGGCTCCAGCCTGCCTCCAGCCTGCCTTCTAGGGAGGGAAAGCACTAGCATCACACAAAACATGGAAAGGGGATGCATGCAAAGCCTTTGAGAACTACTGGTTTACAAGAAACCTACTGAATTTGTGGCCTATATTACACCTGACACCAGATATTCAAGGTTTAAAATACAATATGCCCTTCAGTTGCTATTCACAGACACTACCATCTAATTGGACGACAGCAATAGTTCTCTTGATTTGTTTTTCCTGTCTAAAAGGCATTAAAGATCTGTTACAGCAAAGGAATAAAGACACAAAACAGGTTCATCCTGCTACACGTTGAAGCAGATACTTGAGTCTATTATCTGGTTTTGGCTTTTTTGTCTTCATGAGTGTGATCTATTTACTAATGGACTTAAATGGAATCAGAATTAGGTCTTTTAAATTAGGTTGTCTATTGTGGCTTTGTACATCCCATTATCGTATCAGTATCCACAGCCTCTCCTTTAATTTCCAAATTCAGCTTGAAAATAATTTAAAACCAGGAAGAGAAGTGTAATATGTATGGAGTATTCATATGCAAAAAGTACTCATTTAATTAAAGTACGTTAATTTTCTTTTCACATGATAGGTTATACTTGAAGCAAATGGAGGACTCATGACTGTGCAGTAAAAACAGAATCAACCAGTAGGTTTTATTTTGCTGATTATGAAATGCAAAATGGCCTGTAGATAGGATGCTGAAGAGTACGAATATTTTACTATTGAGATGCTGAGATTTGACTTAATTTATAAAGAAAAAGCAGTTTGGAGTTTTTAGCAGTTGAAGTAAAAGAGTTTCTTGTTCATTATTATTCAGTATGCCAAGACAGGAATCACAAAAAGGCAGTCTCAATAGCAGGTCTTGGCAGAGATTTAAAGACTAACTGACAACAGTTTGGAAGTGGGACTTTTATCAGCACTGCAGATAATACCACTCTTAGCAAATTGCAGAAGTAAATTTGCCAGGGCTGCAAGGTCTGCAGGTCATCTAAAGGAGCTGTTTGAAGATTTATCTATTTAATAAAGATGTGTAGAATGCCCTTTCACATATTAAAGCCCAATGAAAGCACACTATCAAAAGCAGATTTTCTGATAATGGATGGGCACAGGTGGCTTCCAGTAATGAAAAGAGTCTTGGAAATATTAAGAAGGTAAAACAAAGGGCCTACAGGTTTTTGATTTTGGTAGTATTTTAGAGAGACGTTGCTCTTCATACATTCATCATGCACTAAGATATTAATCACAGAGCAGTAGAAACAAGCACTCTTCACCATCTTCTGGCACCAAACCTCATTCAATTTCAGCTTGCCCCATCTGTCTCATTGCACAAGATGGCTTTGAGTTTGCTACACTTCCAGTCAGAAACTGCTGTCTAGGTTGATCAAATGAACTTCAGACTTGATTTTAAAAGCTAGGCTTGAAATAGGACTTAAGATAAATCAGCAGGCCTGCTAATTTCCACCAGGCAAGGATGCCCAAGAAATCTAACCAAAAGAAAACTTTCTAGGTAATAAGTTCTGGAAGCAATTGATGAATGTTGCCAAATTAATCCTTGACCCAAAGATAATCATAGACCAGATTTGATATGCCATCAAATGAGTATCAGGTGCTGCCAGTCCAGAATGTGAGAAAGGGGACAGTGCTAGGGATGGAAACAGGGAATCCCAGAGATTTTTCCCATACGTGCTTATGGGACAATGAACTTTCAGCTCCAGACTTGGGACTTAAAGAGCAATAGAATTGCTAGTTGGACCTCTGGAGGTCTCTAGTCTGACCTTCTACTCAAAGAAGCCTGTCACTAGCACTAGACCAGGTTAACAATGGCTTTATCTAGCCAGGTGGTTGAAATCTTCAAGAGTGGTGTTTTGAATACCTCCCCAAATAAACTATTCCAGTGCTGCATCAATCTCCTAGTGAAAACGCTCTTTTTAATGCCCAACCTGGACAATCTGTGCTGCAGTTTGTTGCTGCTGCTCCTTGTGGTATCATCTAGTCCAGCTAAGAAGAGTTTGCCCTCACAGTCTTAGTAACTCCCCTTTAAGAATGTTTAGGCTGCTATAAGGCCAATGCTTCACTACCTCTTCATCAGATTAAAAAAGCCCAGCTCCCTAAGCCCCTCCCTACAGGTCCTAGGCTTTATATTCCAATATCTTGGAGCCCTCCATTGGACTTTCTTCAGTTTTTCTACATCTTCCTTGAACAGGAGGCCCATTACAATGGTTCCATATCCTTCTTATGTTGCGGATTCCAGAACTGGTCTCACAAGAGCAGAGTAGAGGTTAAAAATCACCTCCTTAGACATGCTGGAAATGCTTCTTTTGATGTAGCACTGCTGGCTACTATTTGCCGTTGTATCCAGCGTAACTTCTTGTTCCTTTCCATCCAGATGCCATTCAGCCTGTCACTGTCCTGTACGGACACATCAAGGTATTCCACCCAGCTCCAGAACTTTATAGTTCTCCTTGTTGAACTTCACAAAGCTGCAGTGTACCCAGTCAGCACATTTATCCAGATGTCTCTGATCTTATGTTTTGTCTTTCAGTATCTCAGCCATGCTGCAGGTCTAGTGTCCTCTCCCATTTGCAGAGGGTATGCTCAGTGTTGTTTTACAGGTCATTGACAAAGACACTGAACAATATTCTGTAAAGTCTTTGTCACGGTCCCCCACAACGGCCCTCTCTCTAAACTGGAGAGATATGGATTTGATGGGTGGACTGTTCAGTGGATAAGGCATTGGTTAGGAAATTATATCAAGAGAGTAGTGGTCAATGACTCTATATCCAAACACAGATCCATGACAAGTGGTGTCCTTCAGGGGTCCCTACTGGGATCAGTGCTCTTTGATATTTTCATTGATGATATAGACAGCGAGACTGAGTGCACCCTTGGCAAGCTTGCAGATGACACCAAGATGAATGTGGTAGTGGTCACAACAGAAGGATGGGATCCAGAGGGATCTGGACAAGTGGAAGAAGTGGGTCTGTGTGAAACTCATGAAATTCAACAAAGCCAAGTGCAAGGTCCTACATCTGGATTGGGGCAATCCCCCATATCAATTACAGGCTGGGGGACAACTTGATTGGGAGCAGCCCCCTGTGCAGAAGGACTTGGGGGTGCCTATTGATGAGAAACTCAACATGAGCCAGCAATGTGCACTTGCAGCCCAGGTGGCCAATTGTGTCCTGGGCTGCACCAAAAGAAGCATTGTCAGCGGGTCTAGGGAGGTGATTTTTACCCTCTACTCTGCTCTTGTGAGACCAGTTCTGGAATCCTCAACATAAGAAGGATATGGAACTGTTGTAATGGGGCCAGAGGGCTGGAGCACCTCTGTTATGAGGACAGGCTTAGAAAGTTGATCTTGTTCTGCCTTGAGAAGAGAAAGATCCAGGGAGCTTTTATAGTGGCCTTTCAGTACCTGAAGAGTGCCCAGAGGAAAGCTGGGGAGGGATTTCTTTACAAGGCAATGTAGTGATCGGATGAGGGAGAACATCTTTAAATTGGAAGGGGGAAGATTTAGACTAGACATTAGGAAGAAATTCTTCACAATGAAGGTGGTGAGCCACTGGAACATGTTGCCTAGGGAAGTTGTGGATGCCCCTTCACTGGAAGTGTTCAAAGCCAGGTAGGATGGGGCTTAGAACTTTTAGGTTCCTTCACAAACTCCACACAAACTATTCTATGATTCTAATATCAGCTCTCAGGGTACCCTGCTTGTAATGGCCTACCAAGGCAGCACTAGCTGTTGGTTGTTACACTTTGGTAAGGAGGGATAGCCACTGGATGTACTGCGTGCATATTACAGAGCTGGAAGCAGTACTGACACAGATGGCCACCAAAGGTGGCTTTTAGCAGGAACTTTGGGAAATAGCTGTGATTTCAGCAGTTGTTCTGCATGCGTAAACCAAAACTCTGCAACAGAGTTTGGTTGACATGTGTGCCAAGGCTGGGCATTCAACTTTCAGATGAAACCACAATAAATATTGTGTGACAGGAGAGTCCAGGCTGTAAAACAAAGGGGAGTACAAGATTCATTTTCCAAAAGAAATATAGTATCAGCCAAAAAGTGCTGGCATTCATATTTCTAAAAAAGAAAAGAAAAGAGAGAGAATAACAAAGTATTTTCTGTGGGTACTTTTTCTGTATTATTAACTCCAGATTTAACTCTAATTCTATCATCATGAATTCAATTAATTTCCCTAAAAGTTTGCCAGCTTTTTTATGGGCCTTAAAATACACCACATGGTAAGTTCCAAAACTGTTTGCAATAGAAAGATTTACTGAGGCAAATTCCAAAGCACTTCAGTTTACCATTCTTTCTTATCATTATTAATAAAAGCACTACTACTGATCAAACACAGTATTGCACCGTTTCTTGTATCACTTCTTACAGAGGAATGTAAAATAAGTCATAGGGAAGCAGAGTTCAGTTTTCCAGAGTACTTCCATTAGTGTACGAAGAGAAAAAAAGAAAAAAAAATGGAGACATATGATAATTGTAGTTACTTAGGCATCATTGATTTTGACGAGGATTTCACCAGCTTGTCTACTGAATAAAGGAAGGAGTTGTTAGGAAAAGTGAGCAAATGGTTTTCAAACTTGCTTTGAAGCTCTCTGCGTATTTTGTCACAGACTACAGAGGACTTGGATTTGCCTTTCATGAACTGCAGTAACGCAGGTGGTAGCTTCCAGCTCTATAGCTGTTGACCAGTAGTATTTACCCATGCAAGTTAGTCTTACTTCCATGGGGTGTGAAAAGACCTCAACGGTTCAATCATTTATGAATTGCTGACTGAGAACTGCACAGCAGTGTGACTGAAACTGTTTTCAGAGGCAGTGGCAGGATGGGCTCCTTGGAGAGAGGACTGTGAGAAATCTTTTGAGAGGCAGGCACTGTGGGAATGTAGGTAGGTTCCCAGGGGTGAGGAGAGGGAACAGAGTACTAGTTAGCTGGGACATGTGCGCAGACAGGGGAAAAGCTAGGACAGGTGATTGACTGTGACAGAGAAGGGCTCTGCGCTGGATTGGAACCTAGTCCAAAGTGGTCAGTGCAGCCTCAGAGAGTGCAGGGAGCACTGGGGTGTCACTCTTCCTCCCTTTAGCATCTCTTTACCCCCAGACCACAGAAAGCTCCAAGCGACACAAGCCCTCCACTCTTAGTGCACACTGCTCTGAGACCCACACACAAAAGCTCCACGGACCTCTAATGAGCGATTTCCCAACTCGTAGACAAACAATAAGCAGTGTGAAAACTTCAGAGGAATTGTTCACTACTTTGTTTCGCTAAATAAGCCACTCATATATGAGGGGGGAAATTCAAACAGTGTATGTCATAGAAAAAGCTGTCTTCAGTCAATTCTTGAAAGGAAGCATGGGTTTGGACTGCAGACACATCTGAAAATATTGCATCCTGTTCCTGGACCAGAGGTGCCAGAAGGGAGAACATCAGAGTGTTCTGTCTCGTAGGGATGGTGGCCCCAACATGATGGACCATTTCCACAGTGCTCAACACCATGCGGGAAGCATTAGCATGGGGCTGCAGGACAATTTCCAAATGGTCACTTGGGCTGTCCCCTGGGTATGGCACCAAACTCCCTGGTTGCCCTGTGTGGTTTTTGCATCTTGTCTACAAAGGGCAGGGCCCCACTGGGCAAATCTGCACTGCTCCCAAGGGCTGACAGGCTTTCAGCACTGCGTGAAGCATCCCTGTTAGCAAGAAGAGTTTGTAATCCGGTTGTAAAGAATGTAAAGCACTTTTGGATTCTTCTGGATGAATGACAAATAAATGACAACATTGAAGTTATTAACTGGCTGACATAACTGGCTCATTCAGACTCCCAACTCTGCTCAGTATCTGCATGACCTCACCTCTGCTTGGGAGACAAAGTTCTTACTTATTGGTTGGCTAAATCTGAAAATTAAAAAAAAAAAAAAAAGAAAAGTCCATTTTCTGGCAAGAGGAATGAGCAATGACAGCAGTCTGGGCAGGGCAGTGCACTGGCCAGCTTTGTCAGCTCAGGAGGTGACTTCAGCTGGAATTAGCAGAGGGAATACCGCCCAGAGACCAGGCTGAGCAAACAAGAGCAACCAGCAGGAAGAGCACTAGCCTTCGCTCCTTGAAGAGGAGACGCAAACAGGACTGTGCGAGGTTTTCACTCACGGAAATGGCTGATTGAACAGCAATGCTTGTCATCTTTCACCAAGGAGCACTTGCATATTGTCATCCAAGCAAAGTCTTGCTCAATGCAGGATGGATTTCAAGTGAAGCATAGAGTAAGAGTGAACTGGTCTCTTGCTAATTTCCCTGATTTACAGCTACAGCTGCATTATTGTGCTTACATTTCACACAACAGGGTGTTATATCACAGAGTCTAGGAGACATCAAAACAAACTGTACACAAAGAGCAAATAACTGGCTAAGCCTCATGACAACAATCACCAAAATGAAGATAATATGTTAAATCTGAGAGAAGGGTGTTTCTTTTAGATCTCATGATACACACACAGAGGTGACAGCCTCACAGTCAATGAGCACCACGCATTTCTGCAAATCCTTCATCAATGTCGTGGTTTAGCCCCGACCCAGCTAAATTTTCAGTAGCTAAAATCGTGCAGTTGGGCTCCCAAATTCCACTCCTGGGGGAAAGGGAGAGGAAAATGAGAGGAAAAATACTTGTGGATTGGAAACTAAAACTACAGCTTTAATGAAATGATTATAATAACAGTAATAATGATTAAAATAATTAGAAAGTAATGAAGATCTGTACAAATATTCGAGATCACAACCCCACCCCTCAACGACCATGTATCACCACAAATGCTGTAGACCAGACATGGGGGAATGGGTCCATAGCTAGGAGGGACCTGAACTCAGGAACTGGATTCAGGGATGCATGGATCCGGGGTCAGGAACAATCAGACAAACGAGGTTCTCACTGGACATTGGTTATCTCAGAAGAGAGCAAGACCCTTCTTATCTCTCAGTTTTATACCGAGTATGGTGTATATGGGATGGAATACTCTTGTTTGTCAGTTTGGGGTCACCTCTCTTGTTTGCCCATCCCTGAAGGTATGGCCGTTTGTCGGTAGGCCTAGGATGGCCTTAGTTTCTAGAAGAATAAGTATAAATATTGGCCTCTGTGGATACCAATGCCCCATGTTATCACTTCTAGAGAGAAACTGTCTGGAAAATATGCAGTTAGCTTTCAGAAAAAATGAAGGTACTTTAGACTAAGGCCAAGACAGAGTAAGAGTCACCCCAATTAACTCAAATCATAACAATCACACAACGGGCCGGAGGTGCTTGCTGGTAGACAGGTTGAAGACACATGTGTCAGGAGCAGTGTCCTGCCTGGGCAGAGGGGGCAGCAGATGGTGGCTGTGGTGGAGTGGCAATGATAATAAATAGGACATTACATTCCAGGATATCCAGGTTATTTCCATTGAAAGAAACACTTTTTATGTGACCATGCTCCAAATAGTATTTTTTCAATTCTAAGAATTTTTTTCTTTATGACTAACAGCAAATACTACCAGGCAATGTTAAGCTGTATAAAATAGTCTGAAAGTGTAACCGTATCTTGGAGGAGTGTGGATGTAGACCTCTAAGTATTGGTGCAGAACTCACTCTCACACATGTGCATACTTTCACCTGAATATATTGCAATGATGTATAATGCATAACATACTTACATTGTGAATCAGATCTGACCACAACTGTGATGAAGTGTGGGGCGACCACACTTCACTCCCTTGCCAAGCTACAAAGGGCTTTGGCTGTACTGGGGACTGAACTGCAGGAAATGCTGCCTTCCTTTGTCCCATATCTGCAAAAAATTTCTGTCCAGCTGCTAATTTGGGGCACAAAGTTAGACATAGGAAACTTCTTCAATCACAGACAGCTTTTCAAACTCTCCCAGGAGTGCGCATGCCTTTATTTTGTGGATTTCCGCTTCATTCTCTGCATTTTCTACTGGACACTTTCAATAATAAATTTTGCCCATAAGGATTTAGCACTTGGGAATGAGTGTCTTTGCCACGTTTTTGTCACTCCGGTGCAGAGTGTGAAAGCTCGTTGAGGAAGGCAAAACTGTCTTAGAGGGCAGGAGGAGACTTATTGCGTCTCTACAAATTGGCACTCAGCTGCCTGTGAGGCTGTGGTCAGTCTCCCCTGGGGATCCTCTTCAAGTTTGAGAAACTGGTGTATCTCCAACATTACTGAGAACTGTGTTTCTTTGGACTTGTTTAACTTGGATTTCTACCGGTTGCTGATTAATTTTGGCTTGTCAGCAGGCTGTGACTGTGATTAATTCTCCCTATGAATGGAAATATAGAATTTTTGTAAATATTTCTGTTTCTGGGTTAATTTCTTCTGACAAATGATATGAAACGATCTCTTCCTGGCTGCATACTTCACACTGCAAAATGCTCTCTTACATTTTAGTCTCAATATGTTCCTTTCTCTTGACTTAATCTACCCTTGAGAAAGAGCAATACACCATCTGTGACGAGAGGAACTTCAAAGACTCCTACTTTGCTCAGAAGTAACTGTACAAAGATGGCAGCTTATCTGTGTTGATAGTTCTTTCCCACATGCATCACGCCCTGCCATATTCCTTGTTTTTGCCAAACTGCAAACCACAGAATTCTTTTTTTTTGTCAGACTTTCCACAAAATTCTCTTTATGCTCATCCTTATTTTATATTCTGTTAAGCGAATCTCAACTGCTGTAAACATTGCTCAGGGCCCATACAAGATGCTTGTGCCTCTGCCCAAGATCTGTTAAATCTTGGGCCCCCAGAAGCTGAAAGATCAATGCTTTAACATGTTGATACCTTTCACATTTCTTTTCTTTCCATTTTCATCAATGAATCATATCCCCACAGTGGACCTAAAAAGATCAAGCTTTCTCGTATATAATATATACAAATCCATATATAAAATTTACATATACGTTATATATTTTATAGCATATAGCATACAAAAATATATATAGTTTATATATAATGATGATAATTAAATAAATAATGCATATTGTTGAAACTATTCCAGATGAAAAAGAGTTCATGTTCTGTCTCCCAGTGAAGAAAGACAGAACTAGTTCTTCGCCTAATTATGTTTATGATGTTCCCTACCCAATGAAGACTGAGCTAAGGCAATTTCAAATGTGTTCACAGCACCCTGTATTGCTGTACCTGAAAACCAAGCATTTTTCAGGGGCCAGTAGCGATTACACATCATGATACGGTAGCCTGACTTGGAATGATTTCAAGTTATTAAAGTTATAAATCAAAGCTCTTTCACGTGGAAGAGGCTGAGCAACTGGCTGAGTAGATTTGGAATTTGCGCCCAGGTTTCATTTCCCTCCCTGAGATTAAATGAGCTGTTTGGAGGTAAGATGTCTGATCTATGGAGACTGCCTTAGCCTTCTCTGTAGCAGATAAAAACCTCTGAAAACAGGTAATTGAAAAAGATCAACATGAAAATGGCTTCGTATGGGGACATGAATCCTCTGTCTGAGCCCTCGTACTTTTTTCAGTGTCCCTTAATGTGGTTTCTAAGCTTCCCACATTTGCTTGGCGCTGCCTTCATAATTCTCCTCTACCTCCATTTTATTCTTTCTCAGGTTTCTCTTGACACTTTGTTGTGGATGGAGTGACAGAGAGATGCCATCAACTCTCAGAATTATAGAATCTTTTATATCATTGAGTCCAACCGCACCCACCATCCGCTAAACTATGTCCCTCAAAAACTCATCTACTCGTTTTTCAAACACCTCCAGGGATGGTGACTCAACCACCATCCTGGGTAGCCTGTTCCAATGCCTGACTACACTTTCAGTAAAGAAATTCTTCCTAATATCTAGTCTGAACCTCCCATGGCACAATTTATGGCCATTTCCTCAATGTTCTATCACCTGCCACTTGCGAGATCAACACTCGCTCTGCCACAGCCTCCTTTCAGGCAGCTGTAGACAGTGATGAGGTCTCCCCTCAGCCTCCTCTTCTCTAGGCTAAACAAAACCAGTTCCCTCAGTCGTTCCTCACAGGCCTTATTCTCCAGCCCCTTCACCTGGGGGACGTCACCCTTCTCAGGACGTGCTCCAGCACCTCAATGTCCTTCTTGTACTGAGGGGCCCAGAACTGAACACAGTACTTGAGGTGCGGCCTCACCAGTGCTGAGTACAGGGGCACAATCACCTCCCTGGTCCTGCTGGCCACGCTCTTTCTGATAAAGGCCAAGATGCCATTGGCCCTCTTGGCCACCTGGGCACACTGTTGGCTCATATTCAGCCAGTTGTCAATCAACACCCCCAAGGTCCTTCTCTGCCAGGCAGTTCTCCAGCCAGTTTTCCCCAAGCCTGTAACGCTGCAGGACTCAGTATTTGGTTTTGCTAAATCTCATCCCGTTCGTCTCAGCCCATCGATCCAGCCTGTCCAGATCCATCTGCAGAGCCTCCCTTCCTTCAAGCAGAACAACACCGCCACCCAGCTCGGTGTCATCTGCAAACTTGCTAAGGGTACATTCGATCCCTTCATCCAGATCTTTAATAAAGATATTGAACAGGACTGGACCCAGCACTCAACCCTGGGGAACACCACTTGTCACTGGCCTCCAACTGGATTTAACTCCATTTACCACCACTTTTTGGGCCCGGCCATCCAACCAGTTTTTTACCCAGCAGAGGGTGTGCCTGTCCAGGCCAATGGCAGCCAGTTTCTCAAGCAGTATACTGTGAGAAACCATGTCAAAGGCTTTACAAAAGTCCAGGTACACCACATCCACAGCCTTTCCCTCATCCATTAACCAGGTAACCTTGTCATAGAAGGAGATCAGGTTGGTCTGGCAGGACCTGCCTTTCATAAACCCATGTTGACTGGGTCTGATCACCTGGCTGTCCTGCCTGTGCTGTGTGATAACACTCAATATGATCTGCTCCATGACCTTCCCTGGTACCCAGGTCAAGCTGACAGGCCTATAATTCCCCGAATACTCCTTCCAACCCTTCTTGTAAATGGGAATTACATTTGCCAGTCTCCAGTCGAGCAGCACTTCCCCAGTCAGCCAGGACTGTTGATAGATGAGGGAAAGGGGTTTGGTAAGGACCTCTGCCAGCTCTCTTAATAGCCTTGAGTGTATCCCATCTGGCCCCATAGACTTGTGGATGTTTAATTGGCCAAGCAGGTCTTTAACCAAGTCTTCTTGTAACACTGAGGGTTTGTCTTCACAGTCTTCTGGCTCAGGAGGTTTGGAGCCCAGAGAACACCTTACCTTCCTATTAAAGACTGAAGCAAACGAGGTGTTAAGTACTTCTGCCTTGTTCTCTTCCTTTGTTACTACCATTCCGCTTGCATTCAGTAAGGCAGGGAGATTCTCTTTGGTCTTCTTGTTGTTGTTAATATACTTGAAGAAACATTTTTTGTTGTCTTTCACTGGCCAGATGGAGTTCTAGTTGGGCATTAGCCCTTATAATTTTTGCCTACATGATCTTACCTGCTCCTTGCAGTCCTCCTGAGATGCATGCTCCCTCTTCCAAAGCTCAAGTATTTTCCTCTTTTTCCTTAGACCAATACAGAGCTCTCTGTTAGGCCAAGCTGGCCTTCTTCCCCACCGACTCATTTTACGTCACACAGGGATGGCCTGCTCTTGCACTGCCAGAACTTCCCTCTTGAGGAGCATCCAGCCCTCATGGGCTCCTTTGTCATTTAGAACTATCTCCCACTGGAGTTTATCAAGCAGCTTTCTAAACAATTTGAAGTCTGCCTTCCGAAAGTCCAAGTTGACAGTTCTGCTGAACACCTCCTTACTCCTCCAAGAACTGAGAATTCTATTACCTCATGATTACTGAGCCCCAGTGTCCTCCAACAGTCACCTCCCCCACAAGGCCCTCTCTGTTCACGAACAGCAGATCCAGTGGGGTGCCTTCTCTAGTCTGCTCACTCGCCAGTTGTGTTAGGAAGTTATCTTCCATAGACTTGACGAACCTCCTAGACTGCTTCCTTTCTGCTGTGTTATACTTCCATCAGACATCTGGAAGGTTGAAGTCTGCCACAAGAATGAAGGCCAGCGATCGTGAGACTTCTCCCCGTTGCTTCTCTCAGAAGAGATCACTGGTTTCCTCGCCCTGGCTGGGAGGCTGATAACAGACTCCCACCACAGTGTCTGGCTTACTGTGGGTTCCACTGATTTTAACCCACAAGCACTCAACCCTATCTTTAGCGTATTTTAGTTGTACACAATCAACACTTTCTCTAACACAGAGCGTAACTCCACCTCCTCTCTTTCCTAGCCTGTCCCTCCTGAAGAGTTTATAGCCACCCATGGCAGAGCTCCAGTTGTGTGAATCATTCCACCACGTTTCCGTGATGGTGATTATATCATAGTTTTCTAGCCTTACAATGGCTTCCAGCTCCCCTTTTTTGTTGCCCATGCTGCGTGCATTGGTGTAAATGCACTTCAGCTGGGCTGTTATTTCTACCCCTTTCCTAAGTGGAATAGGCTCAGGTCTTGACTGTCTACTATTGGTGGGTTGTAACCTACTGATAACCTTTGAATTCTGGCTGCCACTTGGAGTCGTATTTTCTACTTCAACTGAGGTGGTAGATCAGGTGCTCTCACCATCAAGAGTTTGAGGTGCCATTCCCGTGATTTAATCCATTGAGCCTAGTGATGTCCCCCTCCCTCTTCCAAACTAGTTTAAAGCTTTCTTGATTAGTCCAACCAACTTTTTAGAGAGTATCCTTATGCCTTAATGGGACAGGTGTGCCCTGTCATTTGCCAACAAGCCTGGCATATAGGCCAACCCATTGTTGAAGAACCTGAACTTTTGTTCTTCGCTCCATTTTTGGAGCCAGTCATTCATTTGTTGGCTTTTCCCACCCCTTCCCTAACCATTCCCTATGACAGAGGAGAATACGACCTGTGCTCCTGATCCCTTTACCATTTGACCTAAGGTCCTAAAGTCCTTTTTGATTGCTTTGAGGTTTCTAGTTGGTTTTTCATTATTACCCACCTGGAAAATGAGTGGTGGGTAATCTGTGGACTTGACAAGTTTGGGAAGTTGTCTTGCCACATCACCAACTATGTCTTAAGACAGAAGTAGCAATATATTTATTGACACAAAGCAGAGATTAAACGAAGTTTGATAATAAATGTGACAGTGATTTACAAGGTTTGATGGTAAGGTGTATTTGATTATTTACTCCATAAAAGACAGGGTCAGGCAAAAGCTATCAAGGAGACCCCCTTGAGGAGGGAAAATTTGAGAGGCGTACCTTTCAAGGGGAGGTTCTGACATGCAGCCCACTGTTGTTTCAGTAGACCTCAAACGACTCCTGGGTTGCTCACTATGTATAGAGTAAGATGATTGACTCATAGTCATGTTTATAAACCAACATCAGGTGCCAGTTTCTTCCAGATTTGTTTTGAGCTGGACACTGATCAGCATCGTGGCCAGGTGAGTGCATCACCATGGATTGTATTGTTATCTGTCTCCCCTGAAACACAGCCATCACAACCACCACTATCACCACTGGTGGTTGTCACTTGATCACGATCTACAGAAACGGTCAGGTAGGAGGTAGGGGGAAGCACACCGTCACACTTTCTGTTCTTCTTTCTTCATGTAGTTGTGCTGTGTCCCTTGTACCAGAAATGATCACTTCAGTTACCTGTGTTCTGTGCCACCAAGATGAATATGAGATACCTGCCCCTGTCTGGTACCACTGAAGTTCCACTACAGCTTCTCTTCTCTGCACATACCTGCACAGTTCCTTGCTATAGAAATATCCATAAGCTCTTCAAAGAAAACCTGCACACAATATAAGCCCTGCAAGTTATAAGAAAAATGGAGCAATGTGACCAAGATTTTATGAGTTCTGTAATATTGCTGATATTTCTGCCTCAAAGAGACGAACACTGTCAGCAAACTCCCTGTATTGGGTCTGGTTGAGGTGGAGTTAGTTCTCCCCATAGCAGTCCTTACAGTGCTGTGCTTTGTACTGGTAGCTGGAAAGGTGTTGATAACACACCAGTATGCTGGCTGCTGCTTAGCAGGTCTCCCACAGTACCAAGGCTCTCTCCCCAGCATCCCCCCCTCACAAATAGGCTGGGAGTGGGCGAGTTCTTGAGACACGACATAGCCAGGGCAGATGATCCAAACTGACCAAAGGCATATTCCATAACACAGAATATCTGCTCAACAAAAAAATCTAACAAAAAGAGGAGAAGAGGACAGTATTACATATTATGACATTTGTCTTCCAGAGCAACCACTATGAGTACAGAATCCCTACTTCCCAAGAAGTGGCTAAACATCACCTGTCCATGGGTAGTAGAGAATAAAATTTTCTTTGCTTCTGCACGTGACCTTTGATTTTGCTTTATTAAAATTTCATCTTGCCCAAAGATTTTTTTCCATCTTATTTTCTCCCCATCCTGTCCTGCTAAGGAGGGGAGTGATAGAGCAGCTTGGTAGGCACTCGGTATTCAGTCAAGGTCATCATATTTCCTCTGTCAGAGCTGGGAAGAGGCTCAAAAACATCCCAAAATTTTATTAAATCTAGACAGCATACATCTGTCTGCAAGGAATAGAAGGGAAAGCACATTAAACTTGTAGGCTCATGCTTCAGAGAGAGGAACAAGACACACAACTATTCCATTTGACTCAGGCTTTATACAAAATGTTGATGAATAACATTTTCACATGGGAGACAGTGTTGGACTCTTGGGAGTAATCACAATGCAAGTCACAGTAGTGTGGGTTGGGGATTTGGTTATCTTCTTCAGACTGCCTGCTCCAAGGAGTGTTTTAGCCATTTCCCTTCCCAAGACTGCTCAAACAATACAAAAGCTGCTCTGACTTGCACTTTCTAACAAGCCAGAGAGTTAGCTCCTGATTGCTATAGCAGTGGTGTATTCAAATCACACCCGTTTGGTCCCAGGGTAAGCATGCCTCACAGGGTCTTCACTGCTGTTTTCAGGCCTTGAAAAGAGAGCAACCCTGCTGGATGGCCTCAGCAAAAGTTATAATGGAAATATGAGTCCTACAGCATTCTCTGTCATTAGAGTTATGCAAGATAACACATGCATCACAGCTTGGAATGCATTTCCATTAGCAAGCAATTCAAGAAACTGAGGTGTTCAGAGTGCTACAGAGAAGTTCATCCCTATCCATTGCCCCTCCAAGGCAAGCAGTCCCAAGGAAGGAGCCATAAGTCCCCAGGGAACACAATGAGCCCACCAGCCCTTCTGCAATAATCACAGACATACACATTCCCTCACACACACATGAGCCCCTGACACCAGAGGCATCCCCGAAGGGGTGGGGGCTGATAATGTAACCAGTTCTCATAACTTTATCACGAATCTTGGAACAGTCAATGCTTATTTTAAAGTTCCTGGAGTCATAGTTTAATAGACTTAGCAATAACATCGTCCTGCAACTTAACACTTAAATTATCCATTATTTCCCTGAGTCTGCTCCATTGCTCTGCTTTTCCTTGTTCTTCATCTTCCCCAGAGCAATTCTGCCTGTTGCCCAAATGGACCCATCTAACCAGTTAATCTACGTCATGTATAGGAGTGTTCTGTTCCTCTCACTATTTACTGCAACACCCATGATTGTGGTACCTGCAGATTTCACCATTTGTAGCCACACTTATTCCTTCAGAGTATGGGTGAACATACAGAATAACATTGGTCCAGGTACTATCACAAAAGTTTACCCCTGCAGTTCTTCTGGTGGATGAGGATTCCACATTTGCAACCATGTTTTAATATCTAACATAGACAGTGGACATTTGATCCTATAAGTGAACTTAAGTATGTCTATATTTTTAATATTTTTTTTTCTGTGTTGCAATGTGTCACACAGGAGTCTACAAGTGTATGTTTCTGTGCATGTGGGCCATGGCAATAGAGCAGCATTTTAATACAGCACTGCATCATATCTGTCTGGACCAGACAGGATGCAGAGATAATAACACGATTTGCACCCACTACCAAGACAGACCTCAGGTACCTTTATAAGATTACAGCCTCATCAACATAAAAACTGTTACAGGAAAGGAAGGTCTAACAATCTTGTTAGCCTGTCCACTGCCATCAATTACACTGCCCTCCTTTCCTAGTTGTTTCCCACATCTGCTTTCTGGTGTCTGGCCTGTGTCTGTGTATGATTATGTGGGTAATATGTAGCTTACATTAAAGATAAAATAAATATTTAGTCTTCGTATTTTCAAGACAAAAGCTAAAACCCCAAAAGCTAATTAAAAATCCCGAAGTTTACAACTTAGTATAATCACATGCCTTTTAAGTTACTTCTGTGAATTTCTGGATCCTGCCTCCGTAAACCAGTAATCCAGTGCCTGGGGCTGGGAACAGGCAGCGAGTGGTTGGGACACTTTGCCTTTAGCCTCAGCAAGGCAGTTTGGTGAAGGTGGCTCCCAGTCTGTCTGGGAGGGTCAAATTTGAGGAACTAGCTAAGTATATAAACTTCATATATAACAAGCACAGCTTGTAGAACTGATGCAGATGCCACAAACATGGGTGGTATCATAAATAATGAGAGGAACAGATCACACCTGCACATGCTACAGGAAAGATGAAGAAGGTTTGAAGGAAAGGCAAAGCAATGGAGTAGACTCAGGGAAATAGTGGATAATCTAAGTGTTAGGTCCCGTGACAGTGTTATTACTAAGTCTACAAGACTCTAGAACTTTAAAATAAACGTTGACCATTCCAAGTCATTGAACATTCCACAGCTTGCATGACTGACACAGTGCTGCATGAGAGAACAGCACCACAACAGCCCAACCCTGCTGCCCCCTCACCCCCATTGCCACAGGCAACACAAGACAACACCAATACCTCTCTGAAGCTCTCCCCACAAACCCCTGCTTGCCAGTGTGTGCTATTTAATTGTGCTCTCACTGTGTGTAAATCCCTGGAGTAGTGAATTAAAAATTACCTTTCTGCTGATTAATAAGAGGAGGGAATATGAAGTAAAGCATGTGAACTGAAAGCCTGTGAGGGAGGAAGAGCAGCTGCTGCTCATGCAGCGCTGACCAAACAATACTCAGGGTCCACGCACCAGCAGAAATTAGGATTATGCTGTGTGTAAAATCTCTTTCAGTTTACAGACATCTCATGGCCTATGGTACATACACCTGCACCAAAATTAGAGTTAGGAGGACTGAAACTACTGATCCTCAGCATGTGAACATATTAAGTCCCCAGGATATATCCCATCAGCTCCAGGGAGTGAAATTTGTAACATTTTATATACCATTTCTGTGTATGAAACCCCTGAAAAAGAAGCAAGCAACAGGGAGAGAGGAAAGTGTGTTCTCTGGGGACGCTCCCAGTTGATGGCAATGAAACACAAGGGAGAATTAACAGGAAACTTTGAAGCTGCAATCTCCTGTTGAGTTTAAATGTGTTTCAGTTCCTGTTTAAACAAAATTTGTAGTCTCCAAGTAGCCACAGTGGCAAGTTAATATTTGTGTTTTGTTACTGCAAAACCCTGAGCAAATCTGGACTTCTCCTGTGGTGTCTGTAGTACATGGACAGGACAGGACTTATATAAACTAAAGACAAGTAGAAAATAAGATGAGAAAAATAAGTGAAAAAAACAAAACCTACAAGTTTTGTAATTGGTTACTGAGCCCAAAACAAAATGTAGACCTCAGTGCCTCCAATATCCAATGTCCAGTGTTCCCGTTAGCCTGAGGAATTGCTCTACCATGGCATGTTCTGCTTGAAAGAGAGCATAACTCCTGTAGCAACCCACAAAGAAGTTTGATAAAATAAACATATGCATCTATACAATCTATAGAGCATATTAGAGCATTTTATACAAAAAGACCAATTTGAGTGCCCCTTTTAGAAAGCTCTCCAAAGAGAGATCCTAAAGAGACTGTCTTGCTCTCAGACTTTTTTGGAATAGTCAGAAAGCTGTTAAGTGGCAGAAACTGTTTAACAATGACAGTGTTCTAGTGGACTGTTTCTGGAGTCAAGCAAAGCAACCAGTGCACAAACTTCTGCCACCGAGAGAACTAAAGAAAACAGTCTTCATCTGAATTGCTTTTAAAGACAAACCCACAGATTTTTAAAATTAGTTCAGACTAATCACCCGTAACGTGTCTAAGCCAAAGCAAGAATTTGAGAAATACCGATGAAAAGATCTGAAGAGCGAAGACCCTGAAATTGCAGGTTTAAGTGGAAAAGATCACAGTGACAGGATATTAATTTCACGTCCCAGATGCTATCCCATCTTGCATTCTTAATCATCTGTCTTCAGTATAGGACACTTTCATGTTCTCTTTCTTTCTTGCTCTTCTATTACAAATCAAGGAGCAAAAAACTGTCTCCTGTTGCTATTCTCCTTTGACATCAACGAGCTCTGAAAAAAAGTCCATCCCCTTTCTTCAAGCTGCAAAATTAAAAATTAAAATAAAATTAATTGAGGTGAAATCTTTATGAAGTATGTAGGATTTCCGGTTGAGACTTACATTAACAAATGGAGAGAAGAGCTAGGTCTGGTTGGTCTCAGGAGCAAAACCTTCAAGTTTCCTTACTCATCTTATTTTCCAGCTGGTTTGTGTTGCAAAATAATAGCTAAGTACTGTAAATGAAGTAGGGAAAATTGCCTCTGTGGCCACATGCAATACTTTCAGAGAAATGCAAACACAAAGGAAAAAATATCGGAAGTCTGTACAGGAAATGTTTGTTTAAAATAGTATTCAGCTTCTTCTTTGCTTGCAGAATGTGGATATTGCTATAATCCCTATGCTCCCTCATGCAAGAGGCTGCGCATTTGTGAGAGATCAGTGAGAGACCAGGCAACAGTTGCAGTGTGAGTAAGATTGCCATGTTGATGTCAAGGGAAAAAAAGGACACACCTTTGCCTTGTCTGCAGAGGAAATAGTACACCAACACTCATTATTAGACCGGTACGTAAAACAGATCTTTCCATTCAGAAGTAAAGTAGACCAGTCCCACACCACTGGCTAGTTTCCCTCCTAACCCGCCATGTACTGCCATTAGTTTTGGCTCCTGATTAGTTCATTCAGTGCTTTGAAGGTGCTTAAACTCACAAGAAAAGGCAACAGCTATTTGTCTAACATTGTTCTTACTCGTGTGGCTGTTTTCTGATTTCATGAAACTAAGTTTCTTTATTACTGTTTATGATGTTCCTACTTTTCTAGAATTTAGACAAACTTTTCAAAGCAAGAGTCATGTGAAAAAAATGTCTTTTTCTTTCGAATTTTCTGGTTCTGCTTTTTCTGAGCTGGATTAGCACTCTTCATTCATATTCTGCACTGTACTACTTGCTTGTGTTTTGTACAGAAAATAGAGTTTTACCTATAAAAAGAACAGGATACTCTTGAATTTCGAGGGTTTTTGTAATGTTCCATCTCCATAGATCTACTTCCAACTCTCTCAGCTTGTCAAAACTGGCCCCACCATGAAAATCCAATACCTGGTCAAGTGCATCAGGACATGTGCAGGAATTATCGGGTAATTTAATGCACATCAAGAAAATGGGCCCTGTATTCAAGAGTTTGCAATGCAGTGTGCATATTGGGGTCTGCATCCCACATGGGAAAGCAAATATACAGGGAGGTTGTGAAGGAATAATTTGACCACGGAAATAAGAGAGAGCGCCAGGAACAAATCTGCACTCTCTGGACTCCAATCCACTGGACTCTGCATGGGACCATGCACAAATCAGTAGTCGTCAGACACTATGATGAAGGTGGCTGTTTTTTGATGTTTGATTGTTTGTCTTTGAAACTAGAACAACTTTCACAGACTTTTTGTCCTAATGGATGCGCACACTGAAGTTTTAAGATCTGCACATAGGAATTTGAAATCTTTCTCAAAATCCATCCAAGCGGATGCAAGGAGCTCCGGCTCAGCCATGATACCCTAGCAGAAGCCCTGCCAATGTCCACGAGCAGTAGGACTTCTAAAGACGTCTCTGCTTTGACAATAATCAGCCAGATTATGTATACTCATCACCCATCACCCTGGTAGTTAGCCAGTCTGAAAGGCTTCATCTGAGGTCATCTTACCTAATCATGTTATCCTGCTGCCTTTAAATGCTGCCTTTTTTGCTTCATTCTTAGTATTGCTATCACAGCATCACTGGGCTTCAGCAGAGATTAGGGTTTCATTGTGCAGGGCGTTGCTCTGCCACTAAGGAGGAGAGAGTACCAGTCACTAAGCTCTTAAATCTAAGCCAACTGGACAGACAAAGGGGTCCAAAAAGGGTGTACTCCTGTCCCTAGCAGCAGAAGAAAGAAATATAGTCATAGACACTGCCCTAACATCACATTGGAGGTGTGTGGTGGAAAGAGATTTATACTATCAGCTTTACTCTCACCATTTTGCAATGAAACCATCCTTTTATTGTTTGCTCTCAGTGTAGAAACAACGCTTTAGGGAAGTCCTTTTTTTTTTCAGTTCCCAAAAATACAGTTGCTATGTGTGATCTAATACTGAGTTTTGAAAACAGGCTTGCATTGCTTTGCTGTTAAAACATCTTTCTTGCATGCTTTGGATTCTTGAGTGCTTGTGCCTGTCACCTTTTATATAAAATGTCCAGAATTTTCAAACATAATGTGAAGAGCTCAGCTGCAGCCTCTGCAGAGATCTCTGCAGAGATCAGGCTGACCCTGAGACAGCACTCTGATTAGTTTGATTGCCCGGAGGCCTCCACCAGCCTACAGGGAACAGGCCACAGCAGGGCTTTTTTTCTCTCTAAATAGCAGTTTGAACTCAATAGAAACAAAATAATTAGGTTGGAAGTAACTATTAGTAAAGAAGCATCAATTTATATAGAAAACTAAAATGTTAAAGGAAATAGCATAAAATAGTATTTAGTACATTTACTGGATAATACACTAAACCCTCTCCTTTTTTTCACATGAAAGTTATCTTCAAAAAGCCACGATATTCCTCCAAAACAAGGAAATATGTGTTTGTATTTGTGTGGTTGTAGCACAGCTGTGGGCTGTGTATTATTTTGTGAACCAATACAAAATCTGGTCCCTTGTTTTTACAAATGCATTATCAAGTGGCTTGAAATGTCATGAAAAGTCTCAAGTTCAAACACACTAAAACTTTACTGTCTTTGATGACCAGAATATAAAAGGATTATCAGATTATGTGCAATGGCAGGTTTTAGGATTTTGTAATGAGTCCCATTACACATCACAATTATTTCTATTTTTTTCTGAAAATCTCTGATGCCAAATCTTGTAAATAGATAAAGGTCACAGCTTCATTATAAAGAAAAAAAATTCTCACTTATTGCTTTGGAAGAAAAAGGGCAGAAATTACTTCTTTAGCTGGTTCTAACAGCGACTACAATGTAGCTAAAGTAATCCCATAGCTTTGAGTCTACTAATATATTGAAAAGTTACTCTGGGCTTTAAATTGATGGTGGTTAGCAACTCTGCAATCCATTTATGTAGAAACGCACAAAAGCAATGGCAAAACAGAAAAACCTGGAGAAAATGTTTAGCTTTCCCCAGCTGGTGCCCTGAGAAGCTGCAATTCTTGTCAAAGTGTCAGGTGCTAATAAGCTAGCAGTGGCTACACACTTGAAACATTTGAATTTGGGATGGCTTTCATTTCTCTGCTAGCAAAATATGATCCTTATGGGCTTAGCTTGCATCCAGCCTTCCCCCCTTCTCCTGGTGCAGAGAATCAGGTACCTGGGGAGGTAGAAATTATCTGCAGGCATCACTCTGGGCGAAGAAGGCTGAGGACCACTTGATTGATGCTCATGTTCATTCATTGATCTGAACCATAAGGTGTTCTGTGTCCAGGGAAAGGAAATACGTCCTGGTTTCCTTCTGCCTCCTGTTTACCACAGGCAGAAACAAGCTCTGAGATATGCACCTTTCATTTGGTTTCTTCTTAACCTTTCTCAGAGAATTCCATAAAAACTATTACCATGAGCCTGAGAATTGACTGTCACCTTTAGCTCTTTCATCAGAGGTAGCAGACTGCTTTCAATGAGCTGTCCTAAATCTGCTAGGTCAAAATCCTCATGGTTCACATTCCCTGTTTGCATTGATGGAGCTTGGAAAGGTTGTGCCTGGGAGTATTGTGCCATTGCCCATACGTGTGTGCTGTCAACATAGCAACAACTTGCTAAACACAATTGCACCATTTAAGTGTGTTATGTGATTAGGGCAAGCAGGGATCTGGCCCTGCATGCTGCATCTGTGCTGTTCTGCCCATCATTTCTGAGATCTATAGCACCAGAGAATATGATACCACAAGACTGTAATTTTCAAACTTAAACAAAAGTATTTCCTTGGATTGGTGACCAAACTAATTTTTATGACATGTCGTTTCAGTAAAGGACATTGCTTTATTTCGCAGAAGGGTTTCCCATAGATAATCATTGTTAGTTGGCTGAGTCAGAATCTGAGAGGATTAAGGAAATCTAAACTGACAGCTGGTTTTGTGCAAGGAAGCATACTGTGGCTGTTGTTACAAGAGGCAATGTGGGATGTTTGTGCACAAGTGCATGACAAGGGAGCTTGCTCTTAGCTGTATATGTAGGTATAGTTTAGCTGTTAAAGCAGCACGAGGGCTAAACACCTTGCAGAGAAAACTGGATGTGCCTTTTTAATCATGCATGGTTTGTGATTTTACTTTCACTGCAGTGTTCAGGAATAAATAAATAGTAGCCATATTGCCAATTATCTTGAAGAGAAGTCAAGTCACCTTACCACTAAAGAGTGAGGATTCATAGCTAGAGGAACAGATTTGCCTCTCCAGATAACAACCCACCTTGTAGGTATTCATGACTGACACACCAGAAGCCCTGTATGTTCTCAAAAATAGCATCTCATAATGTTTCATACCCCAGCTCCTAGATTCTCTTTTCTCCTAGCAAACTGCCCAGCAACTGCTAAACATGGACATTTAAAAACAAACGCAGTTTCAATGGAACCATGCAGCTCAGCACTCGGAGGCACCAATGCCACTTCTGCTGAACTCAACAGACATTGAGGCAGATACTGGCACTGAAGGTGCCTGTCTGGAAACAAAAATAATTTTGCAGGGCTTTTTTTTCAGGCAGAAGAGATTTTACCATATCAATTGAGCACACAACTGAAAAATCTTAGAAATGGTTTTATTACAGCTCTGTGTAAAGACACTGGCTGCACTTCAGCACATCTCGCACAGGTTTTAAGGTACTGCAACTCTGATGAATGACCCAAAGTAACACTTAATTTCCATCAGTTTCAGTGAGGACATGGCTGAGCCCAGGATTTAAAAATCACTCAGCACAATACTAATGGTGTTTTGGCGATGTGCACTCCGATGGGAATTACACTTACCAGTATTGGCTAATATGAAAACCAGAAAAGTGTTTGGAAGGGATGAAAACGGAGGGGCAGGATAAAAGCAAGACTGTGATATGCTGAAAGCACAAGGACTGGTGACTGGCACAACACATGGTGCTGCAGAGCAGGGCAGAGGACAGAGAAAGGATCAGGTATTCTTTTGCTCATGAACGCTACAAATCTGAAGCCTATCTTGCCGCTATGCTTGCATATGAAGGACAGAGCTATCTGGCTGGATGAACAAGTCTGAAGAAAGCACAGACTGAAGCCCAGGTGGCCTTAGGAGAGCAATTTGGACTTCTGCAGCTGCCAAGTCCCAGTGTAGACTGCCCAGGATATGAATCTATTCCTGAGCATGGAGTGTCATTGGACCTGTGTAAACAAAAGACAGAGAGCTGGTATCATGAAATCCGAGATTGCCCTTCTGGCACAAATGGGATAGAAGAAACTGCTGCACTTCCATGTAAAAGGATCCCAACTTACTCTTGTAAACCAAAGTCAGATGTGCCCACAGAGACTCTGCATCAGGAGACTTAATCTCAGGACTTCCACATCTGGTCATCCTGGGGAAAGGGTTTGCTTTGAGGAGGGGAATGTGTACAAAAATGCCTCCCACCTTGTCCTTCAGTCCAGAGTTGAAAATGACTCCAAGACCTGTCAGCCATGCCCTGCAAGAAAATAATTTCTGTGGATGTATGAGACACCTTGGCTGTGAAGTTTTGGGGTTATCCTGCTGTTTGGGATAGAGGTATAACACTAATTTCAGACTAGCTAACATAAATTTAGAAATAAAGAAGATTGAAATAAACAAGAAAAATAAGTCCAAAATCTACAAGGTAAATCTATTTTATATAAGCCTCTTGGTATCATGCAGGTCTCTCAGAGCTGTATTTTCTTCCTTAACATTTTGTGGATCTTTTATTTAGAATACACTGTACTTCTTGTGTCAAGCTTGCTGGAAAAGAAGGTATGGTCTTTTCCCATGGAAATATTCTCCTTCCAAACTGCTGTACTTCTACATGAAAGCAACCTGTTCGCTCCCGTTAACTCAAGTCAGCATCTGACCACAATTAATCCAACTGTTTCACACACAAAACCTGTTTATCTTTGGGTTTGCGTTAATTTTGATAGTAAAGTGTGCATAGATTAATAATACATGCATATGTTCTCTTTTCACTGAAGTAAGGGACAAAACAACAAATCTCTGACTTTAATATTTAACTCTGAGTAGAGCAACTGTGATAAAAGCATATATAAATGATACGACTGCTGAAGAAGTTTAACTGGACTCATTCTTTTAAAAACAAAATCTTACAGATATTTTTCACAACTAAGCTTTTGTAAAGCATTTTTGAGAACGGGTCATCAAAAATTGCAGAGTTGCTTCTTGCTTTCTAATGAAGTCAAGAAACCACCCAGAATTTCCACAAATGTAAACAAGCACCAGGAATTCATGTAAAAGCTGGAATAACCCATCATGTAGTTTTGTTTCCTGAATAAACAGTCTGTGTGAGAATCAGGATATAATTTTAAGGATGGCAGCCATTCTTTGCTCCATGGGCCTGACTGAATACGTTAATGAGAAAATGCCAGTTCGCTGGAACTGATTAATTCCACATGTTTTCTTGTTTCCTGTTTGTCATATTCACCTTCAGGAGTTCCCACACACACTTTGGCTGGGAAAACATCGGGCCACTGCATTGGGTGTCACTGCAACCCAGCTGCCCCTCAAGGGCTTGTGGAGTCCAACAGGCACAAACAGTTCATCAGCTCAAGAGCTGGGAGGTGGTGTACCCTGCCCATCCCTGGCAGATACAGATGCCTTGCACACTGCCTGCTTCTTCTGCATCCATTGATATGCTCTTCCAATAAGCAGCTACTTTTGATTTTACAAATATCCAATAGTTTCTTGTTTCTCTGGAATCACATTTGAATCGTTAGGCTCTATTTGCCTCCTTACTTCTTTACAGATTCCAGTAGATTCTAACATTTTCTCCCACTGCAGTTAATCGTAGACCAGGATCAAGTTCCTTCTCTATATTGTATAAGACTTCCTAAGGTTATATAGCTGGATCTCAGACTAAGTATGAAAAACATTTATTTAAATAACTCCACTCTTCCATACATTAGGGATTTAAAATACGAAAAATACAGGAATAAAAAAGATGTTACTTCTTATTAAGACTGTTGTTTCAACTTAAGTCAGTGTCTTCTATAGATAACTATGAAGAGGGCACAGATATTATGGAGTGCACTTTGTATTATTTGACACCTATTTATTTTGTGAGTACATGCAAATCAGTATTCAGTGAAGCTGCAACAGGAAAGAAAGTTCTAAAAATTATTTATCATTTGCCTAAGAATCAACTCCAAAAATTTAGGAAAAAACCTTCTAACACTGAAAAGGCTATTTCTATTAAATCAGCTAATTTAACTATAAAGCACAAAACCAGTCTGACGTGGGAACAGAAATTGTTTGCAACAACTTGAAAGTTTTGGTATCAGAAGGAGTATTTTAGAACATTAAGTGATTCAGGGCAAAGAAGTTCCTTTTGTGTTGAAAAGAGCTTCCCAGAATATTGTTATAGCTGTATTTCTTTTAAATGAGTATAACATTCATTGGCTTGGGAACAGATGTGCCCCTCTGTTCTGTGCACAGCATAACTAAATGAAGTGAGAGATCTTGCAAGAAACAGCTGGCCAGTGTAATGAAGGCAGTAACAAAGCCTTCCTGAAGAGCAAGGGGAAGGTGGGAAGGGGGAAAAGAGCAGTAGTGTAAGATTTTTGACAATTTTAAGTTGGAAGTAGAGGCCTATCTACCTAAAATTAGTGAAGATTCTCAGTACCATCAACTAAATTTAGCATTACTGGAGGATCAACCCTGATGATTTCTGATTCCCTCAGACAAACAAAGGAACAAAGATTTTGTCAGAGGATGTGGCATCCTTCTACTGACCTACTGAGGGACATTACAAAGTGACTTCACCTTCCTCTTTGCCTTGTCCAGCAAGGCTCCCCATGGCAAAGGTGGCCACTCTTTGCATGGTCTCAGCTGAGGTCCCTAGGGACCCTTAGACACAAAATACAGCAGTAACTCCCTCTCAGCCCCCAGGAAGGAGAGAACAGTCCTTGAGCAGGCAGTTGCCACATCTTCTCGTGCCATGCTTTGCCAGATGAAGTGGTTTTGGCTTTGAAATCCCTCTCTCGCCCCGCTTGCTCCTGGAAGGTGTCTGGCGTTGGCCCGCGGAGGAGCCCCCTGGCCGGAGTGCCCTGGGAAGCTCTGCCCCCTTGTGGTCAAAAAAGAGTCCGTACCACCTCTCCAGTGGGAAAAAGGAGGAAGAAAGCAAAGGGTATGTTATCCTTGGTGCAGTTCTGGCTGAATTCTGGCTGCCTGCCTAATCTCTTCCTACTTTCCCAAGGGAATATCGTGGTACTTCCATGGGCATCCACCAGCTCTTGTGGCTGCTTTTCCATGAATGAATTATTTCAGATGCATGACTTGGAAGGATTCATCCTGCAAAAGGTATCCCTTTTCTATTGCAGAGAGTTTTGTCAAATTTTAAATGTGAGGCTAAGATTTTCCATGCTGCGGACCTCACCTCATCCTGCACCATTTTCACTCCTAGAAGTCTGGCTCTTAGAAAAACTATTTTGAGTGTATTCAAAAATAATTGTGCTGTGACTGAACTGTTCTCTGGAAAGGTTTAAAGTCTGGAAACTCTGGAAAGGTCCAAAGAGCATCACTTGAGATTTTGCTGAGGTAAGGCAACCATATTTTGCATAAAGTCTGTGACATTTTGGCAAAGCTATAGACCTTCCAAATCTATGGTTTTGCAGAATCACAGAATGACCTGAGATGGAAGGGACCCACAAGGACCATCTTGGCCAACTCCTATCACTGCACAGGATAATCCCAACATTCACACCATGTGACTGAAGGCACTGTCCGAAAGCTTCTTGAATATTCTCAGGCATGGTGCTGTGACTACTTCCCCGGGGAGCTGTTCCAGTGCTCCACCATCATCTGAGTGAAGATTTTTTCCTAATATCCCACCAAACCTTCCCCTGACAAATCTTCCTGCCATTCTCTTGAGCCCTATCCCGTGGTCACCAGAGAGATGAGATCAGCACCTGCTCCTCCTCCTTGCCTTGTGAGGAAACAGTTTACTGTTCTCTTCTTCAGGCTGAACAGACCAAGTGACTTCAGCCTCTCCCTAGATAGCATCCCCTCTAGAACCTTCACCAGCTTTGCGGCCTCCTCTGGACACTTTCCAGTTGGTTTATGTCATTTTTATCCTGTGGCGCCCTAAACTGCACACAGTACTCGAGGTGGGGCCGCACCAAAGCAGAGTAGAGTGGGACAATCCCCTCTCCCCTCCCTCAACCTGCTGGCAATGCTGTGCTTGATGCACCCCAGGATATGGTTGGTGATCTTGGCTGCCAGGGCACACTGTTGGCTCATGTTCAACTCACTGTCAAGTAGAACCCCCAGGTCCCTTTCCACTGGGCTGCTCTCCAGCCTCTCACACCTTAGTCTCTACTTGTGTGCAGGATTGCCATGTACCCAGGATTGCTGTGTCCCAGGTGCAAAACTCAGCACTTGCCCTTCTTAAACTTTGTGTGACTGGTGATTGTCCATCTCTCCAAATTATCTGGAACTCTCTGCAGGGCCTCTTTGCCCTCCAGAGTGTCAACAGCTCCCTCCAGTTTCATGTCATCAGTGAACTTGGTTAGTTAACCAAGGAGGAGGGAAAAAGGTTGAAAACAAGTCAAGAGTAACAACACAGAAGGGTCACTCTGGGAAGGATCAGTATGTGCTCACAGACCACAATCAGGACTCCTCACAATTCCACAGTTCGTGGTCAGTCTATGTCAATAGTGAGCAAGGCATCGCTGGTCAATATGCCTGCTTCAAAGTCTGATCTATATGAAGCAGCTGAGAATGAAAAATTGTCCCTGGAGATTTGGGCTGGACTAGCTACAGTGAAAATTCTGTGTACACTGAAAATAGTTCCCAAAACTAAGGCAAGGCGTGATAACCAGTACTGAGGACCAGTGCTGCAGCAGCTCATGTGGCAGAGACCAGTGTCACAAGAATTACATTATGTGTCCTGGAAGGATGTGACAGTAATGGCCTACTGGATGGTGTTATTTCCACAAAATTTTTATTATTATTATTTTGGGTTTTTTCCCCAGAACCCTGGGAAGTTTTGTGTACAGAGTTGCATTAGAAGAGCGGGTTAAATGCCAAAAAAATGAGATGTCCAAACACCCTATAAGACCTTAGCTCCTTTACATTCCAAACCGCACCTTAATGCAGGACAGAACCCTCAATTATTGACCACATACAGTTTCCCCACAGAACATCTGCCCAGCTAAGATCAGCCCTGTAGTCACTATGGAGCAACAGACTTTTTCCTTGTCTCTGTCTCAAAGTCAAATTACTTTAGGTTAACACCTTCCAGATGGTCTGTTTTTCAGTGCCTGGCTTTATACTTTCAAGTCCAGTTGGAATAAATACTGAGTATACACAGCCGTTCTGACATTGATGCTGCTTGGAGCACTGTATAAAGTTGAACATGGGAATAAAACGCATCCTTAGTGCTGCAAAACTGAGACCCCACAACAGTGGTCAATCTTCATTCCAACTTGTGAGTGTACACCTGCAACCTTCTTCCTCTCTAGACACTCAGAAAAGACACCTCATTTCTGCAAGTCAAGAAGGTTTATGGAGCTGTAAAATGACCATGTCTTTGTACTTTACTTAAGAATGGAGATCCAGTATGGATATTAGTTTGGCTTTTATTTTTGGTGCAATATATTACAGATTTGAGATTAATGAAAAATAATCCGTGATAAGGTTTCAGCAGAGATAAACAAAGAAAAGCAATTTGTCCTGACCTCCTTTAGCATAAAAGGATCCATATCTAGCTGAGAAGCCCTTTTATGTGGTAGATGGAATGAATAGTCCAAAATCTACATGAGACATATGTACTGAGTTCATATTTAAGGAAGGAGTAGTTTAATGAAAACTGCCCACACATAGAGATCAAAGTTACTATAATGGACAAAATAATAAAGGAAATTTTCCCTATCTTGTATTCAGCCAAGCTGCTATATTCAAGTGCACTATTGTGTCAGTAGTATTTGGTTTGAAAGACTTCATTATGAAGAAGTTAATGCTCAACAGCAGTAGATACTGGTACGGTGAATTGTGATACTACCCAAAGTCTGCATCCTACAAAGCTTTTTAAGTTACTCGTATTCCTAAATTATTTTTTAGGGACCTAAACAAAGACAATGACTTGGAACAAGAACACGACCAAGCTCACAGCAAGAATTTATTTCTAGATGCAAATAAGCACCTTCCTGTGCAGTAGTGGTGTGCAATGGGCATGCATCTGTAAGCATTGCAGTTGCAATGCATGCTCAAGTAGCATGTCAAGGAAGATATATACTAAAATATTGTAAAGGATTGACTGATGGTATACTCCCAAACTGACAAGCTGGATGAATTTTCTTTCTGGGAAGCTCCTAGACTTAGAAAGGTGGATGTGTTTTTGTCGTGTAAAATAAATAAACCAACAACCTGAGCAGTTTGTTCTTGTTTTGTATTGATTAAGGAACAGAAGAAGTAACTGTTCTGTAGGGTCTGTACAAAATTACATATGCAAGAATATGTCTGATTGTGGATACCAAATTACCATGTTTGCCTATACAAATATGCACACTATTCACCAAAAACCTGCACTTCTCAAAAATTTAATTAGTATATGTTCACACAAAGTCATAATCCACTCAGTGTTATCATGTGTGACTTCGGCATGTCCTCTGTGAATATCTGTCTTTCATGTTGAAAAAATAGCAGATATTGTCTTTCAGATATACTGCATGAATTCTGTATAAGGAAGCAGAATTAAGCCCTTGATGTTATTTAGATCATAAGAGGGATTGAACACAGGGAGAAATCTGAATAATATTTTACTGCATATGGATGACTGAGAGTCAGTTGAGGGCTGTTTGTGACATGATTCCCAGCAATGTAATACCCCTGAGAGAAGGTTACAATTAATCATCAACTTTTGTGTTACCACCCAGCAAGATTTTTATTTTTTCATGCTGAGAGATTTAAGGAAGAGAAAACAGAACTTGAAAAGTCTATGTCCAGACATACTTTCTTAATTTGGTTTGAATTTGCTCATGCTTCAAAAATTACTCTGAACATCTGGCTTCTTTGTTAATCAGAGAGCACTGTTTTATTCCCTTGACTTTTTGGTAAGAAAAAATGAATGTATTGTAGTCTACCATATGATGAGAATCCACTGTAAGGGTAACAGTTTGTAGGAACCCATCATGCTACTCATTATATTCTTGTGTGTGCATGTGTGTGTCATGCTCACAACAGCAACTATTATCCCAGAGTATTTGAAACAACACACAGGAACCCCACTGGCAGCCAGGACTGCAGCACCCGTTTATCACTATGATGGCCAGCTCAACTCAGACAGGGACTTACAGGTAGGAGGAGTGATTTACCCAGATGATCTACATTTTAATGATGCTCAAAAGAGCTTAAAGTTCAGAGGTAACCAAGACAGCTTCCTGAGACATCAGCCTCTATACTTCGCCTCCCCTGATTTCCTCCCAATGGTATATATAGCCATTTTTTACAATGGAGAGAGAAATCAGAAGGAGACTTTATGTCAATTCAACTGGGCAGTGAGCAGTTCCTCTCCTGCTATGCAAAGAGACCAGAGGCTTATTGGTGCTCCCTTATAGAGCCTAAAATGGTTTGTGGAACAGTGCTTCAGAAATTTATCTATTTTATGATGAGTAAAACCTTTAGGGAAAATCTTTAAATGAGGCTGGTTTGGTTTTACGCCACGTGCATAAAAGCAGTAGTCTGGCAGACTTGCAGAATAATGTGAAACAGCCCTTGAGAAACAGAGATGCTGGGGCTGCCACTCTTTCTCATCAATGATCAGTAGTATATCTTTCAGGTTTACTCACATTGGACAGTATCCTTTACAGCAGAGGAGAACTAAACCACCGCACTGCAGTCAAAACACTGCCTTTTTCTGCTTTCTCCACTGGAGTGTTGCCCCACTCTGACAGGTGCTGAGGCTTTGTCCCCAGCCCTCCCAGTCTCTGTGAGGCAGCACCAGAGGCAGCATCGGTGGTGGGATCCTGTGCAAACTGTGCAGTCAAGCATAGCTGAAGGCTGTGGGACTGAGAGGCATCTCCCAGCAGTCAGTCCCCTCTGCTGCTGAGGACATTGTGGAAGCAGACCTCAAGCTGTGGTCACAGAACCTGCCCCGTTGGGATTGGGAGCAGAACACCTGGGATGGAGAGAGGACAAGGGGGGTCAGGGGAGGAAGATGGAGCTGTCGCAGTCTGTAAAAAAGGCTGTGAGATTCTGCAGCAAGGTCCTTGTCAGGCTGTTTTGCAATAGACTTGGCTCTTTCGCACTGTACTTGATTTGATCCATTTTCTTTTTTTTACGTTTTAAATGCTTGATTTCTCAGACTTCATGGTCTTTTCTGTGCAAGTCAGGTTTCATAAACATACATAGGCACATACAAAACCATACATGATCTGCGTCACTTCCTCTGCAAGGATCATTCATGAGAAACACTCATGAATCTAAGGCATTGCCTACCCAGCACAAGGAACATGAATCCTGCAAAAGACAGTGGGAAGGATGGAATTTCCTCCACTAGGACACTTGATTTTTACAACCAAAGTGATTCCCTGAAGCAAGCTTGGCTTTCCAAACACACACTGGCTAAAAGAATCACTGATGGAAACAGAGGCTACACTGTCACCATGTGCCAAATGTGTCAGCAAGGCTTGGGGGGAAGCAGGGCTGTGTGAATGGCAGCCCTTCCTTGCAACTCCTGGCACTTCTGAAGGGCTTCCTGCATCCTCTATCCATAGCTGTCCGATGTAGGCCACGGCCTGGCCTACCAGGAAGGGCTGCTGCGACTGTGGGCAGCCTCCCACAGTGACTGTATCACAGACAGAATATGCTCTGCGCAGGCAAGGGAGAGTGCTGGTTTCCAGAAGCCTGCAGAAGTACCATTTACAATTTTTTTTCACTCCTGGAAGTGTCAGCTGCATGGGTCTGATGGCTGACCTGGGTGGATCTCGATGGACACGAGCAACTTCCTCTAGCAATCTCTGAAAATCCATGCAAAGCAAAGAACTGATACTGCAGTGTGCTAGCATGCAATTATGCACAATGAGGAAATGTTTTCAGCACCAAACTGCAACAGTGTCTTGGGATAGCAAGACATACGTCCAGTTCTACCTGTGCAACATTTTTCTCATGTTCACTGGTAGTCTCTGTTGCCTCCTTTTTTTCCATATAAAACTTTGTTACTGTAGGTAGAAAAGAGGCGCAGTCATCATAAGCATAATTAAATAAGTTTACTGACAATTCTTAAACTCCTGCACTTGGAATAGTCCTGAAAGTAAAGATTTAGCCTGGCTGGATTTAGGGTATAGCAAAATTTTAAATGGACTCATGCTCTTCTGGGGTAAACTGGTATAAAAGAAGCTACATGATGTTATGTGAGTTTTTCCAAATAATAAAATTAGATAAAGTCTTGAATGCTGACTGGGAGATCAGACAAGGAAGAACACCATTGGTTTTGCAGTCTTTTTTAAATTCTGGCTAAGTTGTCAGATTTTAGCCAAATGGTGAATTTTGAGTTATTCAAAATGGCAATTAAGAGGCTGGATCAAATTTTAATTGGTCGTATTTCAAACTTTGCTCTGCTGTTAAATCAAAGAGAAGATCTAACCTATTTCCAGACATTTCTCTTATTAGTTTCTCAGCAACAACCTCTCACTGTATTAACACAGCTGTTTGAAGGGAGTTGCTTAATAAAAATAGTCTTTGTCAAGGAGGAAGAAAAGAAAATATTATTAGTTCGTTGACCAAGGCATTTCTACAGATGGAGTCCGCTTCTCTGGTTTGTTTTGTTGCTCAGATCTGAATCCTGTCACTGCACTATCTGTCTAGTTTAGTTTCTCTAATATGAGTATCTGAAAGGATTATGGAGACATATTAAATTGAAAGCATATATGAAATTTCTTAATAAACAGTGTTCCTGCATTATCTAAAACAGATGTAGTATTGTAAATAAAAAAAAGGGTTTATTAAAGCCTTCAAAGTTGTCTTCATCCATCTGTGTAAATTGGCAGGTTGCGTGAAGATCTTTTTGTTATTTATAAAGAGAGTAGTGCCCAAAACATAACTGCACATCCAAACAGCCTCTAATTTAGGGAGGGTTAAAATGCTCCATCTTAATATCCATCTTGCAGAAGCCTGTCATTATTATCAGAGGTTTTATTGCTTGTTTCCTCTGGTTCCTGTAATTTTGTTCTTTTCTTTTTACAAGCCAGCCTCCAGTCAACCCTGACTCTTGCATTTGTGTCATCAGCATCTTGTATGTCTTATATCAGATAAACGGAGAAATCCTCATCAGCCTATGAAACATATATGCTCATAGGCCCCTAAGGCTATTCCATTAACCTTTACCTCCTCATCACAAGCTGGCCCTACATTGTTTTTCGCTTATGTAATGCAATATACTGGTCACTATACATTTTTGGCTTCAGCAGTTACCTTCTAAATCCAGAGCAAGAAGAAATAAAATATCGCTATGTTGTCTTCTCCAATAGCTTTAGAGTACCACCAGGTCCCCCATGAAATCACCATCTGTGAGACAAAATACCCCTGGTGAACCCTGCACCTAGGTACTTCTGAATCAGGTAGATGCTCTGACTGCAGGACTGTTACCTCTAGTGAGTCCAAAAGCAGCAGCTCTACACAGGAGAAGTCCGCAAAAAAGCATAACAAAAACCGTATCTAAAACCTGCAGACATCAGCAAGTCTAAGATGAATGACGCTTGCGCTGTACCACCTTGGAGTTGTATGACTGCACTCAGGTACCCACACCAGTGTGGTCCCAGCTCCACTCACACCAACCACTTCAGGCACCTAGTGTCCAAGAAAGTCATACTATTTTTATGTAGTTGTCTCAAAACTGGGACTTAAGTGTCCAGTGCAGAGCCAAAGATAAGCTTTTTTCAGGAGTGTTCAGAAGCTATAAAATTAAAAGGGATGTAGCCCAGTTCAGTCAATATTTCCTATAGTTACAATTGAAACATATGTTTTGTTCCACTTGCTGAGTCATCTGTAAAAAGTGAGCACTGAATCTTAGGATCTGATTAGAGCACTATGTTCAATGCCTGCGAGCTCCCTGCGATGAAGCCCTTTCCCCGTGACATACACAAGAAAGCTTATCCCTGTTTCACTGTGAAATGCAGCCACCTCAGCTCCCCATATGCTTGCAGGAAGATGATAACATGCACACAGCCCCTCCCTATTGAGAAGCAGAGATTCATGATCCTATGGTAATTCCTTTGTGTGTCAATTTCTGAAAGATTTCTTTTTCAAAAAGTACTTTTGATTGACAAAATATTGTATGAGGCATTCACTAGCTCAATTTTTGTGTGAGGAATGCGACAACATGTACATCTGTAGGCAGAAAAAATTGTTCAAAAATAAAATCGTAGAGCTTCCTATTCCTGGTGCAGCAGGACAGCCACGTTTCCTTTATAGTTAGATATCCTTGAAGAGAAAATAAAGAATATCACACTCTCTCTAACTTCATTTCAGGGCATTATCATGATTTGGAGGTTTAGTCTCTGTTAATTTCTTAATTACTTAGGCAACTTTTAATTATAGAGTAGAGGCTCCACAATTATCTCTGTATTCATCACGAAGGGCAGAGGTGGGTACCTGTGCACAGCTCAAGGATGAGCACTGTATGGGAAGGGCTTCAATACCAAAATTCTGTGCTTAGTGGAAACCTCTGATTTTTGTCTTTAGACTCCCAGCTACAGCCATTTGAGTTTCACCATAGTCACAGAGCAGAGTACGGCACTGTGCCATTTAAATACTCTTTACCTCCCTCCCATAGGAAAAAAATATACAGTAAATTTCCCTCAGCAACTGGCATTTAATAGCTGACAGTGGGCAAGCAGTGAAATTAATGGTGATGGCTGAAAATGTCTCTGCTTAACAGAAAACCAAACAGACAGTCCTTACCCTGAGGAATCACTGCTGTTAATGACCCAATTCATTAAACTGGTAAAGCTGCTCTTATACGCCAACAGACCCTACTGATGGGAAGGGGATTGGCTCTGGCACTTTTCCTTGAGACGGATATAACTCAGGAGCTTCTTCTATCATCTGATGCCAGACACCCAGAAAACTTATCCAGTGTCAGTAAGAAAATGAGGTTATTATCACTGCCACATTTCAGAAACATTCTGTGCTTTACAGTGACTGTATTTTCTTAAGCAATACCAGGAAATGGCTGAGAACCGCAAATATATTTGTTGCTTTCTCTTTCTGTAAACTACGTCCAAATCAAACCGAACATTAGTTATGGTTACAACGGCTTTTTAACAGTACGTTTCTCTGATTAAACTGGTCTGATGAAAAACTGTTCAGTTCCACAAAGACAACTCATTAATGTTTTCTGAAAAGTTTTTCTAATTAAAGCTTGGATTATATTATTTCTTTGTGATATATACATGCATGCTAGAAAATCAAGGGAAGAAGTGCTCTTTAAAAAAGACATGAAATTACACCCCTTAAAACTGATTTTATTGCTGTAGGATTAAAATAAAGACTTTCTTGTACCCTGGGATATAGTACGTTAGTCCTTGCATGACTGCAGTTTTCAATAATCTCTCCATGGCCAGGTTTACAGACCTCTGTTCATTCCCTTCTTCCTCAGCTGTGTTGTTAGTCATGCTCCCTTCTGCAAAAAGTGTCTGATCTCCACTACTTTTCTCTCCACCTTCTCCTCTCTAACCTCCATCTGTCATTACAACATCCTTTGTTGGGTTGTCTGCATTGCTTTTTTTTAAATTGTGGGCATTTTATCAAGACTGTCTGCACATTTCCTTGGATAACCTGATGTACTCATAGTTCCAAACCTCCTCTTAGTCCCAGCTCCCAAAATTATCTTACTCTTCCCAATCTTCTTCCCTTCATCCTGTTCCATCTTTATTTTTACTTTTTTCCTGACTTACTGTAGGTGATGCTTTGCTGGCATCTTAATCTGAACATAGCTAAATCACAATCCTCTACAAAGTCACCAACAGACAGCTGTAAGAGGCAGCATGACATCTTCTTCCATTTATGAAAATACATATTTACTTTCCAACATTTTCATTATATATTTAGACAGCCTTCTCTGACAGCTGACCACAGTAACAAAATTTTCCAGTTTCACCACATTCTTTCCTGCTGCAATGTAAGGTGATTTCTTCCTGTTCCTCCCTCAGCTGCTGTGGGACTCAAGTGATCATCACTCTTCCACCTAGCACACTGGAAGTGTGTTATTGTGAGCATCCTCTCTTCCTTCACAGTCTTTCTTCTGTTTTGAGCTAAGCAAACTCAACTCTACTCCTAGCAAGTTTGGTTTTTTTTCAAACCTGCTGTCATTTTGCTGTCTCTTCTCTAGTCTCCTGCAAATGTATTTACATATAAAAACATAAGGGATAAAAATCAAACTTCCTAAGAGGCTTCTCAGGACTGAGCCTTATATGTGTCTCTCCTGGTTTTATTCTCCCATCTTCCCCCTCTTCCCAGTTTGTGCTACTAATCCTGGTACTGCTATAACTTGCCACCCCAGTGCACAGCATTTACTGACAAATCTCAAGCTACAAGAAGACACATTACAAGAATACACACGTCTTACATCTTTGTTGAGAGAATGAGAAAATATACATTATTATCCTCTTTATACAGCCTTCCCTGTGAAAAGAATGAAGTTTTCCAAGGTTGCCCCAAGGCTACAGTTATGCTTGCAGCCTATAAATCTGATTTACAAAGTCACTGAGCATCTTAGTACTCATTACTGTAAGTGCAAAACAAACCAAACCCCACTAGACACAACTTTATCCTCCCCTCAGCATTATTCATAAATAAGGTTGCCTGAAAGGAAGTATTAAGTCATTGCCTGTTATGGATTCATTCCTATACTGTTAGTACTTCCAAACTCCAGTGCTTCTCCTTTAGTCTTGTCTTTCTTCTATCATCATTTAAACAACTGACAGTTCTAATTACTGTATTCATAGGCAAGAACTTAATTAACCTAATCAGCCTGCCATGGAGCTGACAGGTATGCTTTTCTGTCTGTTAGGTCAAAACATGTAATCTGCAATGAATAGGAGCTCTTTTTCAGCTGTTCTGGCAGTGGTTCAGTGCATCTATGCCTCTCCTCAGGCCACTGAGTTGTGTGACCTTGCAGTTCACAATGAAGAGTGATGATTAAAAAGTGTATGTCAAAAAGCTAGTCTTCTCTGACCCAGTTTCCAGACACAACATGATGGATAAATGCCAGAGAAGCAGAAGCCTGTATTATCAAACAGTAACAGGGCCAAAGCAGAGAGGAGTATGGCTATGGCACCTCCCAGAAACAATCAGTGCCAGTACAGGGAAGAAGAGAGAGCTTTGTTTTTCAGCATATGATTAGGAGGCACAGGGTGCCACCACACAGAGACACTATCCTAAGCACTCCTGTTTATTTGTGCCTGTACTGACTTAGCACCTTGACCACTTTCTGGTCAACCATAAAGGAATCAACACAAGTCCTTCTGCAAGCCATAGCTGTTGTGTATTTTTAGGTCATGGCTGCTGCATACCTGGTGGACTCCCTCACTATCACAAGGTCAGGGAGGGTCAATGGCTGGAGGAAACTGTGACAAATGGTTTGCATCTGTTCCTCTCCCAAAACCTCTCTGAAACTAGAACCGTTACATGCCGGAGTCGGAAGCCTAGAGTGATTCTTACTAACTTGCTGGCTTACCCTGTTCTAAAAATAATACAGCATACTCCACATCCTGACAAAGTCTTGTGAATAATACAACTGATCTAAAATTAACCCAACTAGGCAGTTACCCATAAACCTATATATATATAAAAAATTATATAAATAGATCATTTAATGTTTGCTATTTTTTTTCATTTGCTTGCCTTCTGGGTTCTTCGATTCCTTATTTCTAAAGGAGTTTCAGCACAGCAAAGAAAGCTAGAAGCTTTTCCCTCACATATAGTATATCTAAAAACATTTTAGTTGTTCCCCACAGTCCATAAATATCAAAACATATGGTTTGCATAATTCCCCTCTTTTCTAAAGGGTTAGTTGGAATCATAGCTCATTCAGTAAATACACAACAGCCAAGGCTGACTCTGTGTGTTCAGTGGTTCTCTACCGGCTCTTGCACTTGGTCTGTTTGTGCCACCTTTGGCAGCTTTAGCCCAGGAAAGGTCTCTATTAGCTCAGCGAAGAGGGAGATGCCTTTAGCCAACCAACTTTCTGAATTTTTCCCAGAATTGAAGCTTGAATGGAAAGATACTGGGATACCTAGTTTGTCTTCCCATTTGCTCCCTTTTTTGCTGGCATCGATTTCTTGATGTGTTTAAATTATACAGCATTAACAAGTAGCAAGTCAGACTTCTCTGTGAAGACATAAAGTCATAAAGTTAGAGTTAAGCATGAGTTCACTCTGGTTTTGCACTGTACCTGACTGCTTCCAAAGAGCCTCCTCTTTATCCCTGAAGAGATGAGCTAATAAAAAGCCATCATCAATATGAAAGTCAATAGTATCATAATACGTTTCTAAATACATACATGGTTTTTTATGTGAGTGCAAGTGCTTTTTAATCTGGGGCAACACCATGAGTAGGGATGACTTTCTGGAGCACTCTCCCCTCTCCTCGAGGACTAAGCCTCTTCCCCAATATTTTCCAGTCTCTGGTCCCCCTATGAGGTCTATCCCTCTCCCTCCTTACATCTCAGTCTCCTTTTACTAAAGTCCCCAAGCCAACTGATCTCCTCAGGGATAATTTTTCCCACTTGCTTGATTGCTTAAGTTTTGGCTTTACCACCATTCTAAGATCTTAACAGTGCAAGGGCTGGAACAGCATCAGTGTTGTTGGCAAAACATTGAGGACTCCCTCTTTCTCCATTTCCTTCCAGCATCTCAACATACTCACTTCTCTTTACAGTTTCCTATCCAAGAATATATCTCCTTGGAGAAAAGTCAATTAATACAGAGAAAGATGTTTCCCCATTAGCAACATCCTGCCTCCCATCAGGGAAGTCAGCTGCCAGTAGCAGTGACAAATTTGTAACAGAAAAAAAATCCACAGAAATTGGAAACTAATTTGGGAAGCCAAATACTGGAGAACATTACAAAGAGCTGGTGTTTGCAATTGTCTTTATGTGAAGTCTGTCTAGCCTTGGGCTACTAGGACGAAAGTACTTGAAATAAACTTGCATATGTGTTACTCATTAATGAGATTGGATCCTTATCCATTATCTTTCCGATGCCCAACTACAAGTGCCAGACACATGCAGCTGTTAGTACTGGAGTTCAACCTTTGCAGGTGATCAACAGGCATCAGTTTTCAAGCACTGGGCTTCACTCTTCCAGTGTCATATCAAAAGGAGTGAAATCAGACTGACACACCAATCCTGTTCAGATAATAATGCCTGTTCAACTCACCTGTGTATGAGTTTATTTAAATCTAGACCACCTCAACCCCATTCCTTTAAAAACGCAAAGGGAAACCTGGAATTTATATCTGCTTAGAAGGTACCAGAGTCTGTCACATTGCAAACTAGATTTCCTTGCTAAAGGAATACAAATACATCTTTAAAAGCCATGTCTGACTAGGTAAAGCACCTAGATAATGGACCACAAATTGCATAGCACTCTAGCCCACACACCTGAGTGAGGGCTGAGAGAACAAATACGTAGCAGAGCAGAAAGCTAGAAATAAATGTTCCAGTTCAAATGATCCCTGAGGAACACAGACAAAGTGCTGCTTTTTATAACAGGGAATGTGAAATCTTAATCTAGTGTTTCAGAAATGGCAAATGCACCCTGAACTAATCTGAATTACATAGAGTATCAGCGCTCTGGGAAGATCTTGAAAACTTTTGTAAAGGACTCCATAATGTGTAGCCTTGGCATGCAGGACATCAATGTGCCAAGTTCCTACAATTCATCACAGCACTGACCTGTTACACAACTCAAAATACAGCAAGCAAGACATCTGTGATGATGTAGCTTGATTTTAGTATTTCAGAAAACTGACACTTTGCTTTTATTTCTGAAACTATACTACTGAAGAGAGTTGATATATCCATTCCTTCATAGTCACAAACGTTGGTGGAGTCCTGACCAAAAGGAAAACAAGAGTCCGAAATAAACAGCATTAGATTTAACCCAAATGTGGAACCACTGCAGGCTGAGCAAGGACTTGGCTTTGCAAGCAGACTTTAGACATGAAGGTGAAGTAACAAACTGAACTGTGTTGCTAGGAGCATTTTTATAAGATGCATAAGGAAAGGAATAGAGAGCAAACTTGAAAAGGGCCATGGAATCTCCCTTAGACATCAGAGCACCGTTGTTTTAAATGTGTAGGATATAGGGATATAGAACTAGAAGATGAGCCTCTTGAAGCAACATAGAGTCCAAGGAGGCTCTTGAATATCTTCTGATATTATTTAAGGACATGAAGATGGATTTTAACTGTAATCTTAGAGATTCATGCTCAAACATGTTGCCATTAAGTAATTCATTCCATAGTTCAACTACTGCTTACTTGTGTTTATAACTCCAATGACACATCAGCTGCAATGTTGTTACACAGATTGACACATCTGAGAACTGAGTCTTACTCATTTTAGTCTCTTAAAACATTTTGTGCCATATACATAGTAAAATAATACTACTGCCTAATGTCTAAACTAGTAGTCTAGATTGGTATTTTTTCCAAAGAAGAGATTGTCCCTGTTGCACCTGTTTACACTGCATCCAGAGCAAAGAAAGTGATGTTTTGATGGGTTCAGCAATGCGAATCCCAACACCAGTTCTCTCTAAAAAATAGCCTGCCATCAGCCTGGTGACAGGATGCCTCTGACCACAGATATCGCAGAGTCGTTCTTTTCAGGACTATTCCTACTCAGACTTTCTCATGCAGAGTAAGTAGAGCAGGGAAACAGCTTTCAGCGGAAAAGCAAGCAAACAACAAAACAAGACAAAGCCCTCAGAGTAAGGGTAGATTAAGAGTCTGGGAATATTTTGATCCCTTGGACTCAGCCATCTCCAGCAGAACAGAGAAGAGCTGACTGAGGAAAAATAATGCCAAATAGCTGGATTTTTTGAGGCAAAAAGCTTAAATGAGGTTGGGAGTGAATGGGAAAATATGTTTGTCAGTGAAGCTGGCCATGAGCATTGGCACAATCAAATAGGAGCTTTGATTTTGGTTGTGGTGAAGCCAGGCCTTAACCACCAAGTTCAGTGAGGATACACACCTTATAAACAGCACTCGCCTTGGGAATTTAAAAATTCGTCATGAAAACAATTTGAGAATTCATCATTTGGATGAATTACAAAAAAAGTAGAAGTGTAAAGAAATTATTAAAACGAATTAAGAAATTTTCTTCACAACTGAAGTAAGCAATTATAAAGGGCATTACTGAGAGATATATTGTTACTGCTACTTCGGACACAGTTCAACTCTATTACACAGTTGCCAAATTGTCAGTAAGGAACATTTCACCTTTGACGAATCCTGCCCATGTGGATTTCAAAAATAATGAAGTCTTAATGAAGGCTTGCATTTATCAATACCATATAGCATGTACATGTTCTATATATCTATATGCACGTATACATACACAGAAGAGTCTTTGAATAAGGTTATTTTTTTCTAGGGATCAGAATACTGTGTTTGAAACAGCCCTTGATTATAAATGTTATACTGCTAGCCTGTGCCTGACTCAGCTCTCATACAAATTGAGACAACCAGAGAATTTTTGACAGGGATGCTTTTTTACTTGAAATTGCCAGCTTGCCCAAATGCAGAAGTTCCAACAACATGGTGTGATTTTGTAGATGTTTTCCCTGGTTCTTCTTCTATCCACCTGGACCAAAGGATGATCAAGGATCCAGGAGTCCTTTTGGCACCTCCTAGTCTTTGTTCAGTCCTTAGAGCTCAGGTCAGCTGCCTTCAGTTTAAGGCTATGGGGCCCCTGTGTCCTACAGATCAGAAAGCATATGCTATAAACCAGGATCTTCCCTCTTTTCACTGTGTTAATTATTTAACTCTTAATTTTGTCAGAAATCAGAACAAGATCAATTTTTTAATTATTGACACCTTCCACAAATGGTTAAGTGCTTTTTCCACCTGGTTCTGATTGCTTTCTTGGGCATGAAATGTCAGCAGGGAGCAGAAAATCAGAGGGACCTAATTTTTATAATCTCAGCTGGCACTATTCCTCAGTGTCAACCACAGGTCAGTCTGCACATTGCAGCCATAACTGGCGAGTAGTTTTTGTTCAAAATCCAGACCCACTTCCTAGTGTTCAAAATTAACATTTGTATCTTGGAAAAAAACATTTGAAGAAGGATCTCCTTAAGTATCTTACGCTAACTGGGAATCAGCTAACATAAGGACATAGACATTGTGGGAACAACAAGCTCATAGAAACTTCCATTCCCCTTTGGGGTCCACGACTGCCCAAAGGCTGAATGTTAACTCTGCAAGAGGCACTCAGGCATGGACAGAAACCTAGGTAGCTCCCCTTTCCTGGAGCTTGCTGAGGTCTACTTAAACACTGCTCCAGAGGAAATGTGTGTCTTCCAAGGTCAGCAGCTGTCACCTGTCAAAGTCTTTGCAATCCATTTTTATATATATATATATAGATACACATATATATAACATACACATCTTGTACTGTGACAAGAACAGCAATGAAGAAATATTATGCTCATAAAGATGAGGGCACTACTTTCAATTGAAACAGAAAAAAAGCTAGTGAAAGAAAAAGTATTTTTATAGTAACTATTGATAAAACACCTTCAATCAAGTCTTCACTTACTAACAACAAGCCCTTTTCCTGAGCAAGCCAGTATTGATCCAGGAAGCAAGGGAGAACACATAAAATATTCGCTCATTCATAGAATAAGAGTAAGCAAAATTTTTGCTAGGCAGTCAGACATCTGTGCAGGATGCTGAGAGGGCACAGGGAGTAGTCTATGTAAAGAGTTGTTCTGCATATTTTGTGTAGGATACTCCTCATGTTTTCAGCTTCTTCTGAGAGGCCAAGATTTACCGCCTGGAACAGAGGTGGGTGTTCATTCATCCAACAAAAATTAATCTCTACTGCAGGTTTAGGGCAACTGGCATTGCAGGCCTTAACTCGATGAACCTGGAAAGGCCCACACCTCCCACAACACTGCCTTTCAAATGAGAAATTCCTCAGCACAAAAGGCTCAGCCCATGGGACTTCTCCAGACAAACAATCAGTCTGCAGTGCTTCACTGGGCATAAGGGTCTTGGCAAGATGCCATTCACTATCATTAAGTGTTTATAAAAAAAAATGTTCATTTTTGGCCAGCTTTTTTTCCGAGGCCAGCCTTCCACCCCCACATCTTCAGTGGAATGTGTTAATAATTTGCTTTGTGGAGATGAAAGGCTCTTTGATACGAGCAGCATAAACACATCTCACTGTGCTCAAAAGTCTTTGTCCCACAATAGAAGCATAGTTTCTGTACAGTGGCTTGAACGGAAAGAACAGACACATTTCTGAATCACTTTTCATTTTTTTCCTGCTTTCTTCTCATTTATTTCTTCGTTTATTTCTTACAGTCTCTTGTAAATCTTTGTGTGGAATACAAACAGGCAAGTGGTTCCAGACAAGAAAACCTCACTGATACTAGCAGCAGGTGGATGAAAATCCAGTCCACGTAGTCTGTGGTATCAGAAACCAAATGTCACAGTGAAACACAAGTGTGTCCCAAAGGGTGTGTCTGAGAATAACCTGGAGCAATGTGTAGTGTGGGAGGAGAGAAGACACTGGTAGCTGTCATCTTCTGATCCTTTCTTTAATAGCAGATTGCGGGGCCTACTGAATAAATACAAATGGAAGACTATAATTTATCTGGAAAAAAAACACATGTTACAATTACACTAGCAAGCACTACCTAGCTTGTCTCTTGGCTACAGTGCATCCCATTCACTTCCGAGTTTGAGCCATTTCGCACATCTCCCTTATACCAACATTGTCCCTTCGAAAGCCCAACCTCATAGTGCTGAACCACCATATCAGTTTTCAGTTCCATTTTAATCAGATCTCAAAGGGATAAAAAAATAACATAGACATGACCTTTACTCCTTGCCTTGTTTAAATGTCAACACAAGCCTTAATCACCAACTTGTCTCTTGAGGTATCAGCACTTCAGGATACCTTTCTTGTTTTCCCTCCTTTTTGCCTGTCTTTTTGATAAAAATGATGCCTCTTTCCATTATACACTGTCCCATCTTTAGCTCTGTCTTTGTCTTCCTAAATTGTTAACTGTTCTCACTCTATGCTTCTATTTAGTGGTAACAGATTTTATTTTTTTACGTGACAGCCCTATATAAAGAAAAATAAAATCATTTTACAGATGTGTCACAATGCTTCTTAAGTATCATCATTCTGTCATTAGGATAACATAGGTATGCTGAAGTGATTTGAGAGCTTTTGCCACATTTTTTTAAAGTTATTTAGACATTAAAGGTATTTAGCCACAGTTTTATGTAGTTTAAAGCTCATTGTGCCGTACACTACAACTATATGTTTTGGGAATGGACAGCTGCCCATCTGTTCTGTTTGTACTTTGCAGCAAAGCAGCTTCAGTCTAGGTATGTACAGCCATGTGTTTCCTCCTGGAAGAGACAATATGTCCATGGTGCTCAGGGCTCTACCAATGCTTTTGATGCGCATGTCCTGCTTTCCAAAGGATTTTGTATCCTCACTGAGCTCTACTCAGAGTGCCACTACTGAAAAGAGGGATTGAGATTTGTTTAAAAAATGTGAAGGCTTAGAAAAAATATAAGCATTGTAATTTAAAAGCAAGTTTTCCCCAGTGCAAGCAAAGCACATAGTCTCTGAGCTCACCTGAGTTGACAGGAATGGACAGTTTTAAGTCAAGTTCCTGACAGTCATGCTTCTATCGTGGGTAGAGAAGGAACTGAGCAGCTTTGAACTGCAGCAGCTCAGTAAGTGCTAATCCAGTCCCTTCATGCTGCTAATCTTGCTCTTTTCTATAATCATCGCTTCCAGCCCTGGTGTTGCTGCAAACATAATCACAGCTTGTCATCTACAACACTTCCTCCCATGTAATACTCTCTGATAATATTAATGTCAAGCCCAAGTTTCATCTGTGGCCCCAGTCCTGCCCTAGGAAAGGAGGATGGCTGACACTGCAACAGGCATTTGGACGGACTGACAGGAGCAGAGAAGAGTCAGGACCTGTCTTGGTGGTTTCACATCTTTAAGCTAAATGTTGTGGGATGAAAGAACACGTCTTGAAAATACTTCTGAATGATTACGGACAGCATGTATTTTTGCTCATCTTATTGTATGAAACCTCTTAATACCACAGTTTGACAAAATGTCACTGCCCTTTTTTTAGTTTTTCTAAATATACCTTTCCACAATAGGTATCGCAATAGCGATCACGTATTCTGATGTGGTTTCGGTGCAAAACCACCTGAAGAATGACAGTTTCACTTGAGCTTGCTTTGAGCATTTTGGGCCCATTCAGAGCTGAAACTTAGGGAGTGCCATGATACTGCAATGCAAAGCAAATATTTGCACAACCCCTGGAGACTTAGCAGCCCCAAGTTTAAAGCAGACTTATTGTGTGCTGCCTCCTCCAGCCAGCGTCCATGTATTTGTGGTAAGCATAAGCAGGTTGAATCTGCTACATATCTCTCCTGTCCTAGCAGTAACCTCTGGCACAAAAGTGAAGCAGACAGTTTTGGGCAGCCAAGGGGTAGGATAGAATTTTAAAGTGTAGTGGGAAATTCACTAGAGCTTCCCTGAGTCCACCTAAGTCAAAACATTTCTGACTCAAAGTGGTTTTTAAGGGAAAGCCCTTTTCCTACAATAGTGATAAAGTGCTAAGGGGCAGTTCCTGAAAGAAAGACTCTTCTGCTTGGCAGTTTAACTGCTGCTGCTTTGCTGGAGATTTTTATGTACAATGTAATATGGCAAAACACCCAGGTTCCTCTTATCTGATTTTTCAGTCACTTGCAGGCTGATTTGCAAGCCCAGCTACATCTGCTGCTATCTAACAAAAGAACAGAACAACATGCAGGTGAAAGGGGCTAATAACCTCCAATGAACAAGATTTTCTTTAAGCTACATGTAATGTCTGTAATTGGCTAGCAGACATTCACCTCAGCAAATACTTCTGTTTTCCCTGGCATACTCTGAGTTACGCTGCACAGTGATGGAGTTGCCTGCTCCCTGTGGCGAGAAAGCCCCAGTCAGACCAGTTTCTGTACACCGTACCTATTCTCTAGGGCTGCCTAGAAAGAACCCATAAAACTGGAGCAGACAGACCAAAGAGCAGGACTGATCTGAAGTTGACTGTAGCAAGACCAGTGCTGACCAGTAACAGTGAAAATGTAGTTATGACAGTGTCTGCCCACACAGGAGAGATTACAGAACTGAACAGGAGGATTTGTTTTACTGAGCTGGTACAGAAGGTACCAAAGCAGGTAACGTATAATGGGGTGACCCCAGCCCTGCTCCTATCTGGGCCTATGAGTAAAGCTAGAGAAAGAAGGAACTGGGAATGTTACTCAGATATCTGAAGTATAAAAGTAAGCATTTATTATTTGCTTTCAGAAGATGGGCAAAGCTGTGGTTGCTCTTTTTTGTCCTCTTCTTTCCCTTGTATAAAAGCATAGGAAGTATTGCCAGTCTTCTCCTGATCATTTTCCTGTTTTCTTAAATTAAAAAAAAAAAAATCTTTGTTTCCATGTTCCCAAGGAGTCTGAGGACATACAAGCACAGGAGGGCTGGAGCACAGGGAGAAGTAGGAACACGCCTTTGGGCTGAAAGCCATGGTTTTCTTTATTTTAGAAAGAAAAACATAACAAATAAATAGTTATGGCAACCTGGGAGAAAACACTCTTTCATTGTTTGTCTTCTAAGTTGGACAATACTGTGAATGCCTGATAGCAAGCCCTTGCTGGAAGGAATGAACACAATTCAAAGTCTCCTTTCATCCACGCGAAGGGTGCCTGCTCATGCAAGGACCCAAGGACCAGACTTTGCAGTGTTTGCTCACGTGAGAGGTATTTACGCACAACAGGTTTTGCAATGACTAAAGCATTATGCAGACAATAAATATGATGACTTTTTAGTGTGCTCAAAGAAAAAAAATTGAGGTGCTTTTTTTTTCAGGGTGAAAGTAATATTTTTTTTTTAATTATGAAATGTAAGAGAAGCATGGCATTTCCAGGCAGGGAGGACAGTGCGAGCTTTCATCCTGGCCAGTCCTGGATGGTGCTGCTTGAGCTCTGCTTATGCTACAGTATGCTCCCTGTGCTCCCACAAAAATAACACTCCATCACTAATTTTAGCATCAGCTATAATACAAAGTAATTCAAGGCATCCACAGTGTATTTCATGAGGACAGTATTTCCCTTTCACTTGTGTAGTTCCCAGGCTGCAGTGCCATTCTGTTCACCAATCTTAAACAAACATCGCCCTTGAGATTTCCTGAATAGTTCAAAGTGGTGTCTAGGGAAACATTAGAAACGTATATGGAAAGCTTGAATATGTTGCAGATGAATACACTTTGAATGTCCATTTTAGTGCAAGTTCAGGGCTGGAAGATACCATAAATTAAGACCTTTTAAGACAAACTTGTCAGGAATGAAGCTATAATAGCAAAGTTTTCTAAATATTTATTCTTGATAAGTTTTTCACAAGCCCTCTTCCTTGGATCATCAGTTCATTCAATTTTTAATACAAGAAATGTTCAAGCCATGAACTTTGCAGTCCCTCTGGAATTTTTTTTGTATGTTGTTTGTCTGTTTACACATTATAGGGAACACATGTAGATACATTCACTGCAGGACCCAATGTACAATAGGCACTACTCCAAAAGTCAGTGTTTGACTGCAGAGTTCACAGTTACCACAGATATTTTCTAAGTACAGGGAGGAACTGCAGTAACTGAGATGTGTTAGTTTTCAAAACAGGGACTAATACCATCTCATTAATTGAGAATCACTAGTTACAAGTGCTGTAAATCAACACGTATTAACACCTATAACACCTGAATCGGGCTTTGAAGAAATACATGAAGTCAACTCATATTTTTGAAAGCATCAATAAAAGACACTAACACAAAAGACCATACATGGGACAATACTTCCTATTTTCTGTTCCTTATTCTTCTCTTTGGAAAGTCTTGGGACATTTTCTGGCCTTTATTCACCACTGTCACCATCCACCCCTAGTTTCAGGAATGTCACAAAATCAAAATAGCTGCCACTTTTCCATCTCCTTTGTGATATTTTTGCAATATGGCATTAAACCATGTCTCATATGGATGGAAGGCAGCACAGCTCCTTAATGCACTCTCCCAGATACCACTCAGCCTGCTGGAAGCTGGGGGAACATTTTGAGGAACTACTAACACAGGTCTAGTTTTGTTCTTATTCTCTTCCTAACACATTCACTGTGGGTCACTGTTGGAGACAGGGCATTTGGCTAGAAGAAACTTTGGAATAATTTTGTTTGGTTAATCTTACATTTTAATAATGCTCACTGCAAAGAAAGCATGTTGACAGTCTGTCCTGTGCTCTGGGCCCTGAAGCTTTGGGCAATTCTCCTATGGCCCTTTCAGTGAATCCTATAACTTTGGAGAGGTGCTAACTCAGAGAAGGAGATTCACAACGTTTCCCTTCAATGTGCTGAAAGCTATGAAACCTTCTCTAGCACCTATCAACAAATCTCTGCTGAAAAGAATTGAATCATTCACCAGTGCTGGTCAAGTTTAGCCCAAAAAGTGAACCACAGACCACATCTAGCCAGTGTAACCCTTTACCAGGCACCACCCAGGATACTAAGCTTGCAGGCCACACAGATGTAATACAAGTCCATCTGCTGTACAACTGTAGTTGTTTCATGGCACTCAGTTTACCAGGAAATCTTGTCCATAATGTACATGTTTTGGCCTGATGGTTAGGATGATGGGGAGGCACATAATCTGAGGAGGCTGCCGCTCAGCAAGCAGGACACAACAACTTGTCTTGTCAGCACGTGGACAAGTGAAAATGTGGCCAGAGAAGACAAAGAAAGCAAAAAGTCTACAATACTGGTGGGATGGAAGTTGGGACAAGAAGCAGCTTGCTAATCTGCCCTGACATTGCTTCCCAAGCCTGTTCCCTGTCTTCTGTTTCCTCCCAGTCCTGGTCCCAGCTCCTCGTTGACTTCCAGTCATGTTCCAGGTCCGCCTGCTCCATCCCCACTCTGCTGTTGCTAATGCTTTTACTGGACAAAGACCGAAAGCTTGGCTCTTGACCACGTTGCTGCTGCCTTTCCTTCTGGTCTGCCCTTTCCTTCCTCGACTCCGTTTTTTAGGATTCTTTGCTGGGACAGCAATGGAGGTGGAGGGCTCCCTGCAGACAGGGTGCGACAGACAGAGCTCAGCGTGGGCAGCGGAGCAGAGACTGTAGCCAAGAGGCAAACAGCCAACTTTCAGTGCTGGCAGGAGGAGAGGGACTTCCTCAGCATCCGGAGGGGATAGAGCAGTCTGCTGCCACCCAGAAAAACACCACCAGGTCAAAACAAGGCCTGGGACAGGTGTTTCAGTCCATTTCCCCCTATTTTGTTTATAACATAATCTATATTCTCTAATTAAAGTAGATAGTGGTCCTACTAAGCTGACCCTGTTACAGAAACCGTAACACAGGCAACAGATACTACGGCACAAGAAGAAAATGTTTCTGAAATAATTCCAGCACCTGAGGGAATCTGCTAAACAAAAAACAGAAAACACGCAGTTTATTGTCTGTTGGGTATTTTAAAGGTGAAGAGCCATTTGGATACAACTTTCAGAGGAAGATCCAGTCCTTTGCCTTGATGGTTGATCACAACCACCAAGCACAGGGCCTTCTAGTGTTTACACTGAATTTATTTTGATTTCCTCTGGCCCAAAAACCTTCTGAATGTTAGTGAGCACCCTGGTTCATTGCAGCCTCGCTGACTCCACACATGCAGCCTCATGCAAAGCGTACTGCTTATCCCTCCAATGAGTATGTATGTCTTGGAAGACAGTACATAAACTGAAATCTGTCCTAATAATGGTAGTAGAAAAATCACTTTTGAGCAGCTACCTATCTGACATAAGGAAGTCCTCTATACTCCTCCAGTATAAATAACAACAAATTCTAAGGTTTATACAGTTATTTAATTCTTGTTTAAATCACATAATTGAATATAAACCTAGTTCTTATATATTAAACATTTGGAGGATACCAATAAGTTTCCAGTACATTTGGCTCCACTTCAAAAGTGCAACTGCTAGATTAGTGGCAGTATTGTTTCTCTCTCAGTTGGGTGATTAGACTAAAATTTTCCTTTTGCCATTTTACTTTATTTATTAATAAGACTGTAGTCATGGTTCCTGCTTTTGCTGAGAAAAAAACATTTCCTATCTGCCAAGAAAATAAATGTTCTAGCTGCTAGTGCTTGCGCCTGAGTATGAGTGTGCATGATAAGTGTATATGTAAACACATATATACATGTTGTAAGCATGTATTTGTATGTTGGAGCAGAATAAACAGGAACACACACTAATCTACACATGTAGATCTTTGCACGGAAGGAGTGAGTGAAGGAAAGCTGAATCACAGCTATGCAGTGTGCACACAGTCAGGGAGCTGGCTGGGAAGTCCAAGGCTCTGCTCTCTGCTCTGCCTTTCTGTAAAAATACAGAAACAATATATGCATCAGGCTCTCAAGGCCCAGGTTTTCTCTTCCTGGATGCTCCAGTCACCAGGCTAAAGGGCTATTCCTTCTTTGGCCCAGTTAACCTCTAAAGATGACCTTTCAAAGTTAATAGGAGAGCAGCCTTCAGTCTGGGTTTCAGGATATTTTCCTCTGAGGACAGCAGTGTGCCCTTTAGTGGCTTAGGGCAGAGGGCACTAAAATGTTGTCCTTCACATGACCAACACAGGTTCCAGCCATGGTACAGCTGTATCAAAGTAACATTCTTTTTCATAGATCCTCTTGTCTTTTTATTGTAAATAAAAGCACTTTCTGTCACTGTACTTTATGTAGAACCTTATCTTGTGAATATGTGTTTCGTGTTCTCTGAAGCTACTTTCCAGTGTCAGCAGATGAACTTGTTTGTGCAACCCAATGGCACCTTAGTGAAGTATAGGAATGAAGGTGCTTAGATTCCCTGAGTCTGAGATGTTTTGAGACTGCTGCAGAAAGAGAACTTGAGGATCTCTGAGAATATAAGATTTTCCATCTTGAACTTAAGGTCCCCACAGATTTACGCAGGTAATGTGGCAAGGCTTTTGAAGCTCACAAATCTGAGGTTCATAATGTCCAGTGGCATAAACAGATTTGTGATTACAACCTTACCAACTGCCTGCCTCACATACCTGTAAATTAGAATGTCCATGACATACATGTGTAAACAGAAGAATGCGGCAAAGAGTCAGCATAAATAAGGAGACCAAAAAAATTTTGACAGAAAATACTTTAGAAGAGAAAATAAAAGTTTTGAAATCAAAACAAATCCCTTTGTCTTCTTGCTTCTGCTTTCTAAGAAGAAATGAAAGTGTTGCAACAACCGCCACAAAGAACGCTGCTGACACTGGTGTGTTTAGCATTAGAATTTAATGAAACTGTCTTAAAAGCCTGCCATGAAGTACCCAAAGACAGGGGCTGCAGGAAAGGCTGAAAGCTGGCTTCCTAGAGAAGAGCTTGTGTCCTTACAACTAAACCTGCTGTTTTGCAGTAGTCAGACATGTTACAGATATAGAACACATACAGCATGCTTGTGTATAAACTGCATATGAAAAATTGCTTTTGAGCAGGAAGTTTCCCCACTACAGGAAGCATCTGGAACTAAGTCTGTGTTGCAGTCTAAACAATTATGACTTTTAACACTGCACACAAGAACTGAATGCCAAGCTTTTGGTAAACAGGCTAGAAGAACTCTAGAGCTCCACCATCAGCCAGGTGAGGAAAAAACACAGGTTCTAAACCTCTCAGCCATTTGACAGCTATGGCTTTGATCAAATAAAAGTGGATCTAGAGTACAGAGTAGACTGACTCTTTCACTCCAAAGAGAGTACAAGAAATTAAACGGGTGGGATCAGAGGAAGTTAACAGCAGCCAGCTGGAGCTCTGTATTGCTTCGTCTACTGGCCACCCATGCCTCTCTGTGGACATAGGGCTATATGCACAGGTCGATGCACAGACCTGCCCCATTGCTGTTTCATGTCAAGAGAATTGACTTGTGTGAGGGTGGCATCAATTGTGCATATCTTTCCTACCTTTCTCTTTCCCAGATGAGTCAAAGGAATGTTATTTAACATTTCTTCAGGCACTGAAAAAGAAGAAAAAAGGACCACCAATTTAGTTTGTAGCATGTTATTGAATACATGACTATGAATGCAATGCTGCTAAGAGTAAAAAAGCCTGAAATATCTCATAAATGGAAGGACTACACAGTAAAGAATCCTTATGTATCTCTTTTTTCAATGTAAGACTCTCTTTTACTTCCTGTATAATAAAAATAAAAAGCAGAAGACTTGCAACAAAACCTTCCCAAACTGTGGCGCTACAATGGAATGTATTATCTAAAATATTTGTGCAGAGAAGAGTAGCCAAAGGATGTGAATATCTCTCTACAAATGAAAGCTCTGAGTAATCACTTGTCAAATGTTAACATTATGCAGAATACTTGAAAAATCAAAAGGAAGCCAGAACAGGTTAGACCCATTTACCACAGTTTAATCAGCTATGTAAGTTCAGATCATTAAACTAATTATGAGTTGCTGAAACAATTAAGGATTCCCTTCTCACGTGACATTGTTGGAATTCTCTTTTACAGAACAACTGCATGGTGATTAGCAAACACTGTGCATGTGCCCAGACATTTGCTGGATTTGATAAACAACCCTTGTTCTTGTGAAACTTTGGTGGCCTTTGTGAGCAATAGTCAGTGATAAATAAGTACGAACAAGCAACATATGTTCAGGGAGGTTTTCTTGGGAAGATCACTTTTGGACAGGAGAGATAAAAGAGAAAATAATAACTGGCACATGACTGCCTCTATGAACTGTGAGGTTCATAGCCAAACAAATGTTCTCTCTATCCTGTTTGCACAGAGCAAAAAAGTAACCCCTGATGGCTTATTACATTAACTGTGCACCTGCATCCATTCCACAGATCTTTCTAAGTATTTATAGTATGCCACATCATTTTTCATATTTATAGTTAATCTAGAATAAAGTCAGAAAACAAGTTGCTTTTCTTCTTACAAACATCCAACAAATTCTGTAGTACCACTTGCATTTTCTAAATTGATCCTCATTCACCATGAATTTGTATACAGGTGTAGACATACATATCTTCATATTCAAAATCAACTAGAAGAGTAATACATAAACTTACTCTGAACTGAAATTAAGCATGTTAAATCCTTCATTGTAAGAACTGTATATGCTTTTTACCTTTAAAATGCAATTCTTCTTTCAGTTCATTAATTCTTTTTGGATGTAAAGTTCAAGTTGATAATTTTTGCCCGTTATGGGTGACTGTCGTTTTTTTTTTTCTTACAACACATCATCAAATTTTAGATCCAGCCTTTATGGAATTAAAAGCAGGTGCAGATGCAAAACTTTTTCCAGGCCCTAGTCTCATCCATTAAGTGTCTACTAGCATTCTTGACGTATTAATTAAGGTTTACATTTTGGAAAAGCCGTAGGAATCTCTAACCTGAACTTAAGTGGTTTCCAACCCAAAGCATTCTATGATTAGCTGAAGCACCTCCCATATGAGGACGGGCAGACAAAGTTGAGCTTGTTTAGCCTAGAGAAGAGAAGGCTTTGGGGACAGCTTACAGTAGCCTTCCAGTACTTAAAAGGGACCTATAGAAAAGCTGGAGAGGGTTTTTTTATCAGGGAGTGCACTGATAGAACCATAGAACCATAGAATGACCTTAGTTGGAAGGAACCCACAAGAATCATCAAGTCCAACTCCTGTCACTGCACAGGACGATCCCAACATTCATGCCATGTGACTGAGCGCATTGTCCAAATGGTTCTTGAGTATTGTCAGGCTTGGCGCTGTGACTACTTCCCTGGGGAGCTGTTCCAGTGCTCCATACCCTCTGAGTGAAGAACTTCTTCCTAACGGAAACCTCCCCTGACACATCTTCCTACCATTCCCTCAGGTTCTAACGTTGGTCACTAGCGAGAAGAAATCAGCACCTGCTCTGCTTCCTTCCCTTGTGAGGAAACAGTAAAGTGCTGAGATTCCCCTTCAGTCTCCTCTTCTCTAGGCTGAACAGACCAAGTGACTTCAGCCGCTCCTCATATGACTTCCCCTCTAGACCCTTCACCAGCCTTGTGGCCTTCTCTGGACACTCTCCAGTAGTTTTAAGTCCTTTTTATCCCGTGGCACCCAAAACTGCACACAGTACTCGAGGTGGGGCCGCACCAGAGCAGAGTGGAGTGGGACAAACCCCTCCCTGGACGGGCTGGCAGTGCTGTGCTTGATGCACCCCAGGACGTGGTTGGCCCTCTTGGCTGCCAGGGCACACTGTTGGCTCATGTTCAGCTTGCTGTTTACCAGAACCCCCTGGTCCCTCTCCTCAGGGCTGTTCTCCAGCCTCTCACACACCAGTCTGTGTGTATAGCCAGGGTTACCACATCACAGGTGCAAAACTCAGCACTTGCCCTTGTTAAACTTCATATGGTTGGCGATTGCTCAGGTCTCCAATCCGTCCAGATCCCTCTGCAGGGCCTCTTTGCCCTCCAGAGCGTCAACAGCTCCTTCTAGTTTAGTGCCATCGACAAACTTAGTTAATAAACCCTCAAGTCCTACATTCAGGTTGTTTATGAGGATGTTAAATAGTACTGGCACCAGTGTGGATCCTTGCAGAACCCTGCTAATGGCCAGTTGCCAGATCAATTTAACCCTATTCACCATAACCCTTTGAGCCCGACTGATAGGATGAAGGGTAATAATTTTAAGTGAAAGGGAGTAGATTTAGTTCAGGTATTAGGAAGAAATTTTTTTCCATGAGGGTGTTGAGGCACTGGCACAGGTTGCCTAAGTTGTGCATGTTCTGTCCCTGGAGGTGTTCAAGGCCAGCTTGGATGAGGCTTTCAGCAACCTGATCTAGTGGAATGTGTCTCTGCCCATGTCAGGGGATTGGAACTGGCTGTTTAAGGTCTATTCCAACCCAAACCATTCTGTGACCCTATGAAATCTATCCTAACAATACTGTGGAGAGTGTAAAAAAGCAGTCCATATATTAGGTGCTTCAAACATACAAGAACAAGTTTTTGCTGAAGAAACTACTACAAGATTAAAATGACTGAGAAGAAAGTGTTTCAGCTGCAGTCAAATCCTGTTCCTACGGAGAAAGCCATTCAGACACATCCCACAGGCCCAGAACATGCACCACACGAACCAGGGCTAACACAGGAGCCCAAACAACATTGTAATAGCTAAGCCTGAGTCTTCTGTGGCTTCTTAACATCCTGTTCACAAGGGTCAGTAACCTCTGTGGGAATGTTGGAAGTCAATCTTTTCCCTTGCTTTCCCCAATTATTGTCCAGCTAATGATTAAAGCAACGCTTGGGAAACAGGGTGGAAGCCGAGTTTCAGTCCCTAGGGACAGAAGTAAGCCTTCAGGCCTTTCTTGGGTAGTGGTATTCTAGCTAGGAACAAAATCATAGATTTGTAGGAGCAAACATAAAGTCCACTTTGGTTTTGATACTGCTTTTTTATTAACGGCACTTGACAAACTAAGAAATATTTTAAATACAGAAAATACTCATGTAACAATGAATTTTGACCCCTTCTCTCTCAGAGTGTAAATGCTTGATGTAGCACAGCATGGTGTAGTGGATATAAAAAATCCAAGATATCAGTCTTACAAAAAATCTGAATTCAGGAGTGAAGAGGTTAAAATGTGTGCAGTGTTTCTGCTTCATACATCAGTGAAAGGACCATATTTTACAGTTTATTCTAGTATTTTTTTTCTTCTGAAAAATGACCTGACAGAAAATATAAACAGGCTTTTTCAGAACTACTTTAAAATCACTCTTTGTCTTTCATCATATTTTCTAGCAGCTATGTTTTATTATAAACAGTATAACCAGAGTTGGGGAAGCAATATAGAAAGAGGAACATGAACCCATGAAAGATTGATGCCAAGGGCTGTGAGGAACTCTTATGGGACACTTTGACCTTCTTTTCTAATGGAATTTTTATCACTTTAGACTAATGCCTTCATACATCCTTAATAATCTTCCACATTCCTACAAATCCTACAAAAGTTAGACATTAAGTTTAGGATTATATGGGAAGAGGAAAAAAATGAGAAAAACTGGAATAAGCAAATAAGTGGGTTGAGCTTCTTGGGATTCTTGGCTTTCTAGTGTGAAATGGTATTTAATTCCACATGTGTGTGCATATGTATGTACATATATGTATATAGTATGCATAAAAAGAGAGAGAGATGTATTTACTCCTTGTGCAAATCTTGTTGGTAGGTTTATTTCTACAAAGTAAGTAGATGTATGAGTCAAGCTCGATAGATAAGCAAGACAAACCACAGCTGATGGGTATTCAACCGACATGTCATGGAGCCTTACCAATCACATTTCACTTAAAACTTATCAATTCCTTCTTTTTGGCTTTCTCTCTGCCTGTCATCTCTATTTATCTTCTAGATCTCTTTCATTGCCTATGCTTCAGCTTGGATGCTGGCCTATTTCAGACAGCTTTTAAAAAATTCTCACATGTAAAACTTTTATGTATTTTCAACCTCCATCATACACGACAAAATAAGAGATATGTTATATTTTTGATATCTTACAAATGTTTTTGATTTTTTTTTATGATTTGACCCTGTGAGAAATTCAAAGAATTACCAGTATATCAGCTTTAGTTCAGTGAGAATACTTTGAAAGTATGTGAATTTTGTATATGTGATATCAGGATATACGTTCTGACTTATCATATAGACTTAGCCCGGAACTGGCACTAAAATAATTTAAAGTAAATGAAAACCAAAGTTTCAGATTCTGCTCTATTATTCTGGTTTCAGTCAGAAAAAACTTTTCACTCTGGTTACAAATGCATATATTTTTGGAGGCAATGTGATAGCAATGATATCCCATCTTGTAAGTACAAATAGTTCAGTGTGCAAGAAAACAAAGATAAAAGTACTGGCGCTAAATATTTAATCATCTGGATTTAGTGGTCAACTGAAAGTGCCTTGAAGATGTGATCCTTAAAGTCAGACTGTCTTCACTCTGCACGCATATAACTTACTGGCACTGATGCTAGCCTTGCAATAGATGGAGGGTTGTGTTGCCCATAGTTTTCTTAAACATTTATTCATGACACATACTACTAGGCCAGATATGCAGCCATGGGGTGATCTGTCCTAGATCTCACTGAAGCTGAATAGCCCTGCAGATGAGATGCTCCTAGTGAAGATGGAGCTGCCTCCTGGCAGATAGAATTTGCAATTCTCACTACAGATTGCTCAGATGAGAAAAATTGTCTGTAGAAATGGGCAAAACGTCAGCAATGTGAACTGTCACAAATTAACCTGACAGTACAGAAGAGTGGAGAGACCTGCATTTTCTGAAATCACAGGAAGGTTGTTATTGCTTTTAATGGCTTTGCTGTGGACACTAAACCCTTTACTTTCTTCCTGATGGGTATTTTTGCTTTCTTTCTGAACATACAGAGACGTGCAGATTTGTCGCTTAAATATATTCCTTTGAAGCTTCGGTAATGGCTCCATTATAGGAAAAAAATCTGCTTACAAGGAAAGAGGGATGCTTTGAAGGCTGCAAGCATTCTTTTTTATCCTCAGTCCTCCCTTGTACAAGCATTAAAAAAATGCTCTTAACCCAGACCACTTTCAGTAACACACACTGCCTCTGGCAGATGCTGTTGTGAACAAAATGAGAGAGCAACATAGCTGCGATCCCACCATGCCATGTGGGCGTACCTCTGCCTGCACACCAACAAAGAGCCACGAGCAAGAAAAATACTTACCTGGCAAAACTTTGATTTTACAGAACAATGAACACAACATAGAACAATGAACACAACATGACACGGAAACGGAATGCAGATTTTGACAGATATGTCCAAATGGTTTAGAGAAGCAGGTACAGCCCCAGCTGCTTGCCAATTCAGTAGAGACCTATGCTAGCAGGCTGGCCAGGCTGGCCAGGCCAGGAGCTGTGATTCATGATGGAGTTCTTCAGGAGGTCTGGATGTCAAGACACAAGTTTTCTCACACAGTGCTGCCAAAAGGCCCTCCATTTTGGAGCAGCATGGACAAAGTTAGATGAAAGAGTAATAATAACTGTTTCTTGTTTGGCAACCAGAACTGACTAGTAACAGTGCATTCCTTTCAGTTTAAAACTCTGTTTTGAAGCTAAACCTGCCAGAACAGAAGGCAAAGCGATACACTGACGTTGTTTTTCTTAATTAAATCAATATTTATGGGGCAATAAAGAGCTCAATTATTACTCTTAGGGCCATCTTAAGGCATATTCTCCTCCAGGAGAAAAGCAGCACAGAAGAAGGCAACATCTACAACACTGCACTAGGAATTCATTAGGAAGCATGGTGTAAGGTTTGGCTTTCTCCAAACTACCTCCCCTCTAACACTCTCCCGATCACCTTTCTACCCTCATCTCAGTTTCATACTAGTGATATCACTGGTACTTTGCAAAACAGTGATCATATTATGTCAGATACACTGAACTGAAAACCAAAAAGGCACACAAAGAATAGTATTGTGGACCAGAAGATCTGCATGGGACCCAGATGACACCAAGTTCAAATGCTATGTACTATTAACACGGCTAGTCAGGAACCTCTAGCTCTAATTTATTTGCAAAACAGACATAGCCTGACAAGAGGTCAAGCCAAAGCAGAAGTGCTAGGTCACTGTCACGAACTCCAGGCAAGTGTTGGGAAAAAAGTTACATGAAAGTATTCATGAATGAAGAAGGATATCAGGCACAAACTGGGCAGTATTACAATGACTGTGATGATGAAAATAATGATGCAGAGCGGCAGGGTGAGGCAAATAAATTACATCCCGTTATCTCAAGTAATTCCTTTGTACTTCATCTTTCGTTGTTTGCAAAGGGTGAAAAACAGGAAAGTGCCTGATTGGGAACTAAACCAAATTTTTTTACATTTGTCTATTTACTACGCTGTTTTCTGGATATATCATATAGAGTACAGTACAGTCTGCACAAAAACCACAGCCATTTTATTTTTCTTATCTCTGATATGCTGTCTCTTTATCAGTAGAACAATGTAGATAAAGAACCTATATCAAATGGAACTTTAGCTAAAACATGGCATCTGTTTTATGTCAAAGTTGGCTGATAATATGTCTTTCATCTTTCAGCTAGGGCATCAAGGCCAGGATTTTTAATAACTCACACTAGGCAGAATAAAGTCTGCTTCTGACAAAACAGGAGGGATACCATTAATCTGTTTCAAACAGAGAGCTATAACAGCTCTCTAATCGAAAGAGAATAGATCTTGAGCTGGAATGAAGCACCTAAGTGCCAGCCAAGGTCAGTGAAAAGTGAATAGCATGCATATCATAATTTATCATGGCACTGCTATTTTGTGATCTACAGGAAGACATTAATTGTGTTGGAAGTACTTGTGAGAACAAGCTATTTATGATCTGCTGGTGTGCTTGTTATATGTTTTTTCCTTTTGAAAGACTGACTCTTTTTCTCTTTTTTAACTTTTTTTCTTTATCTACTTCGTTATTTCATTGTTCTTTCAGGAATATCAGCCTATTAACGAAAAGAAAATAGGTTATCTTTCAGTACAGAAATCACTAGAGTGAAGCATGTACACAATCAGCTGCGTTTATGAATGCAAATGCACAAGCTGTTAATGCCTGGGTAAATCCAGAAGTTACTGTGATTGTGGAGGATATATTGATGCAAAGATCATAAACAGCAGTTTTATGGGTTTGGTAGGCATTTCAGTATTTGTCCAGTAATTGTTAGATAAGCTAAGTATTCTTTTTCATGATGACTTTCATGGAATTCTTTCAAGACAGTAAATGACCAGGAGCTTATAATAACCGAAAGAGGATACCTAGAGAAAGACATGCCAGCAAAATAATAAACATTCTGTTAAAATTTGAAGAATTACATATGTGTAATTCCAATGTCTTGCTACCAAAAATATTACAATAGCATAAAAAAAATTACAATAAGAGAAATGATGACATAAAGAAATAAATTTTTAAAAAGAGCAAGAATTCTTTTTGTACTAAAGGTAACTTGGTGGTATGTTAGTAAAAGGCATTAGTTGTGTTAGTCACCAAGGGCAATGATGAAATGAAGTATAAGATCTCGATCAATGAGCTTTTCGGCATTCTGCAAGCAGCATGTATCATATACCAGCTGTAACACCATGCCACAGTAGGCACTATAAAACCAAGTAGAAGTACATGAGGCATTTGAATTTATAAAAACCTTGGCAAAAAAAAGCACTCCAAGCTACCAGAGTATCTAATGAACTGAACACATGCTTTCACATTAGCCTCATTGGCCTTCAGAGCTGATGACTTCAGCTTCATTTTAGTTTCTATGTCTTCACCTTCTGAAAAGCCAAATCATAGATGAAATTTCTTTAGATCTAGCCAGTATGCTTTGTTTTGTAGTGCTCCAAACATATTGAAAGCTAATTCACTTATTAAGCCAGTGAGAACTGAACAATTTATGCAGTGAACTTACAGATATACCTAATTTCATCACTCTCAAATCCAGCCAAAGACAGAAAGCACAAATTAACATGTACAGAATCGGTGGGAAACAGCAATGCAAATATGTTACATGGACACATTAAGGCTCTCAGTAGTATCTAGCAAAATCCAGTTCAATAAATGTCTCGATAAATTAAATTGGTATCTTAATACACAGAAGAATTAAGAAATATTTCTTCATGTTAATAACAGTACATCACAATGAGCTTTCTGGCAGACCTACCAGTAATGCAGAAGCAAGCAGTGTGGTTTCGGCATGCCCTCAGCTGATAAAAACTAATCGAGACATCAGAAATCATAATTGGGTAAAAACTATAATGATGTACTTATCAACACAAGTTTTATTATCAATACTAAAAATGTATGCCAAATACGTGTTAAAATTAGGCAACAGAAGAAACATAAGGATCTCCCAGATATGTACAGGCATAATCCCCGAGAAGATGAGTTTCACAAATAGCCTATTCATATTGTGGAAGTAGTCTTCGGATATCAAGATCCTTGAAATCAATGAATTTGTGACAAAGTGAAAAGATGAAGTGTATATGGAAGCGTGAAAAGAAATATCTCAAGAGAGACAGGGTTATCTTGGCTCGGACTGTAAGATAAATGTATGGTAACTTTTGTCAAATTGTTCTGGAAATTCACAAAGAATGCATTGTATTTCACATGTGACCTCAGTGATAACAGATAATACGCCTTCAAATGTATTAGTTTTTCCTGTAATCTTAAACTTGCTTAACTGACTTCACCTAACTGAAAGGCAAACTTGTATCACCAATCATCAGGGACTTTTTTGTCACAGAAACAGGAACAACAGCACACAACTGAAATACATTTAAGAAAAAGCCTGTGTAAACGGGGGGCCATTTTTTGTTTCAGTGGACCTGGATAATGCCACTCTAATTTGACAGCGTCTTTGAAATAAAAATAAAAAATCATGCTAATGATATCACACCAATGTCAGTTATTAGCAATAAGAATTCCCATAGAGGTTCATAGGACCAATGTCTTAGTGCAAGAGCATTTGGAGACATCAAACTTGGGACTTGTATACTTCAGTGCTGTCAGTTCAGAAGAACCCCATTTGATTTCATTTTGAAGTTATGTAAAACAAGTACATAAACTCTTCCTGTTTCTCCAAATGCCATTCTATTTTGCTTATTTCTCATTTGTCCTACATGTTAAGGATGCCATTCATCTGACCTGCTTTTCACATGTGATTTAGGATAAGTTTAGTACTAGCAGTCTGAAGGACTCTAGAGTCACTAGCTCAGAAACTGGTATCTACAGTGCAAAAAAAAAACCTATAGCACAGTTTAGTTAGGTGGATTTCATCTATGGAATTCTAAGTACAATATGCTTTATTTGGAAGTACATACTTACCCTGAAATAAAGAGGATCACAAGCTATGCAATGAACTCTCTTCTTTATAGGATCTCAGCACAACACCAACGCCTGTTTCCAAGACAGAAACTCTGTCTCAGGAATTTACCGTGGTCAGGAAAGATAACAAAAAGAAACTTACTCAGCTACCTTCCCCAAGAAAGCAAACAGTCTTATGTTGCATGAGTAGCTGGAGGTTTTCTCGCGTGATAATTAGTGATGGGAGTCATCCATTTACCCTGCCAAAAATCTCAGAGAAAGATTTAGTTAGCTGAGCTATACATTTGTATGTCTGCACAGTGACATAGAAAATCAGCACCCACCAGCAAGTGACCTTCATTAAATCCAACATGGCTGTCTTAAAATGGCATACTACAGTCAGTTTTGAGGTAAGTAAAACAGAGACTTTGTAGGAATATCACCTGACAATCTTTTCATGGCTTTTGTATTTTATGTATGTATACACCAGGTATTGTTTAACAGTCTAGTCTATGCAGAATATTTTATTTGGAGCTATAATGTATGGAGGAAAAGAAATTTGCCAAAAAGGATTTCTAAAATCAAAAATAACAAACTCCATGGTCTAAAGCAACTTACTGTCAGCAGACCTTGAAAGTCGTTATTTTAATGCTTCTTAATACTAAAGTATTGCTTTGGCCATGTAAGATATTCTACAATATCATGCACCATCTCGTGTACTGGACATACTAAAACCAGACAATGAATACTTTCTAATGAAACTGAATTCCTCATGACAATTTTTTTAAAGACATTTCTTAGTTTATTGGTTAAAACTTGTTTGAGCTATCTGTAGCAAGAGATCAGACAACATGTACCGAAAATTTAGTAGATGCCCTGCAAGTGTGTCACACACTACTGACTCTGTGCCCCTTTTTCTGTTTTCATTGCTATTTAGTAATGTAGATTTGTTTGGCAGCATTGCTACCCTTTTGCTAATATGTATAGCAGGCAGTCACAACTCTGCAGACAGCCTATTCCTTTTCAGGCTGCTACTAAGTCCAGAGGTCAAAGGTACATTTCACCCACAAATTGCCGTGTGCCAAATCCAGGGTGTTTAGAGTTAGCCCCGTTTTTCATTTTGGGTGTCAGTGATGCTAGGCAGATTTGCAGCCTGGCTCTGCTGCCACTGTTTGGTCAGGAAAAATGATAAATGTACATCCCCTCGAAATAAAATCAATCTTGGCACCTTCACAAGTCACTAAACCAGGTCTATCAGGACAACCAGACTGACACCTTTATTATTTCCAGCCATGGATCCATATTTGCCCCACGGGAACTAGCTGTGGGAAAGCCTGATTTAATAGAACATTATAATTGCAACACAAGTCTGGTCCGCTAAGCTGATCTTTTCTTTCTGTCACTGCATCAGAAAGCAGCTAGGCTATGACTTCAATTTCCTTCTTTGAGCCATAGAAATGCCAGGCATCTCCTCAGCAACTATTGGAAAAGATATATTTAGCCAGGAAGAGCCTTCATGTAAATATTGGAAGATGTTTTAAGTGAGTGCTGTATAGATAAGGTATTTTTATTAAAACTAATGCAAACATGGGGCTGTTTCATAAGTATATTTTTGGCAATCTTTCGGGAATGGCAACTCACAGTGCCTTCAAACTCTGCAGTCATGGAGGGAGGAGGAAACACTTCTATGAAAACTCAATCAGTTTTGGAAGAGCTACAGTAGCCAGATAATGTATATACCATCCACACTGAGACACTAGTGTTCAGTCTCTTGTAGATCAGCACACAAGAGAAATGACTCAGTGAAAAGAGTAACTACTTCTCTGTGGCTCACACTCACTGGGCTGCAACTGGTGTGTGAGTGAAGCATTGAGAAATAACGCATCCCTGCATCTGCCTTGAGCTGAATAGTGGGCCCCCCTTTTTCCCCTCCCTTCTCCACTGAAAAAAAAACTGCAAAAAGGCACATATAAAAGTTCTGTCAGAGATAACAAGAACTGAAGGAGTCATAGCAGGTGTTGAGCATTAAAGTATCATCTGGGGCTGTCTAATTCCAGCCAAATCAGTCTCTTCTGCAACTGCTCAGAAGGATGGGATGGCATAGTTACTCAAGGTCAGGCAACAGGAAAGGAAAGTAGAAGCTCTGGCTGAAGCCTGTGAACTGTTTCAGGAGCCAGCAAGATTGTGGCTATGCTATTAATTACTAGGCAGCATTAATGCAAACGCCAGCTAACATTCCTTCTCTAATTACTTTTGCTGATGTGTCATGATGTGTTTGAAATCACCCTTGATTCTGATCGTGTGAGCCAGATTCCAGAAACGTGGCGGAGATCACATCAGCAAACACAGAGAAGTATTGCCCCTCCCTATCTGAGGTTCAATTAGGTTAAAATATTCCTCTCTTTCCTCGGACAAAAGCTGAAAAAAACCTGAGGTCACTAGCACATACTGAAACTAGGGCACCTCAAAGCCTGCAGCACAAGGCTCTGCAGTTTGTAATCAAACTTCTGAAAGGCTTCCCAGCACCTGCAACGCAGTCCAGGCTTCACATCTGCAATTTTGTTTGTCAGGTGTCCTCTCAGTTTGGCATTATCTGTGCTCTCTGTCAGCTTCAACTTCTGAGGGAATGTAGAGATTCTTTACTTTAAAATATGGCAACTGCTGAATGCTTCTCAAGCAACTATCAACTGAAAGGCACTCATATTTGGCTAGCTATGCTGAGACAGGTCAGCTAGGAAAAATACCTGTAAATCCTATTAATATACAAATGCATTTGACTCTGGAGCTACTTTTTTTACTGGAAAAGTAAGAACAAAACAATAAGTAAATTTTAAGGTACCTCACTTGTTCAAACTAAAATAAACAGGATATAAAATCAGACTTCAAATAACTGGGAGGTGATGAGGCTCACTTTTTCCTGTGAGAGTTATTATTAGCAATGTAGTTGTGTAGTTTTTATTGGGTAAATAAATGTGTGCAGACAGTGAAATACTAACCAATCACTTTGCATTTGTAGCTCACAAAGTTGAAAATAAAGTATTATGACCCCAAATGAAATACCCAGATAAAGATGAGAATGGTTAGCCTGTTCCAGAACATAATGCATTACTCATGCCATTGAGTCATACAGAAGTGGATTTATCCAGAACAGATGATGGGTGCCATGACCTCTGGTGAATGCCATGTCTGGCAACACTGTTAGTCATTCATACTGTCTCCTCAGGGGTCCAGAGCCGGTATTTCAGAAATAAAGCAAGATATGCCTTACCCATGTGCCATTAATGAGACTTCAAAAAACATATTGTATAGCTGCCTCAAGTTAAAGTGCAACTCATACTGATATCAGTGGGAGATGAGAAAGCTGCAAATTAGAATGACCAAAATTGCATCTAAGTTTCCTGGTTTTCTATTTCATGCTGGGTAGCTGTTTCTGAAGAATTGAAGCCAACAACTAGTAAGCAGTAGGCAAGGACTTGGGTGGACTTCAGGATTAACCAGCTGGCTGAATGTGGGTTGAATGCTTTGGAAGACTCCAACCCGTCACTGTATCATCTCCTTTCACTGTAAATACAGGCCAGATTTTTCATTTCTTTGACATGCTGAGGTTATGCTTAGTCATCAGTGCTTCTTTGTCCTCCATCAAATAGATTGTACAGAATAATTTTTTATTTAATTATGTTCTCCTCATACAGGCTAGGTTTTATATAAAAATAAGAAAAGAATCAATGTAAAGAATGTAAGAAAATTTTGTGTGTAGTTTCCTGCTACAGATATTACCTTTGGTATTAGTAATTGTCATGTTTGTAATGCTGAGGGGGAAATATTGCTCTAACATTATGATCACAAAAGCTACAAGACTATTACACATTCTCATCCTCCTGTTTGTTGTATATTCAGGCCTGCAGCTAACAGTACAATTATGCTGGTCATGCGGTAGCCAGAAGCCATATTTTTCACTGTAGGCTCCTGGTTAATTCTTCTGACATTAGAAAAAGATGAATGTGCTATCTTGTAACTGTGGAAAGGATAAGGTTACAAACCCTTTTTTCCATACATTCTAAAACCATATCATGCTTTGCAAGATCAACATATGGTTTTGTTTGGAGGCTTTGAATTTAGTTATCATCAGTATCACAAAGCCAATACCTCATTATTTCCAATAATTATGATTTTTTGTTATGGTAATATTTAGGAACCAAATTCAAATGGAGTACTGTGAGACTAACTTATACAGATGCAGGCTCCTAGGCAGCCCTTACTTTCTTAAGCGATCTGCCAATTCAACACAGTAACTTCTCAGCAATTCTTGCATCATGTCTTAGAGTGCTGGTAAGGTTCCCTGTGACTAATTACATACACTTCTTTAAACCAGATCCAAATGTCAGTACCTAGGCTTAAAATTATCGGCCCCTCTCCACAAAAGTATGCTTTATCACAGATTATAGACATTAGAAAATAAATGATGGAGAAAACCTATGATATCATCTTGTCTCTCCCCATGAGCATAGGGTTATTCTCTACAGTTTATGTCAGACAGCTTTGTTCTTTCTAGTTTAAATGACTCTCAGGCTTTCATCAGACTCTTTTACAGTCTAATTTATCTTATTTCCATGACATCTATCCAGATATTCAGCCTACATTTCACTTCACTGTGTTTCATCTCACAATTTTGAATTGTTGTCCTTCCTTCTAAGCAAAGAATCAGGATCTCTTTGTGTTCTTGGGAAGGGCAAAAAATTCTGGACTTAAGTAGACAGAAAATATAAGTGGGTCTTGAGTGCATCGAGTTGAAACTCTCTCAAACAATTATCGTGCCCAGCAGAAGGCAAACCTTTCCAACTCAAAACTATTCAGAGTAAGAAATTAGTTACCTATTTTCTAATAGTTTCTTTAAAACAAGATTTTTCACTGTGGTTTTCTGTTTGTTTGGGTTTTTTACTGCAGTGTGTGCACATCATCTCTTCAGAGTCAATAGATACATTTAATATTTGAATAGCTGTTGAATGCTATGGCTACTCAGAAAAGTAGGTCTGTTGTGTTTTTTTCCTACTAGTGTCTTTTTAATTGACGGGTTTGCACTTCCACTTTAACACTCATATTTGTACTCTCAAATGCACCTTCAGCATCCTACTTCTGACCTTGGTCTGCACAGTCGCTTGTCCTCCAAAGCATTCCTCTTCATGCACCCACATTATCTTCAGAAAAAGTCTAGTAGGCAGGCCACCCTAATTAACAAAATGTGCTACCTAACTAATCCCTTTAGACACCATAATCCTGATTAAAATGTCCAGGCAAACAGCATTTAATAGGATGCGTAAAAACATGGATCCAAAGAAAATCTGGACTTCTAATTGTCCTCAAATAATAAAACACCGCTTTTTACTTCTGAAGACTTTTCACAAACATCACCTAAAAAGAAAGAGGAGACTTCATAACAGTTTTTAAGCAACTGCACCATCTTGTACACTATTAGTAGCATTTCAAATAAGTGTATTGTATATTAGTAGACAGACTGCCCACTATATATCTGTGTGTAGATGTGTATGGGGAGACAGGTGTATATGTATGTTCATAGTGACATATGTGTAGACTGGCTGTTGTGTTTATGAGATGCTCAGCACCGAGGAGAAAGAAATTTCTACTAGAACACCAAATTAGTTGCATCTTTTGTGCAACTAGAAGAATCAAAGCTTGGAGAGTGCTGTATCCCATGAAATAATGGCTATACACTATCCTCTTCACCACTTGTCACTTTGGCTCTACTCGTTTTGGCATTGTGAACATACACTTTCTACTACAGTGAGTTCTGGGGGTATATTTGCTCCACCTCTGATAATACGTATGTTAAATACTGTCCCCCCTGCTCAAAGCAAAAACATGGAAGCAGATTGCACAGAAATGACCTTACTGTAAGCTAGAGTTCGCCAGTGTTTGCTAAGCTTTCTAGCCTCTTTACAGTCTAAGAACGAACTTTATCTTCTCTTCTCTTGAGTAACCTCCTACTAAAAGAAAAGCAAACCTGCTCTGAGATACTTCAGAAGGCTTTCTGTCATCATGACAGATATTAATGATAAGTATTTTGTACTATAACCTCTGGCTGCTATTTTTCATTTGTTTTAGTAATTACTGGCCTACATTCATCATGCTGGAACTCCATTGATTCAGCAGCAGACTCTCCTAGGTAAATCTGTCCCTCATATTTAAGCAGCTGCTGTACATGCTCTGGTTCAGCTCTACATTAATAATGTGATCCTAAGAAAACGCTCATAGAAATATCTGTACCGAAGTCCCTCTGCTACACAGGTATTTTATTTCAGGAAGGTCTTTCCATAATTTCCTTCAATTAATCTCGTTTCATGGTTCTCAGTTTTAAAAATTTAACAAAGAAAACACATTTTTTTTTCCTACTGGAAGAAATCACTCTGTTGCTATTCTTCTCTATCACAAACACCCACCAAACTCAAAATATCTGTGCTTCCTGGTGGCTTAAGCAACATCTATGTAAAGGAGCCAGATCTAGAACCTTAGAGGAATATAGGTCCCTGAGCATCACTGATAGATATCTAGAAAATAAGGAACACTGGAGAGAATAACAATCACTATTTCTGAAAGTACAAGATAATTGGTACAAGAAATTTAACCATTAATTTAGGACAATGTAGAAGCCAGAATCATATGCAAGTCCCATAACACAACAGACAGACTGATGAACAACAGATAAACTGAGTACAGTTATCCGTGATGATCAAGACACATCTTCCAGCTCAGGCAGTTTCTAAAGCACTGGTTGCACTAGAAGGGCATGCCAGATGAAGGTTTTTCTATATCTGCTCAGTTCCTACACTTTAAGCAACTGCTGCTTACTGTTGGTGGAGAAGACACTAGAGCAGATGGCCTGCTGTAGTATCTTTGAAGATAAAGGCCCTAAGTACCTTTGACATCATGTAGTATTTATCTGACCTCAGGAAGACCCTACTCCGACTAGTCATCCTTCCAGACAAATACACAGTCTCTCAGCAGTTTTATTAATTGACCAAAGTACAAGTCTGTGTTCTTGATCTTAATTTTAGACAGTTGTTCATAGCTGTAGAGTTTTGATGGAGTGATTTCACAAGGTCTCACCTGGGGTGAGTTGTAAATCTGTCATGGATTAGGCAGAGATCACTACAGCCTTAGGGTGGATTGGAGAAGCAGCACAGCTGTTCTCGTTGCATGTGATGTGAAGCATGTGCCACATACATATGAGGAGTTGCGTCAGTCTCCTACCCCTCCCCATCATACACCAGCAAATCTCCTGGATTAAGAAAGTTCAATAAAATGTTGCCTGTTATCTGGCTTCATTTCATTTGGATCTCCCTTTTTTACTGTGTCTGAGTCCACTGCAATATCTCTTTCAGTGAAATTCTATAATCAGTCTTGGCTTCCACTTAAAGATTGGTAAAGGCCCTGTCGTGTTTGTTCACAAATACAATGCCTGTGTGTGTGATTTTGCAAATCTCAGTAGGTAAATGCCTAAACTATTCATTGTTCGTCTTGTTTGAGTGGCCATCTGAGGGATTTATGTATAACAAAATTTACTCGCTAAAATGCTTTCAGGAAATGGTAAAGTTCCAGCCTTGCCTGAATAAATTTAAATCCCTGCACAGTCAGAGCTGTCCTAAAAGATTTATGTGTAGTTACCACTACTGGGAAAAAAAGAGCATAGGCTAACTCGGAAAAGGAAATACTGACTGATATTTTAGAATAGCAGGATAAAAAAGACCAGCTGAAATTTCTCATTCATCCATGCAGACTCATGACATTTTCATGATTTGCAGACCTGATAATTTCATACTCCTGCAGCTGTCAAGACAGTTGGACATTATTACCAGCCTCACAGTTCACAGCAAACTAATTCTGAAATAGAAATAAATATTTGCAATGGACTTTCTTTACTATTAAGCCAACCTGAATATTAACACAAACAAATTAAGTATGCCTTTTCACATACTTAAAATATCTTAGCCTATTCCATAAGACTCACTTTCTCTAAAAATGATGGTACTTGTTACATTTACTTCTATGCAGTCCTATCCACTCTTGACAATATTATAACAAATAGTTTAAAACTCACAGGCTGACTCCAGTTAGGAAAGAAGAAGCTGTGCAACATATGAAAGTACTATAATTTCAAAATAATTCAAGAACAGAAAAATGCTCAAAGAACGTTAAAATCCTTCTGCCTTTAGTCAGAAGTTAGTGAGAAATGGCGATCACTGCCTTTGTGCATCTCCCACTAGCCATTACCTTTCTGCTGCTGGGTACAACAGCGCTGCCCCAAAGCTGACTGGGCGAGACCCAGCAGGACCTTCGAGGTGGATCGGCAAAGGTGTGGAGCCAGCTGGCTGGGGATGCGCTCTTGTCCCCGTATCCCATCCGCTGGCCAACAGCAAGCCCAGCAGGCAATCAGAGGAGTGAGCAAACATCCAAAGGAAGGAGCACACAGTCTGATAGTCAGGAAAAACAGAATTAATGGGGGCATGGGCAACACTCCATTTCCTCTATAAATTCCCCTTCTGTTCTGAACACGCTGTGGACATCTCAGCTAGGCAAAGATTTAGTGCAGGCATGCAAACACATGTGGTTCAGTAGCCCCTTCGTACAAAAAAATCACACTCCAGCAGAGGCCCAGACAGACACTCAGGATGAAGGCATACCCAGAGGTGAGGGATATTGCTGGGAGATTGCTGAAAACCCAGATCAGCTGTGAGGCCACAACTGCCTTGGGGTGACAACATGGCCACAGTGCTGCCCAGAGGCACAGAACATCCCAGACACCAGCCAGCTGCCGGTGCACATGCAACACCAGTTTGCCCAGGCCACAGAGGGCCTGCAGACATGGCATTGCCATCACGGGCAGTTTCTGCAATGAAAGCTGTCTTCTCAGCCAGCTGATACAAAGCAGATGTTTCCCTACCACCTACATCTCCAAAGAAACTGCACACATTTGCCTTTTACATTGCTGAAACATAAGACTTTTGATTGAGAAAATGATGTTTTCACTCTTTTCCAGGATTTTTTTTAATTATTTTTTTTTTTTAGTTTAAACCTGCTTTACCAGACTGAAAAACCTTTTCCTCTCTCTGGAAAAAATCTGAAGCGGGGTAATTTTATCAGGAAGGTCTGCGTGGGCTGCACAGGGCAAAGAGGAAGCCGTGGGATTTTGATCATCACCTATTGCACCACAAAAAGCCAACAAAATGCACAGTGCTGCCCTGCGGCCCAGCCAGGCAGGAAAGACCCCATTTGCAGGTGCTGCCCTTGCTTGAGGAAGACTCAGCAGCTCCCCTCATCTGCTCTCATGTTCCTATTCCTACACATCTACATATATAATCTGTGTATCACTCCTGACTAATGTATCTGGAGGTTTCAGTTACATTTGCAGAGGAAAAGTTCCTCTTTGTGCTTATTTTTCCCATATATATATGTGGGATATAGTGGACAGACACTCCAAGCTGAAAAATGTGACTGATGCCAGGCTTGAGCTAATGGAACAGGCTTGTCTTGTGCCAAAGAACAAATCAAGCAAGTTCATTCCTATCCATCATATGCAGAATAAACACACACAGAGTTTTCTAGTGATCCCAAAGAGCTTCCAGTTTCTCTTGCCAGTTGAAGTATCCACATTGTTTAAGGCCATATTTTGACCCACTTGGACGGTTTTGTAATCTCATGAAAGGTCCTCTGAAGTTCAAAAATTACTTCATATAAAAGCCATTTGTCAGCAGCAAAATATGTTTTCTACATTTCTGTATCACACTAATTCTAGAAATCACACTAAGAAATGAGCAAAGTTTACAACAACCCTCTTGCAAATATTCACTTAAGCATTTAAAGCCACATCAGTTCCGTGTACAAATCTTTTGCTTGTTATGAGTAACTAATGAGTATTATTACAATATTATTGTTTGCAGTAATCTGGAACAGCAGAGACTATGAGAGCAGACTGCAGCAGAACACAGCAATCTCCCAGATTAGTATTTAACCAGTAAGGCTACCCTTGCTCCCACAGCCAGCATATGGAGCAACTAAATGCCATCCTATATAGCCATTTGGAAGCCCTTTGCAAGTCCCAGGACTGCTAGTGGACCTTCCAAGTGACCTCTACAATGTACTTAACCTAGGTTACTTTTCCTAACATTTTTATGTCTTGGCTAGGAAGACTAGAAAATCTTGGAACCTCAAACGATATTTCAGGTTGGGTTTCAGCCCTGCGTGACGCCATGGGACCACAGTTCTTGCTTGGCTACCCCCAGCACCACCATAACTTCATAGTAATTACAAACCATAACTTCATAAGTAGTTACTGTAAAGACGGAGGAGGCACACACAAACAGGTCTTTTAAGTCTAACTATCCTGACTACATAAAAATGATTCTAAAGGCTGCTGCAGTCCAGAGTCCTACTGGGTTGCAGATTTTATGTACCTTTGGCAATTGTGATGGTGTAAATCTTCAAAAGGATCACAGTGTTTTCCCAGTGTGCTTGGCTCTCTTCTGAACCTACTTCTGGTGCTGTGTCCTATTCATTTGCTTAACTTCAGATTCTGACAGTTAAATGTGCTGCATACACTGAGTTGCCCTATTTGAGTTTCATTGGCGTATGGTTAAATTGCCACTTCTGTGTAAGTATAATAATAACAAACCCCAGATCTGTGTGCTCCACTGCTGTTAATGCACTTGTCACATTGCAAACCTGAACTAAAACTCATAATCTGAGATGAGATTTCAACAGAAGTCCCAGGTATGAAAGGGATGCGGGACTAAACTCTTTGTGCAGCAATTTGCAGTCTGCATGTTACAGACACCTACTTTTTTCTTGTATATGAACCGTCAACGTATCTTGGGAATGAAATGCAAAATATGGCTAATCAAAGACTGTAATGGACACATACCTTCAATTACCCCAAACACAAAAGACAGAGTCATCAATTAATTCTCTCCATGTTACACAGCCCTCTAATCACACTGAAGAGAGTCAGAGGAGCAAATTTTGATGCAATATTATGCAGCTGCATTATTTACTTGTTATTTTATCTGTTTACATCTGGACTACCCAGGTTGTTGCTAAAGGTGCCTAAGTAATAACCTGGCATATGTTACTGCATTGTACTTACTATTGTTTGCGTATGCTGGAATTCATGTACAGTACAAAAATTACCAGCAGCTGAAAAGATAAACTGCTTCCAGGTTGTAGTTGTAAACAGAAAAAATGCGTAAGAATAAAAAGATGTTGAAGGGAGGAAGCAAAAAGTTTTTCTCCTGGCACTGTGTAAATTATGATGCTCAAGTTTGTAATATCTGTGATTGCAATGTGGCCCCGTCAAAATATTTTTGGTCATATTACTATTTTTTCTAGTAACCACTTTTCTTATGTATAAATCTAATTTGTCACTGACTGTAGTCATGCCTTCACAGCTTTTTAACTATGCTAGCCAGCTTCCCTGAAGCACTCTATATCCCCAGCCAGATGGTGAGATGTCAGGGTAAGGGTTATAAACAATTTCTGGGTTTTCACAGGTCAGACAGGAGGAGCCAGCATCCCAAGAATGTGCACTAACTCTGTCACAGAAACACCCACTATTATAAGAAACTGAAATCATTAGAAAGAATACAACATAAAGATATGGGTGTGGGACTTAGTCTTGTTATTGTCCTCTGATTTCTACATTAAGACCCAGAGAAAGAGTTTCAAATAATCAGGACTAGAAAGAAAGTGTGCATTTCTGTGGCTTCCTGAAAAAAATATGAGGCATGGCTAGCTGCTGCCATTGTATTTTAAGCATTAATGAGGAACAGAAGAGTCTTCTGTGATATAATAATCCTATGACACAATAAGTAGATTCCTGTTGTTTCTACAATGAAAGCTAATTGCACTGAATACTTTATATTTGTATTTCATATAACCTAAAAGTGCTCAGAAGCAGTGCATGAACTTTTTTTTTAAGCAGTTCCTCCAAGAACTGACTTCTCATTTAGATTCCCTGTTTTCTGTTTAGTTGTGCTGTTTGGATTTGTTACACTGCCAGTGTTATTTGTGTGTCCCATTGCAGAGTCTGGACACAATCATTGTTATGGCAGGTAGACAACCACCCAGGGTGGTTGTCACTCCCTTACTAACCCAGTTTCCTATGTCTCATAGGAAAACTGGTACAGCAAACCCACAAAAGCAGTGTTGTGCAAATAGTCTTGAAAAGACATTCACATATCCATCAGGTATTATTATTCTGAATCCAATACGAGGATGAGTTGACCTAGCTTCCCCAGCAAGCCAATGGCACAGCAAGACTGGGATTTCCAATCTGTACATCTCCATCCGCTGGGGAAGAGGCAGCTACCTTCTCCTGATTCAGCACTGCAAGGGGTGGCTCTCTCCCTTCCCCTTTTAGTTATACAGAGATACAGTCTGTTTTGCCTTTTTGATCCTCTATTCTCAAATACTGTTTTCAACCCACCTGTAGTTTGCTAGCTACATTCAAGATTATTATCTTTTCTTGGTTTTTTGTAGTCGAAGAGGTAAAATCACATTAAGCTTTTCCTGTATCCTACCAATGCAAACTCACTATCACAAAGGTTTACAACAATGCTCTCAAAGCTTACCATTCATAGTTGATTAGTCATGCTCTATACTGTTATTTGCTATCTGTAATGGGACTTCATTAATTTGTAGGCATTCTTAATGCACTGCATAATGTCAGAGATTACTGGTTGCCCACAAATGAACTTTTCTTCCTCTGCTTAAAAGGATTTAATAGAAAAATACCGCGTCTCTACTTAAGAGCTGTTTCTGCTGGTTTAAAGAGCCGAGTGCTGATCCCACCTCACCATCTACTGGAACTCTGCAGAATCACAGGACTGCCTTAGAGACTCCACTTTGCAGACCACAATCTGAAAAACGTTGGAGACTGCAGGAGCACTCAGAGAAAATGTCATTATACACTTGTCATGCAGTTTGCCAGGCAGCTGCTGGTGAGTGCTATTTATCACTGCAGTTATCAGCCTAGATGTAATTTTGATCTGGCCTGTTACAGACATCTTTTTTGTGCTTATATTATCTTGCAAAACAAACAATAGCAGAATTTTAAAAGAAAAAAAAAAAAGGGTTTGCACATGAATTTCCCTTTACAGGTGTAATACCATGAATGTGACATACCCTGGCTCCACCTCCCTGGACAGGGTTGTGTATCCAGGACAATCAAACCTGCACCTTGGCTCTTCTGACTCAGCAGGTCTCCATGCCCATGAAATCTACTCCTCCAGATCCACAGCTGGCTTCCCCACTCCACCAAGCTTTTCAAACTAGCTTTAAGCCGTGCCAGAGGTGCTGAATGCAGTTTTAGACCTGAAAATATCAGGTGGAAGTCTTTGGAGGGTAACAAGGGAAAGCTACAGCACAGTAAGAGTGATTAAAGTGGGAGATTCCTCATTCCCTCTGAAGTGGAACAATCTGTCTGAAAAAAAAAATTAAGTTGGTTTAGTTAATTACAAACAGATTATCATTGGGAAAACATTACCTACAAAACCAGTTACTGTTTAACAGCTCTAATTACAGAGTGGACACTCAGGCATGATTGGATTATTTCTAAATTTGTCTCACAGGATGCTAGTGATATCGCAATAAATCATACAAGGGAAACGCCCTGATCCCATTGAAGTCAAGGGCAAAAATTCATACTTAGCAGAGGATGTGTTTGGCTTTATGAATCAGGGAGTAGACCAGAACAGATCCTCACTCTATTTTACATTTAAAGTGGAATCCTCTAAGAAGGCAAAACTTCTGTGACTTCATTCTCCTTTCTCTAGTCATGTTTTAATGGAGATTTTTCTCATTATGTGGACTCTGGATCCATTCCCATGAGAGAGCACAGCTTAATCCTTCTGCTTGGGTAGGGGTCTGACTTCACACACAGGTAAGACCCGCAACATTGAGGATGGAGTTCCATATCAAAACAGGAGCCAGTTTATATAGCATGATACTTGAAATACTTTATAATTGAATTATTATTACTGGATTTCTTTAGGAAGGGGAAGTGAGGGTCGGTGGTATGCCTTTGTTCACTTTGACTTTCATTCACTAGATTAGATTACATGCTTACCAATCCATACCAAGAGTGTAAACACTCATGCTTGAAATACACCCCTGAAGGAAGCAGGCAAAACTTTAGCCTTGGGTGTGCTGTCTCTGCCGTGCTGGCTGCTGGCAGAGCTCCTTACAGAAGAGGGCAGTCTTGTTCCAGTAGCCTCGCAAAAGCAGAAAAACATACTTCTTCCAAAGCACTGTCAGCGCGAAAAATGGATGCAGAGCCCTTGTCCACTTGCCGATGTCCTCTGCAGAAACAGCAGAAGAGCAGACATGTAAGCTGTGTCTATGCTCATGTTGACAACGTGTCACAGACTGTCAGCTGTCACCACTGAGGATCTCTCCATCTCTGCAGTGCCAGTCTTCAGTCCAGCTCTGCACCCCAGTAAACAACATTTACATAGCATATGAATACCTGTTTCAACCATTCTCTGTGGACTTACTACAGCTTTTGCATTCACCTAATGAACAACAGTTAGAAGAGGAAGAGCTAACCATCCTACACACAGCTAAACACTGATGCACAGGCAAATGTGGGCAAACAAACATGCAAAAAAAAAGAGGTCTTTTAGTGAAGAGCCTTTCTTCCACTAAAAGAACCCTTCCAAAAAATCCCCCTCTACAACTGACAGTATTAAAAGACAGGAACACTTTTCTTAAATTAAGGATTAATGTGAATTAACTATGTTAATGCTATCATCTTTATCTGCTGCCTAGACAAGGCTCTACCTCTTTTGTAGCTTTGCTGTCTTTAGTCAGGTTTGCTCTCATAGCCAGCAAGCACAGGAGGCCCTGAGGAAGATGAGGACATTTCTTTCATATCTTCTATAAAAGCATAGAAAAACACTTACAAAGAAGTCAGCAACTGAAGCCCAACTCCTAAATCTCAGCCTTTAGGGCAGCCTCTGAGCTGAGAGATGTCTAAGACAGAACTGTATTCACCTGGTGGTCATGTCTACATTGGGTACGGTGTTTTGCTAAAGCGTTGGCCTTGCTTCTCTTCTGATGCATGTAAAGGACAGGAGTTGCTGGCTCTCAAATGCATTCTGTTCCTGTGGGCTGTGGACACCTATCTTAGAGGATCTGCCTGGCTTGCCCTTATCTAAAGGCAAGCTGAGCTCCTGGCGAGTACGTACACAATGCTGTATGGAATATTGTGTCCCACCTTGGACCCACAGGAGTCAGCTGCCAGGTGTTTCTCCTCCTGGCTGCATATTTGTAATGCACTTCATTCCCAGGCTAATGCACTGTAAGAATGAGGTTAGACCAGTAATCTCCAAAGCCCATTGTCTTTATTTCAGGATCAGAATGGAAGGACAGAGACCCAGTAATGGTAAAGGGGCAAGTAAATCTGTATTTTCTTGATCAGATTAGGTAGAGCACAGTGAAGCAGACAGCTAACTGCATAACCTGCAGTGCGCCAGTGCCCATGGTCAGAAATCCTGTGTACACCGGGGACAAAGGGCCTCTTGTCACATGCATGAAGCAAAGGCCATCGTTGGGGTCCTTTGAAGATCAAAGGGAGTAAGAATTTGTAGTTCAAAATGCCTGAACACAGGCACATCTCCAGCTCCAATGCCTCCTCCATGAAGTCGGCAGTTCTTTGAGCACAGCTGGGGTGTTAGACTGAGCTTTCACCTGGTGTTGACACCCCCAGAGCCACCCTCTTGGTGAGGAGATGCCATTCAGGAGTTGACTGCATAACGAATACTCTGCTTCCAGATTGCATAGCCAGCACTTGCCAGCACTTGCCACACGGTGGATCCCTCCTCAACATAAAAAGGGCCTGAGATAACGCAAAAGTGCAAACCAGAGAGCAATAGAGAAAAGAAACAGATCCAGTCTCTGGCACCACAGTTCCACAACATGCTTCTCCACAGTTAGGGACCCTTCAGCAGATCACATTGCCACATTTTGGAGGACTTCAGCTCTGGCTTTTGCTCCAAGATGTTGAGTGTATATTGTTTTGTGGACCATACTATCTTTTTCCAAATGCTTAGCTTAGGTTCAGAAGCAGATGCTTGTGATGTGAATCAGCTCCAGATACAAATCCTGCATAGTACACATGTACATTATGTCTCTGGCACCTGTTATAGTCACAGGAATTGGTCAAAACACTAGAACATATTAAATACCATGCATAAAATCTAGGGCCTTCTTAAGCTCACCAAAATTAGGCATAGCTTTAGCATAGGTCCGGTCTGCATTTTTAGGCCAAATGTATCTTGCCTTTCCTAAATTTCATATCTTAATTTGTTTTATTCAGCAATAACGGTGTGTCTCTTCCAGTACACCATTCCTTAGCAAACTTGTTGTACCCCTCCCATCCACCAGCCCCCAGGCACTGCTGGTGATCTACTGCTCTAGGTAAGTTCCAAGTCAGTCCATTTATTGCTATTTCTTTCATGGAAACAACCCCGCTATACAGTACAGAGTCTGATTTCCCATTTTAGGGAGGTAGAGGCCCAGTCAAAAAATTGGCATGAAGAGGTGGATCTGCTGTTGGTTTGGCAGGCACTGGGTTTGGAGCATCTCCTGCTAACTACTGTCCCTATTGCACTATGCTGCTGAAGCTGTCACTGTCTGCTTCATCCATGGTAATGTGCTTTCCGATATTAACCCTTCATTAAACACTGTACTTCAACAAACTGTAACTGCATAGTACTAAATTAAGGCAGAAAGTTTTTACTAATTTGTGTTCTCCATGTGGGACTTAAACCAGGAAATAGGTAATCTCTGAAAACATCATTTCACAAGCCATCATCAGATACATGCTGACAGCACATGGGTCCAGGCAGCATGACCGCAGAGCTGTCTGTAAGCGCAGCACATGCAGCTCGGCCGACACAGCAAGGATACTGCACCCAACCTGCGTTGGCAGATCTGCACATGCTCCGTCTGCCAGCCAAGTCCCACTCACCCTCCAAGGCTTGTTTGTCTACAGGCAGCGCTCAGCTGATGAGGCTGGATGAGCTGCAGCATCTCTCAGAGCTGCTTATAGGCAGTTCCACTCGCTGCAGTTAAGATGATTTTCAGGAGCTCAGTTAAGCTTCCAGGGATGTCATTTTAAAAGGGTCCCTAACAGACAGAACACACCATTTTCATCGGGCTAGTGATAATGTCCTTGCCTTGACAACAAACTGCAGCCATAAAGCACATTTAATTTTCTGACAAGAAGACTAGCGACAGCTATCATTGCATTATTTACTGTAACTTATGGGATTCGTCCCTGAAAACCCAGGAGATGGCATTTGTCTGGTCTGGTTGTAAATAATGAGATAGACCACAATGGATTTCAGTTCCTCATCAGTGTTTGATCAACAAAAAGGTAAGTCACCTGCTACTAATTTCAAAATCCTCTAGTCCTCCCATGTCTCCCATGAAAATGTATTAAGATTACTTGACAGAATGAGTAATAAAAAAATTAGGGAGATATTAGGTCTCATAGAGATTTATTATGGTTACACGTGAAGGAATTTTTTCTATCAGTTTAGACAGGGAAATTTCAGCCTATTGCTGCAGTGATTTTTTGAAATAAAAATTTTCAGCAGAATAGCAACAGCATCTGATCATTCTTAGTATTGAGAGATGTATGTATAAATTTATTGTTTATTTATATATTGGTCCTCTTATGAACATATATATGTATAAACAATTGCAATATTAGCAAACAGAGCAGTTTAAAATGGAGTAACAATTTAAGAAATGCTGGATTTCATGTCTACTAGTTTGTATATGTTAAAAGGACTTGATGCTGACAAGTGATCAACTTCTCCTCAGCAAATCTTAGCTCTGTAGATAAGTATTTCCATAATTGTGAATTTAATATATCTTTAAAAGACCCAACATGAAGATTTTCTGCATTATAAGGTTGCTATGGAAATACAAATGTCCCTGTTGTCTGTTTTTAAGTGAAATGGCTGAATTTCATGGTTTTATTTGCCCATACAACATCTGATGTCTAATTGCTAATGTCTAATTCACTATAAGGAATGCAGAGGCATTCCTTTTATGTTCCAAAAGCAGGAAGCTGTCATTGTTTGATTGTCCATGTTGAAACAAATTTCAAGTCAGTTTGCCAAACAATTTGTGTGCTGTGGTCTCAGTTTTCAATACACACCTGCAAAGGATCCCAGCTGATATGGCCGTGCTAGTCACTAGGAAGGTGCTGGCTGTATGAAAAAGATGAAAGGCAGGAGGAGGACAGAAGCTGCAGTGGATTTGGGGCAACCAGGTCTCACAGGTTGTAATTTTGTGCTGACCTACACCTCCTTGGTGAATTCAAAATAAATACAGTCTGTGTAAAAAAGTGGACTTATGTAGTACTGAAAGCAAGTCTTGAGAGTACGGGTCTCCATTAGCCCAGCAGGGACCCAGCCCAAGTATATGGGGAAGAGTGGGAAGCCCTCAAGTAAAACTGAGCTACAAGATCAAAAAAATATTACCAGAAAGGATAACGAAGGAAGGGAATTGCAACAGGAGAAGGGGCATCTGTACTGCAGGAACAGAGACAGGTGTTCCAAGGTCATGTGCGACAGACAGAAGGAGAATATTCCCTACTAGGACAGAGATGCACAGCCCACTGATCTTCTGCAGCTTCAAACAGCCATTCTCAAGCTCTTTTTGTGCAGACACTGCGAGTATGCTCTGAGCCACACACTGACCCAGCAGTTCTCAGACAGGGGAGGGAGAGGGGAAACCCTGCACACTCAGTGCCATGTGGATGGCTGTCAGGCAGCCGATGGAAGTGGTGCAGGGAATGAGGCTGGAATATGACCAGGCTGGGGAAGGAGAAGTCAACTCTTCAGAGTGATAAGGGGCAGACAGCTATGCAGGAGATCACTGACCCACCTGGTAGAAGTGAGAGTGCTGGAAGCAACATCTGCCTGTACCTCGCCTTGATCTGAAGCCCCTCCTCCAAGCAGGCCACTGTCCACACAGACCCATCCTTACTCTTGCCCAGCATCATCTCTAGCCCGTGTCACACACCACTCACAGCACCTTCTGAACAAGAAGGTGTCCGCCAGATAAATTCTTCTTCCTTTGTCCACCATTGCAGGGATGCTGGTTCATTAGATGATTTGTAACTTAGTTTGCCTTCCCTGATAGCTGTGTGGGAGAAAGATGGGGAACAGGAGCAAGAAACACACAGCAACAGAACATTGAACCCATTGGTTATCATGAAAAAGAGCTCTAGTCAACATTTACAGTGTATGGTGGATTTAGCTAAATACTGTGTAAATGTGTTGGCACAATCAACATAAATTTTCCTGTTATTCAGTCACCAGTTCTAAAAACTTTGTGCTTTACAAGCATCTAAATGTATCATTGTCAAGAACACATAGACTGAGCTGCAGTAAATTTATTTAGACTAATGCAGGAGATACACTTACATACATCTAATATGCATTTTTCCAACAAAAACCCATACATTCTTCATGGGAGCTTCAGAGGATACTTATTGTCACAAACAGTGTAATTTCATTGCTCTGAATGCTGTGATCATTTTGCATGTTTCTTTTATGTACCCCCTTTTGCCACTGAAAGACAATTACTTTGTCTTAAAGAAATTATGTACTTAAAACACTGCAGTTTATTTCAGATGAGTTGACTTTCAACTTTGATTCTTTCTGAGGATTTTAACAGCAAAAGATGTCATATCCCTTCCTGTCATCTGGTTTTTGCTCATTAAGACTCTTCCAGTCCCTTCTACTCCATGGTTGTGCCAGCCCGCAATTTCTATAGTAGCTTCATGTACAGGGTCTTAGTTGGACTTCCTGACTTACTGAAGCCAACAGACAGCTTCCTTCTACCAGTAGCACTACAATTTTCCAAAATAAAATGCAAAATGTATCTGAATTCGCACCAGTACTCATTAGCATCCACAGAACTGCAAGACAATAAATTAAGTAATCCTACTGCATTTGAAGATTGAGGGTCATGCATTTGACTGTTCACAATCCTTTTATCCTGCGAGATGCTGATACCCCAACCACAGCCAAGCTACTCAGCGGGGTAAGCTCACAGAAGGGCACGTATACGCTCAGTACTTCATTACCACATTCAGCAAAACACACACTCTCCAAACCATTCCTTTCCTGCCCAGGAAGGAATATGCAAAAAGAAATGGCCTACAAGCTTTGTGCCCATGCTCCCTCATTCCTTTACAGGATGAACTGGAGGAAGATGAAGTGGGAGATTTGTGTCATCTGGAGCTAAGTTCATTCAGCATAAATGATATCCAGGCCTCCCTGGCATTTCCATCTCTCTTTCATGTGAAGCATCAGAAAAACATGCATATGTCTTCCTCCCCATACCTCACCCAAAGCCACACAGGTCATGTTTAAGACACCCCACTTGTAATCCTTTCACCCTACAGAAATGGAATTAGAGTCAGTCCACTTTATGTCAAAAGCACAATACAGACCCTCATCAATGCTTCCACACCCAGTCTTCCTCACCAGCAGGGTGACAGCCAGGTCAACCTGCACCTCCTTGTTCTGACAGGTAGAACTCATGGTTGGGAAAGTGTGAATCTCGGATGTGACTTCACATGACTGTCCTTTAATAAGAGCAGAATCTGTGTTCTGTGAGAGCAGGTGTGGGGTAATCTTCTTGCATCCATACATCCATGCATTCAGTCAGAGTTTTGCCTCCTTTCCTCAAATAGGAGGATAATTGCTTTGGGGAAAGTAGATTCAGCCCGGCACAAGCAAACAGAAAGGGGGTAAGGTGTTGTGGTTTTAGTTAGATGAAAAATGACAGAAGGAGTCAAGGACCCTCATGCAGGTGTGCTTGCATGTCTTCATCTTCCTGCCATCTTGCAACTGCTCTGCCTGGGAGATGAAGTGTTTCATTTCGTGTCTATACTGCTCTTCTCCTGAATCACTGCAGGAAAATTTAAAATTATTTACAAAGCTGAACATCGAAAAAGTACAAAATTTACCTATGTAACGTATAAACAAGGTGAGGATCCTTTGAATCACTTTCTTAGTATATCTAATGGATTCCTTCCCAATGTCAGCAGCTTCTTCTCTGTACCATTCCCATATAATGACCACCACATGCAGCTGTGAGAGGAGCTGCGTTGAAGCTCATGGCTGGCACATCCTGGGTGCCTCCAGAGACTGGTCAAGATGAACAACACAAGAGATGATTCTCTGCCTTGCCTCCTTGCGTTCTGCCCAGTGTGTACTACATCCCTCTTTGAGTAAGGGATTAGTTCAGACCTGAGCTTGTTGTTAACATGTCTTTGCTGAGTTTACTGATTGTGAAAGCAGTCAGCAGATCTGGTACGATATGGAAATCTGATTAATGAGTCCTGTGGTAAAGTCACTTCTTTTTTCATATACTAGTCACTGGTCACTGATGAGACAATGAGACAATGTCACTCCAGAGACAATGAATTTTAGTCTCTCCTGATCCCCCGAGCACACAAATCAAGCTTCTGAGCCAAATGAACAGTTCCCTAAGCAAGAGACTTCCCAACAGAAAAAAATCAAATTAACATTCTTAATTTACAAGTTTTATCAAATGTGTCATTTAAAAGACCATCTAGAAGGAAGAAAATAAATTAAATTCCTTTAAGTTGAGTAGTGATCTAAAGGGAATCTATGTCTGGTGAAGGCAGATTTAACATCAGCCTTCTAATTTTCCGAAGCCTACAACTAGAGCTCCAGCTTTGACAGACTAACCTTTCTCAGGGTAAGAGCTGATTGCGTTTCCATGGCAGCCAAGTTTAGAAGTCGAGAGGGATGATTGCATCCCAGGAAAAGAAGGTCAAATGTGGGGAATTATGCTAGGCTGTAAACCCCAGCATAGAGCTCATGTGGATTCAGCTGCAACAACATCTGATAACAATGTGAATAGTGTGGCTAGTACTGTAAAGTTATCCTTAAAAATCTCTTATCACTCAAAAATATGTATGACAATGTTTAAAACATAATTTATATCAATATCTTAATAGTAATGTAGTCTTTGATTGTAAGAAAGACTTTTTTACTAACTTTTCAAAATCTCTTTAAACCATCTCACTTTTTCCTGCACAGCTTACCTAGTTGTGCTATCTCTAGAAGACAAGAAAGACAGGATAAGTCACCAGTCACTTAAGCTGTCTTTCCTTTGATAACTCTCTAGTGTGATTTAGGCATCAGTTTTTCTTTCTCCTGCTAACAAGGTAGTGCAGTAGCTGAACAAATATGCTCTGTGGCCCTGACCCTCAGCCTTAGTGAACACGACAGTAGATCTTTTTGAGTTCATAGAGATCACAAATGCTTTTTAAAATTGAACGTGAGTCTGGGGCTGATCTAAAATACGTATCTAGAGCATTTTACCATTACATCAGATTTTGACTCTGCACCAAAAAAAACAACTCTTCTGATTCCTGGCATTAACAGGGTAATAGTTCACTTGAAGCCAAATTAAGTGTAGGCATGAGGAGCGTGGGATGACCAATCTGGGATAAAGTTACAAAGAAGCAAAGACAGAATCATCGCATCAGTTTCTCCAGAAACAAAAATCTGAGAAGTGTTCATTAGCAACTGTGTCCTGCAAGGCATCTGCTTTAAATAATACCTCATATTGTAGCTGCCTAACAAAATAAAACTCTTCTGGGTTCCATGCAGCAGTCTACCTTTCATTTTTGTCAGAATTATTGATGCAAACAATTGCTGCCAGAAGTTCACTCTCCTGAGAATACAATTCCCCTGGACATGGCAGGGAAAGGAAGTGAAAAGCCTCTGACTTCTGACTGGTGCAAAGACAACACCGACACTGAAAACACTGATTTCATCCTGTCTTATAAAAGTGTAGCCAGCAATATTTTGAGTTCAGTTATTACTTCATTGTTTATCGTGTCATGGTACATTCATGTTGGTACAAGTTCTTATAAGAGGTGGAAACTTTCCAGAAGTTTTCTTAGGTACCCTCAGCATCTATGTCTGACAGTTTTTGGAAGAAGTTATGATGAAAAACAAGTTTCAGATTACTAAGAAAAAAAACAGTGCTGTTTAGATGCACTTTGTTCCATCTCAAGTTATATAGTCATAAAAACTCAGTGAAGTAAGTGTCATTATTTTCATTGTTAATCATTTGCACTTGCTCTCCACTTACTCACGACATAGTCCTCCCCTGCAGGTGATGCAGCAGAAGAGATTGACTTGACAGTGGTTTTCCAAGCAGCAGCTAATGGCGATGTGAATACACTAACTGCTGTGATTCGAGAAGATCCCTCCATCCTGGAGTGCTGTGACAGCGAGGGTAAACAAAGACTGGGCTTGTTCACAGGGGATTAGTTGCTTCAGCTTGTTATTAAATTTTCCTTTTTTATCATGATATTTTGTGTTCAGCAAATTATATTTAGTAGCAGAATATAGGAAATTTGAGTTATTCTTTGGAGCATCCACTGGAAATGCTCAGTTTGGACACCTCTTTCCCCCTGTAACTGTAAGATTTTTTTTATACGGATACAAATAAGTTATTTTGCTATAATCAGACAGTATTTATTGCATTCAGGTTACTCGTTTATGTTATTACAAAGTGCTATCCATTGGCTGGGCTTTATATTCAGATGTTTCCCAAGTGAATTAGAGACACAGATCTCTGGAAGCTTCTCTCAAGAAAGATTTTGTCTATTCAAAAGCATTTTTTATATTGCAGTTTCTTTTAAAGGGTCCATATGAACACTATCGTAATCTTTACCAGTTTCTACCAAGTTACCAATTTTTCCTACACTTTAAACCAGACATCCTGTTATCTTTAGAACATCTATTGGTCAGTAGGGAAAATGCTTAATTAAGCTAAAATGTTCTCAGTCCAGAACTTTAATTAGAGAGGGACTAGGTATGAAGGGCAGTGGATGGAGACAGATTGATGAGCTAACAGAAATATTTCTGCTCAAGAATAAACTTGTTTACTAGAATGCACATACAAATGTAAATAAAGACCAGTCTTGCAAGACAAAACATATGGCTCATATCCTGCACATATGGCAGAGTCTCCATAACCTCAGGCTGACTAGAGTGCATTTGCCCAGCAGTCTCATTAAATCCAATAAGAATAATTATTCTCCAGTTGTGTCTGAAGTTTCTAGTAGTCTTATTAGTTTCTAGTATTCATGTTTATTCCCAGCTTACTCAAATTATTTTGTCAGATTCTGCAAAAAAATATCTTGCTGTTATTCAGCAGTTAACAGAATGGAAGGAAGAGGAAGGAATTATATTAAAAGATATCATAGTATTGAGTATTGAGTATTATGTTTGAAGCCAGCTTTCAGGTTTTCTTCCAGCACAGAAATTGCAGAATATGCTGTAAGTTCTCCTGACAACATAAAAGAAAATATTCTAGAACAAATCCAGTCTTTAAAATAAGTTCTTGTCTACACAAAGCATCTACTTATAAATACACCTTTGCATGGGATAGGGCTTGATATCATAAATATTTTGAATACATAGAGACAGAAGGAAGCTGAGATTTGAGAAAACTAGCCAAGTGTCATCTGGCTACCATTCACTCTGGAGAACATCAGCTTCCAAAATGTGCTACAAAGCCAAGAGTTCATATTGGAAGCTTGTCAACAGCAAAACACTTTTGCCTCCACAATCAGAGTTAATGAAGCAAGGCCTTTGCTAATAACATTATGCTTTTTCTAAAATCAGCCATCAGTAACAGGCACAGCTGTGAGTTCCTGGCTGAAAAAACCTGAGTACAACTTTTGGACAGTTGTCAGAGAAGGATTCGTTAATTTTCTACTGCTAACACTAGCAAATAAGAAAGTATTCTATCCTATGGATTTGAAAAATAAAGATTGTAAAAGAACATTTTACTTTCTTCCCCAGGTTGCACACCTTTGATGCATGCTGTGTCAGGACGCCAAGTTGATACGGTGAAGCTTCTGCTGAAGATGGGAGCCAATATTAATACTCAAGATGCTTGTGGACGTACCAGTTTATCTCTAGCAACTTATCTGGTAAAAGCCTTGGGAAAGAAGGATGGAAAGATAGATGGAGTGAAGGGAGTAAATGTGCAGACCAAATAAGATTCCTTTACCATACCACTGGAAGAATAAAAAGTACAAAACACTTGGTTCTAGACAACAGTGAAATTGTAAACTTTACTATAATATAGAGCTAGAAGCAATGATTATTAGGAAATGATCAGGATTCCTGTCAGAGTGTCCTTTCTCTTTTGGATTGTAAAATCCAAAAATGGTATGGGGATCTCACTAGATTCAGGGTCCTCTGTGTGGTTTCAAGAAAACCAGTTGTTTCTATGCACTGGAAAGTCCCCTCTTGTTCTTATTATGAGGATTAACTTCTCCCCTCCCACTGTCAATGTAAGATTTTTATGTTCCAGAGAGGTCATTCCTGTCTCAAATTCTAGTGGTCAGCAGGCTTGTTTTCCTGCACACCACATAAGTCAGGGCATTGCTTTTTTTTCACTGTAGTGCTGGACTTGGAATGGCCAGGTTAAGGACTTAATTTCAAGGCACTGCAGATGCCATAGCAGATATTCAGATCACAAGCAATTCCAAATCAACTCACAAGCAAGTAATAGTAGAGGCAAATGTCCCATTGACACATCTGGGAAGGGAGATGCAGTGCCTTCTGTCTGAAGGACATGAGGATGATCTTCTCCTTAGTCTTCCACTCCTCACCAGAGGGAATTCAGGATTCAGAAAGAGAATGGGGTTGACCATGGGCTTCCATTATTAGTTGGACAGAAAGTTTTTGCAAAGTACGAGTTATGGCTGGATGACTGCCAGTTCATTTCAAAAGATACCATAGCAGCTTAATTAAACTATATCACTCACATCTACTTTCTTCCTGCAAATTCAGTACAAAAAAAATGCTTCTGCTCAGCTATGAAATATTTAGCCAGAAAATAAATATAGAAAGTAGCAAAACAGGCATTCTCATTCAGTGCAAGGAGCATGCCCCACTTACTTAAGAAAAAACATTTCCTCTGCCAGATATTTTCAAAAAAAACCCGTAATTAGTGTCATGCTCCTTTTTTCCTTCCTCTTTCCCAGAGGAGAAAAAAATATTCTTTGGAAAAAAAAAATTTACTGGAAAACTTTTAAACCACCCAGGCTTCGAAGTTTCCATTTCAGTTTCTATGGTGGATATAATCAGAACTCTAGAGAGCATCTGGCTGTGATGACTGTCCAGAGAACTGAACTCAGCAGAGCTGAGTCACAATCATAAGCAAAATTCAGTCGTCTTGTACTTCCACCAGGAGCCGCAACAGCGAAGTTCTGATTCCGTAACTCCACACCTTTTATAAACACTAGCAATGCTAATCTGCCATAGCTCATACAGGAGGGAATGGTTTTTATGGATTGCCTGAGGAGGACTGAATGTAAAACTTAAACATATGCTTGATTTCCCTGGGACTTAAGTATACACTGAAAGATTTGTGCAGTCAAAACTAGAATGTTTACTTGCTTTTTGTTGAGGTGATCGACAGAAGGTTTTAATTCAAGAATTTACTATTTCTATCTGTTTTGGTGCTGTTCTCGATCTAAAATTGTCACTAATTCAAACTTCTGCAACAATGACTGTAAGACCACACTAAGGCTTTTTATTATTAGTTTCCTATTCCTGCTAAAATGTCATAAAGCAAATGAGATTAGGCACTCACATTCTTGGCTTAAGCTAGTGTAATTAAATCCACAAGCACGAATATATATAGCATTTGCTAGTGGTACAGGAATTAGCAGGTTTTTTAATCACTCTTTACTCAGGTGGTACTTGCCACAACTGCAGAAAACAAACAAACAAACTAAAATACCTTATCACAGAAATGAATGACTGATCCAGTCTGAGACTTATCAAAGGGGAACCAGTCTCAGTGCTGAAACCTCTACTGGGGAAACAAAAGACCAGTTCCTCTGCTGGCAGGAACAGGTATAGTCATACATGGATCAGAACCACCAAGAAAACATCTGGCCTGAAGCATTTCACTTTCCTCTTTGACATGTTCTAATTGCTTTTTTAGGGCTGGCTGGAAGGCTGTGTCAGCCTGCTCAGAAATGGTGCTAAGCAGAACATACCTGACAAAAACGGGAGGTTGCCATTACATGCTGCTACAGCAGAACCTGACGTGAGGTATGTCCCACGCTCCAACAACATTTGTTTGTTGAATGTCAACAGATAGTCACCAGCACAAGCTACCCAGACCAAACAGGAACCTAAGTCAGAAAGGTTAACTGTGACAAGTGTACTTGTGACTTGCTCCTTTGTTTAATGGTTATCATAAAGGGCATAGAGAGGAGGAAAAGCATTGTACAGTGCTTGTGTAACAGAGATATATGGCCAAGTAAGGTAAGCATTCTGGTTTAAAATCAGAACAGTAGGAGGGGAAAAAAATTATAATAGACGCTGAAACCTTGGGTTTCCCCTGACCGCTTACCTTTCTGCCACCTCCCCACAAGAAATATTACAAGGAACTCCTTCTCTGGACTTCTCCTCCGAGTAGCATGGCAAATGTGAGAAAGTTTCCACATGACAACCTCTCTCAGAGCTCTACAGTAAAGGGGAAGCTGAGGTTTAGTAGACTGGCTCATTTTCTGCTACTTTTACTGAAGGTGGAGTAACAACTGCAGAATATCTTCACAAGCAGTCTTAAGAAAGCTCCCCTTTGCCTCATTGCACTCTGTGATAATAGCAAAGACAATCAAATTTTGTACATCTGAATAATTTCACTCAAAAAACTCCCCTGAGTAAATATGTCTGTAAGGATATGAAGACCTCAAAGACAGGTAAAACATTCAGTATAAGCAAAATGTTCAGATGACTTAACCACTGAGTCTACGGTTTTGCTGCTGTCGCCATATCAGACCAGCCCAGACCTTTGTGAGTTTCTGCTGATCTTGTTCTCCAGCCATTTTTAACAGATTTATTCACTTTCCACATTATCATTACATTTCATGCATCACTTGGAGAGAATAGTTTGAGGTTTTTGCAAAAGTACGGGTCACTATCATTAAACAAAGCCTCCACAGAAAGAGGACAATGTTTGTACAACACTGCACATGCTGCTACTTGAAAGGGAACAGTAATCTACTTTACCAGCAGCACACAGGGTTCCCTGAACATTTTTCACATTCTCCATGGATACGGGTAGACCTTTGCTCTGCATGGGAGTTTACCAGTTGCTCAATTCCACTTTCTGTTTTCTCTCTGTGTTTGCCCATGCGTAGAAGACATGCCTAGAGTGCTGACAGGGGGCATTTTTCATCAGGGTCATTGTCGCTCACTAGAATCCCATGTACTTGCCAAGTGGGTATATGCAGTGGCCAGCTATGAAATGCTTTTCAGCCAAATTTTAAAGCTGGCAGCCTTTTGCTACAGCCCAATGTGATTTATGTGTTTCCAGGTGTTCCACAGAGCTAAGAGGAAAGGTGAAAAGAGAATCCATGGCCTTCCTGACCTGTGCTTTTAAGAGTAGATATCAGAGAAGTCTCAGCTCTGTGGCTGAATCTCTAGATATTTCAGTGGTAGCACTTATGCTGCCGTATTGGTCTAAGGATATAAGTGAGACAAAGTCGGCTTTTGGTAGAGGTTTTACACTCAGAGAATGAGATTTCCTTCACATACGCTGGTTTCATTGGTTGTATCTGAGGTTAAATTACAGAACCAAGTTTCAGATTATAAAACTATGTGATAAATGGGTTTTACAAGCATATTATTGTTAACTCAATCTTTCTACCCACTAGGACCTTTTTCCCCAGACCTGTTTTCAGATACCAAGTTTCTGACACTCTGAGTCATTGTGCAAAATGGCCACAAAATACCTCTTCCCTTTTACAATTATGCATTGGAATAAATGTGTGCTAACACTGATCTGTGCATTATCTGTACATTTAACAGATTTCCCTCCTTGACCCTTCATCATCTTTTAATTTCATTGCAAAACAACATGTCTTTTAAATGCTGGTGCTTTGAAGGTTTCTTGCAAATTCAAACCTTCAGATGCGTCACAGAGTTACATTATGATCTTCCCTAGAGATTCACTAAGCACACATCTCCCTTTTTGCTAGAATCATAAGAACTGTACATCCATGTTAAGATCTATGCTATTTGGCCTATGACAGGATAGTCTTTTTCATTTTCACATCCACTCAGGTACAAGATTCAAACACTTAGCGTCCTACCAGAAAACACAACCATCTTTGCCAGATCTCTGGTGATTTCAGAATATCTCCATAGGATATCAAAAAGAAAAACAAAATCCATGCAGCGTTAAAGGTATTACTGCACTTGAATTACATTTTATATAGCTATTGTATTGCAACTGTTCCCTCCACCAGAGGGGAGCGTTTGTAGTCTGATATTCTATAAAATATGAATAAATGCATTGCTGTATTGTCTATCATAATAATGGCCTTATCCCAACAGGCACACCATAAGGCCCTGTAAAATACTTTCTGTTTGTGTGTGTATAAATACATCGTATGCATGCACACAGACAAACAGACACACACACACACAACCACTCACACAACCTTACATTACTCCAAGAGTTAAGGAGAGTGAAAAATCCTTTTAAGAACTGATCATTAGCATTTCTGTTTGATTAAAACTTTATAAAATAAGAGGAAAATTAATTGCTAAGGCACCAAAAACTGCATACATGTATAGTATTACACACTCTGATTTACACACTCTGGCTTGGCAATCAGCACAAGAATTCTTCCTAGTGGTTCTGCTTTTAATTCCCAGGACTAAACTTCTGTTGTTACAGTTAGCTATGAAGTTGTATTTTCTTTTCTAGTATGAAAAAGTTCAAACATAATATTCTGACCTATGTCCATCACTAATAAAGATTTTTCTTGAAATTGCATGCTTTGTTTCTCAAAAAATCTCAATTTTTCAGGTTTAGTCAGGAGTACAGCATACTGATTATGTCATTGTTTCCACAGGCTTCTGAATGTGCTTCTGCAACAGTCAAATCTTACTGAAATTAATCATCAAGACAATGAGGTGAGTGAGCTTGTTCCACAAGTCACTGTCCCAAGCTCTAGGGGCATACAAGTCATGTTGTTTAGAAAGAGTCCACTGTACTATCAATTTCATGATAAGACTACGCAGTTGTCAAAAATTTCTATAATGTTTTTGCTGAACTCTGAAAAGCATTATCTTATTTTTCCTACTATGTGTGACGCACTTTTAGGCTAAAAAACCTTCTCCATATACTGCCAGCTAAGAGGTACCTTGAATCAGTCTCTTAACTCTCCTGCCAAGACATTAGTTGCTTTTAATTCTTCTGAAGTCAGACATTGGAATAAACCTTCACCTTTCCCATCATTAAAGTGCTGTTCTCAGAAAAAATATCAGGAAACTGGTATTGCACAGAACAGTCATGGAGCTACAAAAACTCATTCCCTGAGTGTATATATGTAGTGTACACAGGAAAGTGTTAACTTCCCAAAGGTCTTCCTCTCCAAATAGAGAAGCCAAGACACAAGAAAAACTCTGAAGGTCTTCGCATATTTCTCTTCGCTCTAACTATTGCTCAAGGACACATCTCTAACAACCACAAGGTTGTTAGTTTTCCCTCTTTCCTTGAACCTTCCTTATCCACAGGATGGTTTGCAGACCCTGGTCACAACAACTTAAACCAGAAGTATGCTTCATTTTGATGTAGAATTATGTTTGTAATGAATTGCTGTAATGTATCACTACATTTAATTTGGATCTTTCAGTCCAGCTCACTGTCATTTGGCATGGAGAAGATATTTGTTCAAGTGTCAGTACTAAGTCCTGAATATTCATGTTTTCTGAAAAATGTGGATCTTCACAAATGATTGCAGCTAATAGAGCTGTTCTCTTGGCATAAGTAAAATGCTTCAGTTTTTCCTGTCTTACACTTGAGAAAAATACCTTGATGAATGCAAGAACACGTAAACAATAAGAAATATATCTGGAGGTTTCATAGTTTCCACAACTATGGCTTTCTGTGGGTTTAATTATGAAGCCTGTGAGATGACAACAGGAAGAAACATTCCCTGAAAAAGCCTTGAATCTGGGCAAAACAAATGTCACACTGTATTTCTCACAGCCTTTTCTTGTTTTTTTTCTCCTTTTATGCCCCTTATAGCTCCTTATTTTTTATGAATGCACAACTGCTTGGATGTTTCACCTTTAATATTATATTCTACTGGATCTTCAGCTTTGACAGTTCTCATATTACTCTCAATGCTTACTCTCACAAGCAGGAATCTATGTACAGATGCCACCATGCACAAATCAGATTTGAGTGGGCTAGACAGCCGTTGTGCACTGCAGCAGGCCCACACATGTCAGTTGCTGCTACAACCAGCTCAATGCTATTTACCTAGTCCAGTGCTTCAAAAGGACACGTGGAATGTATGATTTATTAGAAAAGTAGTAGAGAACAAAATAGGAAGAAGCATTAAGCTCTGTCTGAATCCTTGCTACGCTCTCATCTTGAATGCTGGCTGCAAGGGTAACCTGGAAAAAAAGGCTATGCAAGAAAAGGAACAGAAGAGGACTACAAAGGTAATTACAGAGTGGCTTCCTTTCATGGGCAGGCTAACAACTAGAATCATCTGACTACAATAAGATTTGCAGCTTGGCAATAGAAAGATGGTAAAATACAAGTCCATAGCATCATAAATTTCATGTAGAAGATTAAAAGATAATTAGGGATCCACCCTGGGGCCAGTGCTCTTAAATATCTTCATAAATGACCTGGACGAAGAACTTAAAGGTTTATTAACAAAGTTTGCTGATGACACAAAACTGAGGGAGCTGTCGACACTCTTGGGAGCAAAGAGGCCCTACAGAGGGATCTCGGCAGATTGGAGAGCTGGACAGTCACCAGCACCTTGAAATTTAACAAAGGCAAGTGCCAGATTCTGCACCTGGGACACAGCAACCCTGGCTATACACACAGACTTTTGTGTGAGAGGCTGGAGAACAGCCCTGTGGAGAGGGATCTGGGGGTTCTGCTTGACAGCAAGCTGAACATGAGCCAACAGTGTGCCCTGGCAGCCACGAGGGCCAACCACGTCCTGGGGTGCATCAAGCACAGTATTGCCAGCCGGTCAAGGGAGGGGATTGTCCCACTCCACTCTGACCCCACCTTGAGTACTGTGTGCAGTTTTGAGTGCCACAGGATAAAAAGGATACAAAGCTACTGGAGAGTGTCCAGAGGAGGCCACTGGTGAAGGGTCTAGAGGGGAAGTCATATGAGGAGCGACTGAAGTCACTTGGTCTGGAGGAGACTGAGAGGGGATCCCATAGATGTTTACTGTCTTCTCACAAGAGAGGGAGATGAAACAGTTGTTAATCTCTTCTGTCTTGCAGCCTATGATAGGACTAGAGGGAATAGCAGGAAGATGTGCCGGGGGAGGTTAAATTGGATATTAAGAGCACTCAAACAGCTCCCCAGGGAAGCAGTCATGGCACTGAGCCTGCCAGCATTCAAGAACCACTTGGATAATGCCCTCAGTAACACGGTGTAAATGTTATGGTTGTCCTGTGTAGGGACAGAAGTTGGACTCGATGATCCTTTTGGGTCCCTTCCAGATCAGGCGATTCTATGATTCTGTGGTTCTATGATTATTATCTGATGGGAACACCTACAGAAATCATAAGGAAAGGGTTTTAAAGAAAATATAAATAATAACTTTCTCAGAAAATGCTGGTTACCACAAGAAAGACAGCGAGAGAGTTGATTTTGTAAAGACTTTTTTGTCCATATCATCAGACTGAGAGCAGATGACAGAATGCTGGCTTGGTACAATGCACCCTCTCCTCTTTCAGTGGTCTTTCCTGTTCCCCAGGACTAGGGATGAAGACCCGTTTGCCAGCTGGAAACCATTTCACTGAAAGCTTGCTACACAGCGTTCACAGACACTAAGTGTCTCTCAAAAGTAATAAGTGACTTGTGTCAAAGTTGTGGTCCAGTGACATCAATGGCAGCACTATCATTAATTTCCTTTAAGGTAGGATTTTACCACCATTTTTGGCTTTACAAAACCAAGACCCCCATAATTAAGCTTTGCAAACCTTAACTAAAAACAAAACTGATCTTGTTCAACTTCTCCTTTCTGTCATCACCTATATTCAAGCCATCTGGTGACATGAAAACCTAATAAGATACATGATGAGTGAAATTAATGTTAGTACATTCAAGCTAGATTAGAGAATCACTGCTAATAACTTCCACTATTAATGCACTGATAAGCTGTCTGCATCAATGTTTTATAGTTTGTACTTTACCTCAGTTGTTGCCAGTTGGCTTTATGGGGTCTCTATGTCAAATTTTAATACATGTTCTTTGCTTTTTATCACTTTGGAAACCAGGCAAGACCCTTGAAATTCATTTTCCCTGATAAGTGATAGTAAACAACACCAGTGCCAAGTTAAGTGTTACCACAACTCAATAACACCCGCACTTTTTAGAAACATATTGAATGACTAACTTTATACAGAATATCTTTATATTATGGATGAAAGGCAAAATATAGGTGTGTATAACAATGTTGATGAAGGTGAAAATACAGGCCATGAATTCTCTTATCTATCAAGACTGACTGAACTCAGCTGAGATGGAAAGAAAATGTAGATGAATAGCTTACCATTTGCTTTGTTTTCTCCCTAAACTGTAAATATGAGATGTTCATATAGTGACTTTTTTTTGACTGGGCCAGTTCCTTAGCTTGTTGATTAGGGCTGGCTAGAATACTAGCTTATAATACTTATCTTGGATCAAAGATAAGACCTAAAATAAACATCACACTGTGTCATGTCAAAGAACAAATCTAAAACAGGCTTTTTTCACAGGATCCAAACTGAGCAGTGAGGAATCATCTCCCAGCTTTTACGTTTCTGACCACGTGTTATTTATAACAGGATAAAGTCATGTACAAAAGAGACATTAGTATTTGTATCCATTTTCTGTAATAACTCCAAAAAGTTAATGGCTTCATTCCCCTTTATGACTCCACTAATTCAGAAGCTGTTGCTAATTATTAAAAATACATAAGGAGAGGGAAGGTCTGTCAGTCCTGAATGGTTCCAGAACTGCTTGGCTTACCTACAGAGACTTGAAGGGTGCTCCTGTGAATGATGGGTGATTTTTTGTTCTCTGCATTTGTGGCTTTCAGGGAATGACTTCACTCCACTGGGCTGCTTTCCACAACAGGCCCCAGCACACCCAGACTCTGCTGCACAAAGGAGCAGACCTGACTCTGGTGGACAAGGACTTCAAAACAGCTCTGCACTGGGCGGTACAGGTGAACCACTACCAGAGTTTCATCAGGCAGTTGACTTTTCTTTGGAGAGCAAGGCATACTTAATATAGGCTCAGCACTGCTGCCTTAAACAAAGTCAATATTTATCTCACTGCAACTATGCATATGCTTCATGTTGAACTCGTGCACAATTTTTTTTCACTAAATCATGGGTGAAGAAATCAGCAGTTTAAATAGTCTTGCCAAAGGGCTTTGGGAATAAAATAATGTAAACATAAGTTTAAAAATATTTAAACAGCAATACTTGTGGAATAATTACCTGAAGAGTTGAGGCCTTACTTCTCTGGAAATTAAGGAAAACAAGGAGACAAACACATTTCCCATTGAGGTGTATGTTCTTATCCTCTATGCAAAAAGAAATTGCTAAAAATTACTCAGGCCACCATTAGAGAAGAAAAATGCACAGATTTAATGTGGCATTAAACACTGCATTATGCAATTGGTAGTAAGTGATCTACAATACAGCATAAATTACTAAACTATGCTTTAACGTTACTGCAGAAAACTGCCCAGATGAAATTATCTAAACATGTTTTTACTTGCTCACTTGACATAGCAAGTTCCGGTATCAGTGTTCAAAACACCTGCACACCAGATAAGCATAAATAGAACTTGCACAAAATCCAGTAACATTTTCCTACAATGACTCAACATTTGCATCCTTCACTAATCTTAAAAAAATGTGTCAACAAAGAAATTTAGAAGTTCTGAACTGTCACATACTATAACTGTAAATGAGAAAGGACATCTAGAATTAATAATCTCTTTCCTTCAACCACAGCCTCCCACAGATGGTTCAAATAACAATAGACTCAACATTTGTTTTTCTGAAGGAGAGGTATGTTTTGGCCTCTGCAACTATTACTTCAAAGCTAGTTTTGTTCTTCTTTAATCCTGATCTGTCTGAAATTAGGCTACATCACTTACTATTTTGCCTTAGGATACTAGAGGTATCTGCTCTAAAACCTGTCGTACATTTTCACTAGGCTCACTGCAAGGCAGGCTGCTTCCCATCAGAAAGCTGTACAACTCAAACAAGCTCCTGCAGGCTGGGCAGTGTTCTGTCTGGTTTATAGCTCTGGGAACAAGCTGTCTCTCAAACAAAAAGAGAGAAGGGAATCCCCTTCACATCAGGACTCTCAAAGTTCCTCTAATATTTTAATTTTGTCTACTTCTGTACTTTGTAAATTTTATTTAATTCTATCACTAACTCCCACCTCCACTTTTCTCTCACAAGCATGCAGAACAACTCTTGAGAATGGGGAAAATTAAAACTGCACAAAACCCACTTGGACTCAGATGGAGGCAAATCCCCTTTTCTTTTTCTCTTTAAGCTGCTCCCAGAAATCAGAGGAAACGTGCAAGGTGACCTTCCCCCCTCTTTTTTCCTTCTTGAGGAATTCATGCTATAAAGCCTTATAAATTGCTTCTTCTATCCACACTTCTAGGTCCAGAAGGGGTAGTTGAAACACTGAAGCATAGAATAAATCCATTAATAGAGATAGTTTCTCTTCTAGACATAGGTTGGTTTTCTCTTACTTAAGCTTGGCCAATGAAAAGTGCTTTCAGTCAGTGCTGCCCTGTTAGGCCTGGGAGAAACAGATACTGTGGACAGGCATGGCTTTCTCTGCTATGACAGAAAGCAGAACAACAGCTCTGCTGGGTGGGATTACAGTTATGCCTAATAGCTTCCTCTGTGGCTGCTGGAAAGGGGATATTTTTCCTTCAAGAATTATATTAATACCTTCATAGTACAACAGACTCACAGAGTTCAGGTAGTACCAGCTGCAGGGGTGTTTTTGGCTGAATAGGGACTTCTGTTTAATTTAATTTTTGAAAAAATGCAGCAAGGGGAAGACCAGGCACTACACAGAAACTTGTTTCAGAAGTTGCACGAAAGAGGCAGTTTGCACGCATTCGATTGAAACATAGAGCAGGACCACATAAAAATGATTGCCCACCATTTGAAACCAAATTCAGAGGCATGTTTCATATGAAATAAATGTCCCATGCTGCCTGTTTAAAGTGAGAATATAACATGTCACATTTTTCGTACGTGCGATATTTTTAAGAGCTGGTGCAGATAGGGGTATACTAGAAGTGTCTTGGGAAGTACTTCTCTCCATTCATTGCAGTTAGCAATAGTTGCTGTAACGAAAAGGAAACACATCTTTGTAATAGAAAAAAAAATGTTAACTAATGCAGGAACCAAATTTTAGGCCACTCTCACAGTTCTAGATAACGATGTCATTGATATACTAGTCCAATATAGTGTGTACTATAGAGTATACACTATCACGCTACATACTGCTATATTGTAATAGTATTAGTAGCACCTTGGAAATAGCCTGGGAAAATTGGGATTGTTCCTGCTTTACCTTGCCAGCTGTCATTATTTTTTTACCAGAAGTGTCTTTGTCTCTTTTTTAAAACTCCGGCTCCCAAAGCCATGTGATTATGTAAAAATATCAGCTTTCATTTAAAGAACAGACAATCAAAGATTTCTTTTAAAGTGAAGAAATGCAAACCTCTAGGGATAAAAGGAAGACAAATTAAAAGAAGCCTTTAAAAATAATATTCTGTCATGTGGAGCTGCATTTATCATTTCTTATAGGCTGATTCAGACTGCAAAGTTTTAAGAAATTACCAACCTGCATATTTGCTCCGTAGCAACAATGCAATTATTTCACTCCCTCATTTCCTGAGAGCAGAAAGAAATACCTGTGTATTTTAAAGACAATACCAAAGCCAAGCATAAGCAATTAATCTTTTGTGTTTGTCTGGGCAAGCATGGCAACCTCTCTATAATTACTTGGAAGGGGAGACCACACTTAAAATTACAGGACCTCTAGGAACGAATCTCTCTGTTGCCGCAGGTCATCTCAAGGACAGAGCTGGCTACCCAGCCAGGGCAGAGGAAGATGCCAGGGCAAGGGAGCAGTGGCTCAGGGTCAGGGTGTCTCCCAAGAGATCATTGCACTTCTCTCTGCCTACAGTGCCAGACTTCACAGAAACTTCCAAAGACTTCTTAAAATTTAATGGGCATTTATCCATACCAGATATGTTTGCTGTTAAATTAGGCCATAAAAGGTGCATTTGCTAGGCATCGTTCACAGTCTGGTTGGTTTCATGCAGATTTCTTTCACTGCAAATTTGTACTTGTTTTCTCCTTGTTTCATGCGGTTTTCTAGAGATAGCTAGAAAGGGAGGGTAGTGATTCCTTTTTTTTTTGTTACGAAGCTTTAAAGACAATTTTGGCTGTTAGGAAACAAATGAAAACCAGTTCAGTTTGTGTATTTTAAGCATACCCTAAAGAAATCCCTCTCTTGTATAAATATTGTCATTCCGGAAAAAGTACAGCTGTTGCTTATAGAGGCTGGAACACTGCATAGCATTAGGGCACTACAGAGTGAGATGTCAAGTTGCAAAACAAGGAGGAAGAGAGAATGCAAATAGTTTTGAGTTAGAAATAAACTTGCTCCAATAACATCAGAAGCTTTTTCCAAAAAGTGCTATAAACATCTGTGACAATGTCTTCAACAGCAAATTAAAAGTGTTTGAGTCCTGGTTCTGACACTAAGGCCACCTATCACAGGACAGCCTATGTCCCTACCACTAAACTTTCTTATTCTCTAAAATAGGATGGTTATATGCAGACCAATTATTGGGAATGGTCTGTGGTCCATGCCAACTCCTGAACTATGACATTAATTGACCCAAGCCAAAACTATGCCAGAGAGGATTTTAAAAATATTACAATACAGACAATTGAGTTCCAACACTCAGGTACGTTCCCTAGTGCTACTTGGGTTTTTATATACGTGTAAGCTATTTCTCCATTTTCATTTATGTCAGTTCATAATTCAAAGCCCATTTTGTGACTTGTACATGATAGAGCAGCATTTATATACAAACTCATCATACGAGACCATCAGAAAAACTGCCTTTATCTGAAATAATTGACTGTTAAATAGCATATCCTTCAAGTATGAACATGCCATTGACAATGTAATTATTCACATCAATCGGATTTCCAAGGAAAGGAATTGCAGAACTCCCACTGAGCTTACTAGGAATTTGTCTTGGGCAAAACCCATAGGTAACTACAGGATAAATTGCCAGACCTCTTCCCAGCACACAGTCTATGTGTAATGCCGCAGGTAGATGCCAGAATATGGGTAAAGCACATGCACCACACTTTTGCAAACCTGTAAATGTCCTGATCTCCTGTACCTGAGAGAAAGACAAATGTTTCCATTTCTCTGATAGTAGTAAAGAATAAATCCTTATTCCACTGTGGAATAAAAGATGACCTTTTTCTCAAAGCACTTAAACAGCTCACCCAGAGAAATCAGTCCTTATGACAACATACTAGTAGGGGTAAGCTGCCAAGTAATTTTAGTCATAGCCATTTACACAGTAAATCATACTCACTTATTATAGAAGACTCCAAGTGAAAATGAATTCTCAGGGAAACTTGGCCAGTATTTTATGCAGTTTTTTCCTTGAGCAGACAGACTAAGAGATGTGGAGACATACAACAGCCATAGAAGTATGCCTCCATAACTGCATTTGTCTTTTGGTGGGTTTTTCCAAGACCCACTAAAGCTGCTGAGAAGAGAAATATTTTTAAAGCACGATGTCCCCTAGTTGTCCCATAGGCAGCAGTGCTCTGAGGACCACAGCACAAAATATCTTGTACAACAACACCACCACATTCTCTTTCCAAGAGTACCACAAAGTTAAGCCACGCTGGGTCACTCTGAGTCTGCAAGAGACACTGTCTCAGTGGGTGTCTGAGTCTGAAGCACTACAGTTAGGAGAAGACAAATGAGCTTCTCTCTGAGCTGGCTGAGTCTCACCAATGTAACTACAGCGGCGTCAGTAGAATTGTTGCTAATTTATATTGGTTTGCCATCAGAAGGACATCCTGTGAAGTGCCTGGGCTGCATCCAGGCGACTTCTGGCAAAGTTTTGCTGGCAGGAGGAAAGCTGAAGATGGTATTACGGATTGTTCCTTTCCTCAGCACACAGTCCAGTTGTCCTTGTACCCTGAGAGCTGAGAAACCACTGGGTGCTCTCAGTTTTTGCAGTGGTTCTCCACTGCCAACACAGCCATCTGGCAGTCAAGGCATGGCAGCAGTGAAGGTAGAGTGAACATATTTCCATTCCTCAGCTTTCCCTAGACTGGACAGGGGACGCTGGAAGTCCTTAGCAATGGGAGACATCTCCCATGTATGCAAAACTTTTCAGCAAATCAGGTTGCCAGCTTGATAGACGTTTCTCACTGCAGTATGTTTGCAGCAGACTAGAAGGAGCTGCATTATGTCTCTGCTCTTCAGTTTGGCATTCTCCATCTTTAAAATGGCAGACACTTCATCTACAACGAGATAGGGATGAGTTGTTCTGATACAGCCTTAATATCTTGTAACAAGACATATCCTCACTGTAAATGAAACATCTTTGTCCTGCTCTGACTTGTGTTACAGTAAAGGTAATGATATAATACACTGCTGTTGTGCTCTGAATATGAACGTGAGAAAAACTTGCACTTTAGAGAAAAGAATACCGTAAGGGAAAAATTGTACCGGAGAAATAGCTCAGTTTTACAAGTATAGCCATAAATGAACACACGGTTTCTGCTGACAAAGCCTTGAGTCAAAGAACAAGACCTCTGAAGTCCCAACCAAAAGAGATATGTGGCAAAAGTCTGTGGAATGGCTTTTGCTTTCAGTAAATACTCTATTTCACAATCAAAAAGAAAAAAAATGTGACTTTGAAAGGAAAGATGTATTTAACAATGTACTAACCTTAATTAGAGTTATACAGGAAAAATGTCCACAGACAACTTATTTCTTCAGCTTTTGCTATGGATTGCTCAACAAATACTTTAAATGGCTCATGTTTCTTTATTTCAGCAAAGGACAAAAAGATCTTTGATATTTTTCTCATTGGCCTTGCTAGTGTAATAGTCAACTGCATATTAAAATACGCTACATGTGTCTTTTTGTGAAGGCTAAGAGGAAAGCTAAAAGGATTAGGAGACTAGCCAGCGTTCTGTAACATAAAACTCAAACAGGATCCAATGATGCACAAAGATGTTTTTCAGGAGGAAGCCAGAAGTACTGATGTAAATTCTATTTAATCTATAGTAATTTATGGTGCTTCTTTATAAAAGTAAGTTACATCCCATTGTAGTGCAATGAGAATAGTATTTGCTTGTTGCTGCAGAAAGGGGTGAAATAATGTTTTAAAATGCCAGGTCATTCAGGGTTAGAGCAGAAGGACATCAAAAAGAAAGTCAAATCTTTGTATTCGCATGTGTGGAATTGAAAGATAAAGGAATGTAGAAGAAACACTCTAAAGTGCAACGCTAGTGATAAGAAGCAACTTCAAGAGCTACTAGTGGGGAATTTCCCTCCAGCAAATCTACCTATAGATAACAGGAGACTTTAAACTGCACACTAATACAAAGAGACAGAAAATAAAGGAGAACTAATACAATCTAGCCACATAATATCCAGAAGCATTCACTTGGAAGAAAAATACTTTGTGAGGGTTTCCCAAAAACAATCGAGTGTTCCATAGGTTGTCCCTCTCGTCCTCCCACCATTGCTGGTAGCCATAAACCAGCTTAGCAGACTCCCTCCATGTGATTCTTCTTTTTGGGATTGAATTATCTAGTTCACTTGAGTATTCTGACAAGAGGAAAAAAATAACCCTCTGTACAGTGCATGGCACAAGGAAAACATTTTACTATGTGGAACTAAAGACCTGGCAGAATAAAATGGAATGTTATGGTAGAATACTTCATAAGTGACAATAAACTTCACAAGTAAAGTTATCATTCTACATATCAGTTGGACATAAAAATGGCTGAAGTATAAGGTCTGTAGTAATAATAATGGTAAAAAAGCATCAAAACTAGAAAAGTGTTTCAATCTTGTAGGATTCTCATTATGGTACTTCATTTGGTGGATAATTCCAGAATCATTATTTTCTTATTTTGAAAGTACTGAGAGAGGCAACTATCACAAGTTGGCTTTTTTGTTAACCAACCTAAAGAAAACAGAATTATAATCATGTGAAAGTGAGAGCTAGCAACCCAGGTAGAGAATTTGTTGTTTGGAGATGACACAAACCTGAGACAAAAGCTTCCATAAAACGCAATGAGAGTTTGCCTAGCAAATGCTCCTGGTTTGAGGCTTCAGGGAAATTCTTCTTCATGAAGTAAGTTTAATTTAGATAAGTGATCTAAGAAAGAAAATCTCACTGGGGAGATGAATAATGTCTGATAAAGGTGTGAGATGAGACAAAACTGTAAAGAACCTCTAGGGGGAGCCCTGCAGGATTATATAAAAATACATAACAAAATAATTAATGATCTCTGAGAATGTTGCTTGAAATTATTTTAATACAAAAAGGGAAGATAAAATGTAGGGATGGATGCAGTAAGATTGCAAAAACATGTAATTTTCCTATGGTAAATTTACCACTGAACATCCTGGTCTAACAATAGTACTGTGGTTCATGGTAAATTCACCACAGAAAGACTACATTTTTTGGTGACCTCAGCTCAAAGCTATCAATCTAAGAATAAGAGCAATGTAAGTGTTTTAGGAATTTTGTGTGCAACTTAAAAGAGCCCAGATGAACGTAAAGATGAGAAGGCATTCCTAAGAAGAGGTAGCTGGAACGCCACAAAGCAGTTGATCAGAGATCTCTTTCAGCAGAACATTCAAAATACTAGGAAATATCCTTTGATTGTTTAGAAAATGTAATTAAGAATTTGATTGAATTGTTAAAACAGTACATAAATTTCATGGCCTTTGTTAAAGCAATTATTGCTTCCTCAGATAAGAAGCTATTGGATATAGTATGTTTGAATGTCAACTAATTAGTTTAATACCTTGCAGTAAAATACAGGAATACCGGAACAATGCCAATAAGATAAATTTCATCATATCTCACAAAAGCTTGTTGAGTAGGTGGTGATTAGAGTGATCATAAAAAGTTCAATTCTTTGTCCCTTTCTGGTTTGAGTAGTACATGCAGTTTTAATCACACTAAATGATGTCAATAGCACAAATTGTGTAAGTACGATCTGCTATAATGGACCCTGAATTCAGTCCAAATATAGGACGTCCCCATGGGGAAGAATAAGGAGTAAAGTAATCAAAAGGGGCTCATATCACATATCATATATTCTCTATTATCCATATTCAGGACAGTTCAAATAATCTTTGGAGGTGGACATCTCACAGACAATCCAGCCAGGGGTTTAGCAAGAGAATGTTTTTATTTGTCCTGTAATCAGGTGATGAAATACACAGCTTGTACATAAGTCACAGCTAGAACCAAATTAGAGGGACACCAAGCACTTCACGGCCCAAGATGAAATTCAGAATTATCTTCATAAATTGCAGGAATAAACTGAAATTTAAAAATAACACTGTGTACAGAACTGTAAAAAATTAAAGCTGTTTGCACAAAATGAAGAGTAGTATACTAGTGGATTACAAAATGAGTAGGAGTTTGAATTACGGTGTTGATACAAAACAGACAAACATAATTCCAGGACGTCTTAACAGAAGTGCGATACATGTGTGCTACAGGAAGTAATAATGTCATTTTCAATGTCAGAAGAGATAATTATGTCATTTGGGTGCCATGGTTGAAGAAAGATGTAGACAAACTGGAAAGAAGCCAAAAGCAAGCACCGAGTATGATAAGAGGGTTGAAAAACCTTACCCATGAAAAGAGGTTGAAATGGTTTGTTTAGTCTAGAAAACGGAAGATTGGTGGCTGACAGAACAGTCTGTAAATGTATAAAGTGCCAGTAAGAACAGTGGGATGTTTCTTGCAAGCACTAAGAGTTGTGCAAGAACACTGAGAGACTGAAACTGTAGGTTCAGGATGTGAAATCTGGACTTAGTAAACTAACAGTATAAAATTAGAGGAATAGTATCACTAGAATATGAACACAGAAAGAGTAAAATACTGCATGTTAAAATTTTTTTATAATTAACTGCATTTTAATATTCTTTTAATCAAAACTGACTTGGAGAAGGATAGTAATGGATAAATGTTTGTTATATTAGTACTGGAATTATATAATAGATTTCCAGATTCATTAGCCCTGAAGGTAACTAGAGATTTCTCTGCTAGTGACCAAAAAAACATAACTGAGAATTAAGCTGATACAGAGGACATCGTTGATATTTGGCATAGAGACTGGAGAATGAAAACAACAAGTATTCATAGGACTTTGGTATTTCTGAATATGAAGGTCAACACTCTTTTTTCATTAGATATAGAAACAATTATAAATTAATAATAATTTTAACATGGTTAATGAAGACCTTTTAATCATAGACATTATGGTCATAGAAAATAAGCTGGGATGGCATGATCAAGAGTAGACTCTAAATTAAACAGGTGAAAAAACAAAATTCCTGAATTTGGAGAGACACATTTTGTCTTAAATAAGGGAATTCTCAGCTGGACTGAGAAGATCTGGGACCAGCAGAAGAAGCCTGAGATATAATAGATGACTATCTATTTTTAAAAGATATATTTAGAATAAGTAGGCATTTTACAAAATAATAGGCAAAAGTATGGAGAAGCAAAATAAGCTGTTTCTCAAAATCAAGAAATGAAGGGTAATAATTAAATGTTGAATGGAGGATGGAAGGAAATTACGTTCAGGGATGAAGCTTGAAATCAACATTGCATAGTATTTTAATGATACAGGGCCTTTCTTATGAAATCTGCCAATAACAAAAAAATGGAAGACACTAATAGAAAAGAATGGGGATATCATACAGGGAAAGCTGAATCACCTTTAAGTCTAGAGTAATACAAATGTAACAAAATTGAACATGGTAAAGTGTTTAAGTCATACACTTGGGTGCAAATAAGAGTAAGGCCTCCCACTAGAAATTCTGTGTTTGGAAATGACCATGAAAGAGAAGTACTGAGGTGTTATTGCAAAATGACAGAGCTTCTACTGCGATGTAGCTGTGAATAAGGCAAACTATGTCCTGTGACACACCAAAAGAGAAATTTCTAACATAAATAGGAAAGAGCTTGTGTCATTTTACAAAGCCCTGGCAAAAATGTCTGTGTATGAGTAGACACAATTTTAATCACCCCTCTCCAAGGACACATAACTAAACACAAAAGGAGAAAGGTTAGTAGGTTGGTGAGAGAAATAGAAAGCTTGTTTTACAACAAAAACTTAAAAGACCTTGACTGATTAGAGCGGCAAGAGAGCAGCTCAGAAGGGATATGATGATTGTCTATAAATACCAGTTAGAGGAAAGAAGTATTTAATCTAAATAATAATGCTGGCACAGAAACAAAGGGACATAAATCACCCATGAGTATGAATAGAAATTAGAGATAATCATTAAAGCAAACACGTCTTTGAACTGCCTTCCTTTGGGAGTAATGGGGACAAAAAAATAATTGTTTTTAATGGACACAGTAAGTTTATGAGAGGGATGATGCAACACAGCTGCAAGTGATTGCAAGGATTGACTCTGATGATCTAAAAAGAGCTTTCCAGTCTTGTGTTTCTATGTTATTATAAGAAAATCATTAATTCTTTTTCACTATTTCCACCAAGTTAGGATATAAAATGTTCCATTTCATTTGCAGATTAGAGAACATCGTCAAATTTCCACCAATACACTGTAGCACTGAAGCAAACTAGCTAAGAAAGTTTTCAAGAACCACTTGAGCAAATATTTGACATAGCTTTTCTAGGTGTATTTGGACAGGCTTACAGAAGTGGCTTGGTTTTTGGAGGTCCTTTCCAATGCTAAATTACTATGAGAAAACACATTATCATATCTTTCAGAACTCTGGTTTATCAAAACTGCAAAACCCTCAAGTTATTTCTGAGAAAGCTGTTGAGAAATTTACATTCTGTAACTTTTGGAGATATTTGCATTAGTTCATTATTTATTATTTTTCCTGTCTTCAAAGTGTTCTAGGAAATTCATAAAGCAAACCAAATTCCAAGTAGAAAATTGGAAGATTTGGCTTTCAGACCTGGAGTCTGGTATCCACAAAGCAAACCACTATTATTGTGTTTAGCCTGTCCCAAGCAGAGGAAATGAAGTTTGATATGAGCTCCTTTATAAAGCACTTTTCTTCTCTGAAATTCCCCCCAGAGTGGCAACAGGATTCTGTGTTCCATCATTTTGGACCACTACCAGGGACCATCAATAATAAACTACGATGATGAGAGCGGCAAAACATGTATGCACATTGCTGCTGCTGCAGGCTACAGTGATATTATCAGTGAGCTGGCTAAAGTCCCGGAATGCAACCTGCAGGCCCTTGATGTGGATGACAGGTAACTATGGAAACCTTGAAACTGAAATTGCTGCTTCCTTTCTGAGACTACCTCTGTTTATTATATAACCGTGTTTCCTGTTCCACAGGCCATGGCCTACTTAATGACCCGTACTCATAGAGAATCATGCTTGCTCAGAAACGCTCGGTCCAGCTCACACGTACCATATCTAGCACACTAACTGAGTGGCAGGAATGTTATTTAACATTATGCGTCTGGTGGGAAATGATAAGAATGGACTTTGTCACCATTTGACTTAACTTCTTTCAATATAAAGTGGACAGTCTTTTCAAAACAATAGAACAGGATTCTACAACTTGAAGCTGAGATCCTGCTGCTATTTGTATTTTAAAAATTACAATATTACTACAGGACACGGGATTCTTCATCTTCCATTCTCATGAAGCATTTGATTCCTTCCTGGATGAAAATCCTATATCATAAGAGCAAAGAGTCACGTTCTTTCCTCTTTTTCACCCCACATCTTCCTCCCTTGGAAATTTGCTCATAAATTTATTTAATGCAAACAGAATCAACTGACTTTTTGCATTAATTATCCTGCTCAGCAGAGCAAAAGCAAAGGTTTTTTTGGCTTGGGCCTTCAGGTACTTAAAATAATAGCATTCTTCATGGAAAAGTGCAATAAAATGGAACAAAAATAAAATCAACAGGGTGCTGGAGAAGTTTCTAAAAATCAGCAAAATGTAGTTGAGAGGATGTTTTTTTATGGAAAGAAGGCCAAAGGGAGGAGTTTAAGCACATATTAGAGCTCAGTAAGACACGACCCACTATTACAAATTCTCAGATATTTCCATAGAAAGTATTACACTTGAAGAGGGGGAAGGATAAGCTCTTCACTATAAACACACAGTAGATTACCATTCTATTGTGTTTCTGACTGTACCTATCTAAAATCACTAGGACTGCAAAGAAATAGGCAGAGAAAAGTGAATTCTATTTTTTATCCTTGAACATTTTTCTTATGGTGTTTTGTCTCTTTCTGATTTTTCACAAGAGCAAAACATTACAATTTGGACAAAAGTTTCCAAAGACAAGCCATGAATATTCTGCCAAGCAGAAAATCAGTTTGATTCTCCTACACAGATTCAAGACAATTATATCTGCTCCAGTCTGTGCCCATCAATGAACACATAAACTGGCAACGGGGCAATGACAGTCTGGTAGACGAGTCCAGTCCTTCTCATTCATCTGGGGGAAGTTTCTTTTCCTGTTACCTTCATGCAGAGCCTTGAGCCAAACATTGCTAATTGTGTTTGGTGTAAAGATGAGAAGAGCTTATCCCTATGCAGTGGACACTACAAAGATTTTTTTTCAAATTTTGCTCTGGAAACTTGAGGCACTCTTCCCACCCTGCAATCCCAGGACCCAAAGAGATGTTACTATATAGCGTATATAGGCATTCTGCAGCCCCATATCTACTTTTTCTACAGCTAAATAGTTGCACATAGATAGCTGTCACTCTATGGCCTTGTTACCACCACTGGCAGCTACATTAGTGTGCGATAAATTGCTGGATAATTCCTTAAAATGGATGTTGTGAATCTGGACAAGTAACATAAAAGCACATCTCATTATGTCATAAATAGTTTTGACACTAAATTTATTCATCTATTTTAATGATACTCCTTTTCTGTAGGACACCTTTGCACTGGGCTGCAGCAGCAGGGAAAGCGGACTGTGTGCAGACTTTGCTTGAGCTGGGGATAGACAGCAGTCCTCGAGACATCAATGAAAACACTCCTCTGACATATGCAACGTACTGCGGGCACACAGCATGCATCAAGCTGCTGTCTCAGGAGAGCAGGTAAAGCTTAAGTTCATATCTTGCTTACATGTTGCCACTGACTAGAAAATGTATTGCTTTTTGTATGCTGCTGAAGGGTTTGACTCCTAGGTGAAGTCTTCTCAATTCATAAGCAATAATCAGTTCAAGTGTTCCACCAAAATAGCAACATTAGAATTATTCACCCACTGAAGTCTCATCACTGCGGTTATGGTGCCAGTCTGCTGATCAGTAGACGGTTCTAAACCAAGAGGATGAGTGTCACCTTTGTGCAGAAAATTTATCTTACAGAATAATTTCAGTCTTAAGATATATGCTTTCCACTTTTCTGAAATCTCTATGCACTAGTTTGTTCATGTAAACAAACAGAGGGATAGACTGAAAACAAAAGCAGTTTTGCCAGATTGATAATAAAAAAATCAAGGTTTCATCCTTGCAAGGACAAGGGTTTGGGAGCATTTTCCTAGCCTTCTTTCGTTCTCTACCTTGGATTTTCTCTTCTTATTATTTTCTGTTAAAAAGAATCATTGTTTTATTTACCATGCTCATGATCTTCCTGTCTTTTTGTATCTCTCATATTTCAGCATCTATTATTTAATTCATTTCAGTTCTTTAACTTTGGTAAATGAGTATGCACTTACAAGCACATTTATAATTTCTTTGTGCTTTCCCCTCCTTTACAGTCAGCAGTAAGTATTATTTCCTGTGTTACTAATTGTGAGACATAGGTAACATTACCTCTCCCCCTCCTTCTCCACTCTACCTGTCGGATTAAGTCTGAAACACGTCTAAATGACATCTAAAAACCACTACGGCAACACCATTGTAGGTAATTATCTTGTTAGACCTTCTGCAACTGTGCTGTGCCTCTTGACAAGATAAAGGGAAGGGAAAAAGAAAAGGGAAAAAGAAATGGGAAAAGAGGGAAAGGGAAAGGGAAAGGGAAAGGGAAAGGGAAAGGGAAAGGGAAAGGGAAAGGGAAAGGGAAAGGGAAAGGGAAAGGGAAAGGGAAAGGGAAAGGGAAAGGGAAAGGGAAAGGGAAAGGGAAAGGGAAAGGGAAAGGGAAAGGGAAAGGGAAAGGGAAAGGGAAAGGGAAAGGGAAAGGGAAAGGGAAAGGGAAAGGGAAAGGGAAAGGGAAAGGGAAAGGGAAAGGGAAAGGGAAAGGGAAAGGGAAAGGGAAAGGGAAAGGGAAAGGGAAAGGGAAAGGGAAAGGGAAAGGGAAAGAATGGTGAGCTAGTGTCTTTCTTGCAGTGTCAGTAGTGACTGTGCTATTGGAAATAACATTTTCTAAATATGACATAATACAAAGATCACTTGTTTTTAAAGATCCCGGCATGTTATTTTTATTATTAGATCTTCTCTAACCACCAAGAAAAGTGATTCTGCAGCTGGTAGATGCTGAAGCCAGAAAAGTTTGTTTGTGTTTTTTCCTGATGGCAGCACTGAGTGTACCTTAAAATGAATGTAAGGCAATGCAGCCCATAGGAAAGAGAGAAGTAACATGGTGTCATTTTCAGTCTTTGTTAATTACAAATTTGTACCTTCCTGCTTCCTTGAACTACCCCTACAAATGTATCTGAACCATACATACTCCATTTCATGGGCTAACACAGGCAGCATTTTTTTCATTATTTGGCAATAATAACATCACATTTTGATTTGTACTTCCGGTAGATCTGAGCCAGTTCATCAGTTTCCCTCTCAGAACAACAGATTCCTAAGGAAAGAAGGACGATTCACTTTGCTGAACCACATCTTCTCTTGCAAGAAGAAGAAAGATGATCAGAAAATCCGTCAAAATGACAGAAACAGAGACCGATATCCTAGAGAAGAGACCTCAGAAGTAGACGACATCATCACCACCTTTGACTGCCTTATGGACACAAACTGCAAAGACATTCCAGATGAGTTTGTGACCACCTCTGACTTTAAAAGAAGGAGCACAAATACAAAGTACCTCATATCAGAAAAGAAGCAACCAGATTGTCAGGGACTTTTGTCCATCAGAACCCAGAGCCTCCCTCCAATCACTGCAGGCAACTCCTTCCTAATTACTTCCCAGAGCACAACATCAAGGTTCTCTTCCAGCACCAGCACCCACCATTTTGCACACAGGTCTCAAAAAAGTAGGAGTGAACACAACTTGCTGGACCACAGAAGCAGCTGCCAAGCTTTGTTGGATGATCCCTGGAACACAGACTCTAACCAATTACTCTCCTATAAAGTCCGTATTAGGACTCCTTCAGATAAACTGATAAACGGCTTGAATTCTGATAGATCTCACCATGTGCTTTTGTGCCCTCCTCGCCTTCCCTCACTTCCCACTTCTCCATCAGGTAATTTCTTTCTTCTCTGTCTCCCAGATCCTATAATCTCCACTGATGTGGCAAGTTGAGTCAGAAAAAATAGTTAAATCTGACCAATGACATTTCTATTTCTTCAATATGTTTTCAGTTTCTTCTCCCTGTAGGTAGTAGAAATTGCAAATAGCATATGGACAGGACACTAGCTGACAGATGAAGCAAGGTGCTTAGGCATGCAAAATAGAAGATTTAAGTAGGTCCAAGGAGCAATCAAACATGCAGATAGTTAGGAAGCATGTAAAGTACCTGAGCAAAGTAAATGTCTCCAGATTATATATCTGCTTTGTGAATTGCACGTTAACACCCATTGCCATTCCTGCTGCATTGTGTCTTCATTTAGTCATGTACCCAGACATGCAAGGGAGCAGTACTGCACTCAAACCTCTAACTGTGCTGAGAATTGCTTCTGGATCCGCCTAGGTAAGTCCACATGTCCCGTGCTGGATGGCTTGCACCATGGCACTTTCTCCTTACAGACATCTGACTCCAGGCTGAAGTGTCACCCTTTTCCACTCCTTCTTGACTAAGTGCCAGCTCTTCAGTCTAATTTGCTATCCTTATCGTTTCTCCAAAGCTGGATTCAGGTTGCTAACTTTACAGAGACAGAGAAAATGCTTTTATGTTGTGGTTTGGAAACAGTATTGCAATATTAAGGAAGCAGAGCATCAGAATTCTGAAGTAAACTCAAAACCAGGGTTTGGCAGGATTTGCAATCCAGTACTTTGATTTACATCCATGTTTAAATGAATCTGGGTGGCTGGCCTGTGTGCTGGATTTTACTTCAACGTATGAGTATCTCCAACTTCAACTCCTTTGGGATTAATATCATGCCAAAGTTAAACATATCTATCATAACTTCCAAACACTGCAACAACCAACTGAAAACGAAGCAAGTAAAAGCAATCCTCGAACTTACTCATATACCATTACAAGGACTAAACATTACATAGTAAGTTAATCTACCTTCGCCCCAACAGACATGAACCATTATAGAATCACAGAATTATAGAATGGGTTGGGTTGGAAAGGACCTTAAAGATCATCTGGTTCCAACCCGCCTGTCATGGGCAGGGACAGCTCCCACTAGACCATGCTGCTCAAGACCCCATCCAACCTGGCCATGAACACTTCCAGGGAGGGGGCATCCACAGCCCCTCTGGGCAACCTGTACCAGTGTCTCACCACCCTCGTTGTGAAGAATTTCTTCCTAATGTCTAACATAAATCTTACCCCTTCCAGTTTAAAGCCATTTCCCCTTGTCCTGTCACTACTTTCCCTTGTAAAATGTCCCTCCCCAGCTTTTCTGTAGCCCCTTCAGGTACTGGAAGGCTGCTATGAGGTCACCCCCAAAACCTTCTCTTCTCCAGGCTAAATAAGCTCAACTGTCTCAGCCTGTCCTCATAGCAGAGGTGCTCCTGCCCTCTGATCATCTTCGTAGCCCTCCTCCGGACCTGTTTCAACATTTCAATATCCTTCTTATGTTTGGGATTCCAGAACTGAACACAATACTCCAGGTGAGGTCTCACAAGAGGGGAATAGAGGGGCAGAATCACCTCCCTCAACCTGCTGGCCACCCTTCTTTTGATGCAGTCCAGGACACCATTGGCCTTCTGGGCTGCAAGTGCTCATTGCTGGCAGACAATGAGAGCAGACAGAAATTTGAGAATGACAGGTCATTCTACATTGTGCAAATAAAGGCTGGAAATAGTTTTTCAAGGCACAAAAAGGAGCTATTAAAAAAGCTCCACTTCCTGACCATCAGGCCACATTCCTGAAAGCTTGATAGACCCGGTCTCTAGGTGTCACTACTTTTTTACAGTGTACTCCAGATATTCACTCAACCATACCAACCCCAAAGTCTACTGGCTTGCAAGGATTGCTCCAGCATGACTCTTGCTGCACGGAAGTCTGTAAAGTTCAGCTCACATGTAGAAGACAAGAATACTGCAGGGTTTCTTTACAACCTGAATATAATAGAGTGCAGCAAGGCTGAGATATTTGAGACCATTCATGATGACAGGGGGTGTTAAGAACTCAGACTGGATAAATGACACCTAAGGACTAATATGGGGAAACATTTCTTGTTGTAATTATCACATTTTAAATAACGTGGTAGTTACTTCCACATCAAATATGATTATATTTTTTTCTTATGACTGTAGAATACTGTATGGTTACATACTTGTTTTCTCTGGACAGTACAGGCGATGTTCTACGAACATCCCATGACAATAAGATGCAGTTAGCTCCATCAGGATGGAACTTGCACATTCACTCAGTGTTCCATGATCTGCACAGAGACTCAGTGTAGGACCAACAGTCTACATGCATGAATGAGGATAAAGTCGTATCAATTATGGGAAATCTGGAACCTTCTAACTGTTACAATGGAGCTGTCTTTGCATGTCCAGAGGAAGAGTAAGTCATTTTATCTGTGACAGTTTGTTATCTCACTCGGAGAAAAAAACAAACAAACAAACTTGAGTCTGCTTTAAACGCAGTTTTCTGTGTATCAGCTCCCTTTAACAAAACCTTCCAAAAATAAAAAGATTCCTGTAGCCAGCAAAAAAGGAATTCCACTGAAGCATTTGAATTAAAAGCTTGTAAGGAGGCAGAGAGTGTCTGACAGGAATACACTGCACAACTCAGATACTGTCTAACATTTCTGCACAATAAAAAGACCTGCTTATCCCTCTTCACGCCTACGTGTGTGGTTTAAATCTGTCTGCCCTTGTAATTAAAGCCACATGACTTCTTGTGAATTAGAACTGCATTTACTGTACGAGCTCCAGGGCTTCCAGGTCTCCAGTGCACTGTGCCTGCAGAACTTAGAGGGAACAGAAGCAAAGTAAACCCCAGACAGCAGAGCTGTGTAGGCAGCTCTTTCTGAGGCAAGATATTTCCTCGTTGAGCTTTTAGTTTTGGGGTTTTTTTATTTTATTGCAGGAGGCCTAGCTAAGGGAAAAAATTACATCTGGTCTTTGAAGGACACTGAAGTCTTAACACTGCGTTTCTCAAGTCATGACTGTGGGGGCTACATGTAGTTTCCTCATCACTGGATATCCAGAGCAGGATCATGGGTATAAATAATCTAGGTGAACCCAATCTGAAAATTATTTTCTCAACTGATACATAGTTGATTGTCTTGCCTGACCATGCCTTTTATTAAAGTCAGAGCTCATTTTTATGCTGACTGTTACTAAAGCAGTTGGCACACAGATGGGGATTTTTGGAGGGTCAACTTATTACCTGAGTCTTACCTTGGAACAAGTTGCTGTGGGTACCAATGAGACTTTCCTTACTATCATGCCACTAGTTTCTCTCAGAATATACTTTTTCTTGTGTTCTGTTGCGAAAAGCAAAGATAGACTATCAGAAAAACTACCATCAATATTTGTAAGAGTTCTTGCCAGACACCATGACAAACTGGCATCCCCAATCTGGAGCATTTTGTAGTTATGTGCTCTGTAATTATCTCTTTTTTGCAAAATGAGCTGTCATCTACTTTCCATAAAAAAAATAGTGTAAGTAGAGAAATTTCAAGTGATATGGATAAAAGGAAACCTGTCTCAAATGTAAAGCAGCTCTTAGCACTCCCTAACCAGCTGAAGCTTCCTTCTATCACCAACTCAGTTTCTAGATTATTAGTTTTTCATGTCTAAGGCAATACCTTATTACAGGTTTTATTACAGCCCAGTACCTTCCATTTGCCTGAACAGGTAAAGTAAAAAGTACACTACTATTAAGCTTTTGTTGGCACAAGCAGTACGGTACAGTCCAACAGGAAGCACTTCTTGGCCATGAAAGAGTACAGGAAAGATTTGTGTGGCTGCATCCTTCTTGAACTGAAGAATTGATTTACAGTGGGATATTGATCATAACATTTACAACTTTTCCACAAAACACACCAGAATGGGGTTCATCTACCTAAATGCAAAGGAAAATCAAAGAACAACCTGCAAAAAATATCAGTAAACAAACTAAAATGCAGAACAATCCTGCTAATGAAATTGCCTCCTTTCCGTTTCATTCAAAAATAAATGTCATCGTAAATATGCTCTTGGGGATGATAAAAATGATTCCTTAAAGAAAGAAAATCTTTTTTTCTCTGATGTTATGTGGAGCAAATAGAAAGAAAAAGCAGAATATTTCCACTTCATGCTAGAACTTTTAGACAATTCTTTTCCAAGCATTCATATCAGTCTCACAAACATGATGATGCTTTGTGCTGTTGTTTTGCTGCCAGATATACCCACTTATGAAATAAACATAATTCTTGATAGAAAAAACAACCTCCCATCATCAAAACCAAAATGGTACATACATAATAAGCCATTAATTCTCAGCATAAGCACCTCTGAAACCAATGTAACTCAAATTGTACTAATGGGAGCCGCAGACTTGATTCTCTCCTATTTTGGAATTGATATACTTGTGCACAGTGGATGCAATGTCTATAGAAGTTTACCAACTTCTACACCCACTTTTTTATCACCCTGGAGAAGTGCTAAAGAATAAATAAAGAGTAAAACTGGGAAAAGAAAACAAAAGTCTGTTTCTATTACACACAGCTCATCCATAAAAAATTCTTCCTGATTTAGCCCAACATGAATCAGCTTTACCCACAAGATCCAGTAGATTTTTCCAATGTCTAACAACTGTCATGGTATTTGGACCAGAATACTGCTCTGTGCTGAGCTGAAGGCTGTACTATAACATGTGGATTTGTCTGATAAACACAACCTAATTCCTTTTGCACAGAATCCATCTAGCCAGTGACCTAATTATAGCAGTCTTCCTGACTATTTCTGTGCACCTCTAGGAAACTGTTTCACAACTATTCTCCTAAAGCTTTATCTTGCATAGCCCAGCAATACGTAGTCTTTTTCAAGTACCAACTACAAAGCCACAAAGGCGTTTTGTATCAATCGATTTCTTCCTGTTTCTCAAGAGGTCCTTCTACATCCATTCTCTGCCTCCCCTTGTCTCTGCATGCTAATAGAGAATATGCTTGCTCTGCAATGAGCCACGTTGCAACGTAATGCTGGATGAGCAGCTGTTTGACGGGACAACTCAAGACTCCTTACAAGGCTCATCTCAGATTTGCGGATAACAAAGAAGAAAAATTTGAGGGACTCATCACAGAACAAGAATAACACAGGAAAAGGATCTAGCAAAAATTGTGCTTGAGTTTCTACTTTTTTAATAATACATAATGTGTCAATTATGTAGTGAAATACATTGCACCACCTAACATATTGTCTTTTTAATAGTACTAGACCAATGTTAACTTTAATCTCATCTAGTGAAATTTCATAGTTAGCCAACTAGCCTTCTGTCTTCCAGAATCTATTCTTGGGAAAAATGAAGTTTCCATAAAAGTTTAATAACAATCAACATCATTTTATATCAGTTCTGCTACGTTTTCATCTGCAGCAAAACCCTCTCAAAGCTCGTCTTTACTGCTGACTTCCATTAGTCTCATTTTCCAACCAATAGTTGAATTCCATTTGTGTTCAAGTACTTGCAAACTGAAGTTTCAATTCTGAAATCAAATCCATCAAGTTGAATAATCCTCTAAATATAGGGTCCAAATATTCTTACATGAACCTAGCTGCTGAACCATGCCTGTTCCGAGACCAATTGCTATGTTATACGAGAAGAAGTGATACAGGTACCTGCGAAGGTTATATTAAATCAGTCTAATTATTCTAAAGAGAACCACGCAACAGGTTTTCAGTTGGTGGTTTCTTGCTATTACATATTTCTGGGAATTACGAAGTAATTTTTTTTACTAGAAGCTGGAGATTTACAGTGCACCATATTATTTACAAATATTTTCATATGGTAACAGATTATCTTTTCCTTTCACAGGTAAAAACTTTCAACAGATATCTGTAGACCAAACCAAGATAAAAGACCTTGCTCCTGTACGGACCAGCCTAGCTCCCATACCCAACCACTGTGCTCACAAAAGTAAGTACAGACAAGTCTCAGTTCCAGTATTATACTGTGTGCCTCCATCATTGGTATCTGAGGGCTTGAGAGAGGTTTCATATTCATCTTTTACAGCATGTTTTTTGCTGCCAGATATACCCACTTATGTGTTTGGGGTTTTTTTACAGCATCATAGAATTGCTGAAGTTGGCAGGTACCTTTGGAGATGGTCTAGTCCAACCTCCCTGCTCATACAAGCAGGTTGCTCAGGGTCACATACAGTTAAGATTAAATACCTCTAAGGATGGGGACCATGCAACTTTTTGGGCAACCTGTTCCACTGTTTGACCACTCTCAGAGTAAAAAGTTTCTTCTTACTTATTAGTGCCCATTGACTCATTTCTTTTCATAGAGCACCACTGAGAAGAGTTTGGGTCTGTTTTCATTACTGCCCCCAATCAGACATTTATATATATTGACACGATCTCCTGAGCTGCCTTCTCTTCTCAAGGTTGAACAGCCCCAACTCTTTCAGCCTACCCTTTGAGGCCGCACACTTCAGTCCCTTAACCATCTCCATGACCCTCTGCTGGACTTGCTCCAGGACGTCCATGTCTGTCTTGTACTGGGGTCTCTAGGACTGGACACAGCACTCCAGATGTGTCTCATGATACTGAGCAGAAAAAAAGGATCATCTCCCACAGCCTGCTGGCAATGCTTTTCCTAATGCAGTTCCTGTTGCTGTTGGCAGTCTTTGCTGCAAGGGCATGCTGCTGGCTCACATTCAGCTTGCCATCTATCAGGGACCCCAGGACCCTTTCTGCCAAGCTCCTCTTCAGCCACTTGATCTTCAGCACGTATTGATGCAGTGAATCATTTCTCCCTAGGTGCAGGACTTTACATTTTCCTTTGTAAGAGTCTTGTTCCTTTTATCCAGTCTGTGAAGGCCTCTCTGAATGGCAACGTACCCATCAGCCACTCCTCCCAGTATTGTATCATTTGCAGACTTGCCGAGGGTGCACTCTGCCTCATCGTTCAAGTCACTAATGAAGACATCAAATAGTATCAGCCTCAGCAACAACTCCTAGAGTACTACACTAGTGACTGGCCCACCTCCAGCTGAACTTTCTGATGCTGACACAAGTTTCATAGAGTTGGTTTAATAGAAGCCATGTACATCAGTACAGAGGAGAGTTTGGTTCTACAATTGTTTTCCAGAGCAGAGATGACTGCAATACTCACAGACACAGGATTTTTCACTCTTGGTTTCACATTCAATTGCATGTACCTGTATGATTCTTGTAGTTTTTCACAGGGGACAGGACATGATACAATACGATGCCTTACAGGAAGTAAAGAGATGGATGACAACACCCTAATGACTGCATGGCAGCCAAAGGTTGGATATGTAAGATAATGAATGACTCATCTGCAGACAGCAGGAAAAATATGACACTGATTTTTTTGTCCTTTTGCCAGAAAAAAACAGAGGAAATAGGATTAGAACAAGATCATCAGGTTTCCAAAAACTTTGACATTTTCTGAATGTTCATAGGTAAAAAGTTGTTCTATCTCTCTCTTAAGCCTCTCTGTCTTAAGCACAGCAGATAAACTAGGAGTTAAAGGAGATGGGAATCACTCATTTCTCTCACTGTAACAACCATTGGGTAAATTCTGTAACACAGAACCTAAAAAATAGGGACTGATAGAGCAGCAGCCTTTTTTCTTCTCTGCACTTTCAGCAAGCTCCTCACTCCCAAGGCAGTAAAAAGCCAGGTCCCAGAGAACAGGGAAAGCCTCACCAAACTCCCACAGCCTCGACAGAGTGTCAAGACCTAGTGGTTGTCCCAGGCTGGATTCAGGCAGTGTCTGAGCTGTTCTTCATATACAAACACCAGACCTACTCCAAGCGCTGTCCTGCCCTCACATTCTTATGCTCAATGAAGTACAAATCCCCCAATGAATTCTGGAAGAGGATTTGCAGTTTACTATTTGTCTTCCTGCAGATCAGCCAGGTTCTTTTACATTTCAGAGCCGAAATTAAGATTCATTGCCTCTTACAATCTGAGTTTTAGAAGCAATTCTGCAGCTATAATAGTATTACTAAAAACGAAACAGCAAAAGTAGCTTTATCAGGTTGTGTAGTGGAAATACAGAATCCTGCACTGCTGCTGCAGAGCAAAAAAGAGAGGAAGAAGAAAAGTAGAGGTAAGAGAAATACTGAGGTGGTATTTTCAGTCTGCTCAGAAGAAAGAAAATTATCTAATTGCTTTCAAAACCCCAGCTCCGAGCCTTTTATTTTTAAGCTTTCTACTAAAGTTCTCTCTGTCATCTAGTGAAAACATAGTTGTAAGCAAAATACTAAAAAAAATATTTCATAATCACTGAAGTTCTTGCAGTAATTCAGACAGCCATGATTTTAGTCCTAGTCTCATGCCAAAAACTGTGCGTTAAAAATAAGATACAATTATCACAGTTAATAATCATAGTTTAATTAACTCATACACAACATTTATGCAGGTGCCATTACTGCTCAAACACCAGTTCAAACTAATAACAGAAAAGCAAAGTTATTTGCAAAAATAGATTACACTTCTTCTTCGTTAACACAAATGACACATTTCATCCTGGAGCTTTCCAAATAACTGTTTCAGAGCCAAGACTTCACTCATTCTCCATTCATCCCTTAAAAATATTACAGTTCTGGACACGGCCTTTATCCAGGCAAATGACTCCAGCAATGAAGTTTGGATGTAAACATGTGTGTTTCTCTAATATTTTTGTTACACAAGATGTGTGTTAAAAATATGCAATAAAGCCAGTGGGAAAGAAAGCAGCCAGGGAGTCAGAGCAATAAAATAAGCATAAATTAGAAAGAGAACTGAAACTGTTCAGAGATTAACAGAAAGAAGAAACATCTTCCAAAAAAAAAAAAAGGAAGGAAAGCGAAAAAAGGAAGAGATGTTTTAATCTCTAAGCAAAACCATCTAAAAATACAAGTTAGAAAGAATCATAGAATTGCCTGGTTGGAAAAGACCTTTGAGATCATCGAGTCCAACTGTACCTGTCCACTACTGAGCCAGATCCCTGAGAAACATGTCTACTCATCCTTTAAATATCTCCAGGGATAGTGACTAAACCACCTCCCTGGGCAACTGCTCCAGTGTATGACCACTCTTTCAGTGAAGAAATCTTTCCTAATGTCTAGTCTGAACCTCCCCTGGCACAACTTGAGGCCATTTCCTCTCATCCTATCACCTGTCACCTGGGAGAAAAGACAACATTCACCTTGCTGCAGCCTCCTTTCAGGCAGTTGTAGACAGTGATGAGGTCTCCCCTCAGCCTCCTTTTTCCTAGGCTGACCAACCCCAGTTCCCTCAGCCTCCCCTCATAACACCCGCATAACTCACCAGCCTCGTTGCCCTTCTTTTCATACACTCCAGCACCTCAAAGTCTTTCTCATAGTGAGGGGTCCAAAACTGAACACAACACTCCAGGTGTGGCCTCACCAGTGCCCAGTACAGGGTCACAATCACTTCTCTGCTGGTTACACTGTTTCTGATACAGGCCAAGTTGCCACTGGCCTTCTTAGATAATAGAGGATAATAGGAACGAAAAAAAAAAAAGACTATAACAGGAAAGAAACAGTAGCCTAGGAAAAGAATACTTAAGTGGCTTTAAACTATAGTTTATAAACTCCCACCCTGCAAAAGTTCTCAGGGCCAAAGAAGTCCTTCACATGGCTTTCCAAGTAGCCTCAGCACATCCTAGCATCTCTGTTACTCTGCATGCCGCTGTTCCACCCTCAGCACACTCTTTCTAGGTCACGACAAGACTCTCCCAAGGACCCCTGGAAAAAAGGCTTGTGACCATCACACACTGCTCACAGAATACCAGATCAATTCTCCAAAGAAATAGTGGACTTCCAGACTTTATCTGCTGCTCTCACTTCTTCATGTGGCTTAGAAGGTCTGAAGCCATAGTGAGGTAATTACTTGTTGAACAAAAAGCAACAACAAAAAGATCTACTTCTGCAGGTCATTTAAAAATATTTTCCGGGATCAGAGGTTGTTCTTCCTGTTATTCATCATGATTTGAAGTTTTTTCTTTCCCAAGTTAACAGCAATGGATTCCACAAAGCACCATCCTCTCTGCAGAGGTTCACCATGGTCTGCAGCTTGCAGAAAGAAGAGAGTCTTAAGAGCCATCCTTTCTGCTGGAGTACATACTCCCTGGTCAGTGCCTCACTGACAGCCTTACTCTTGCCTCAACAGTTTGAAACAGCAGTCTCTCAAGATTCACTACTGAGTGGAAAAGGCTTCCTGAATTGGTAGCTCTTACTGTATCACTAGGTGCTTGGTAGATGACTGCCCTCTGAACATGAATAATTAGTGGTGCTTTTGCTGCATATAGCTTCCAGATATCTGGCAACTAGCCTTAAGGACCCAGTCCTGGGTCCAGGCTCATGTGCTTCAATGCATATACTAATACCAGTCATTATATGTATTATTTCAAAGCCATCTATGTTCCAGTCCTGAAATCCTTATCAAATGTCCTAAACTGAGTACAGTATGTAGGACTTGGTAAAGAACATTGATTTTCGGATGCTGGTTTCTTTGGATGGGCATGGGTTTGTGATGGCTACCCTGTCATGGTAGTGAAGCTAAACTACATTGATTTTGCCCTACTTAAACCCATAATTAAGAGCTTATTGAGTACATAAAGTGTTCTGGAGACATTTCACACAGGTGTAGACTGTGAATGTATGAAAATATGCATAAGCCTCTCAATATGCATTTGGTTTACAGAACAAAATTTCAATGAACTCAAAGCATTCTATCAGGTGTCAGAAAACAAATGGGCACATTTATTGTATTTACCCTGCCTGATTCACACAAATTCAACACAAATGAAAGCAAGTAATTAATGGTACTATTTTTTTGTTTCATAGAAAGGAGAACTAAGCAATTTCCTGAATTTCTGAACAAGAAGAAACCTTGAATATAACCCATGAATTACACTGCCTTGCCAAAGACTAGGCAGCTCTACTAAACATTGCCTGCTCAGCCCATCACAACTTGAATTGAACTGAAATCAGCATGAAAAGAAAAAGAAATCTACTGATTTTTAAATCCTTTCCATAAAGAATTCTATTTTGTTCCAAATAGGTACCTGGTGAGGCTTAGGGGATTAGTGCTCCTGATAAATGATGAATGAATGATTAAAGGATTATATGGTATATTGCACAGGAGAATATGGCAGGGAGAACTTTAGCCTCTTTTGCACAATTTATATACATAAAAAAATACATAGATGCCAAAGTCTTTAAATTCTTGCTGCAGACATTAGAGAGTTAACATTTCTTTTCAACAGGGTTAATTTCTGACTTACTAATTGTACGCTACACAAGTCTACAGACAGAGTAGGTCTTGCATGATGAGACTGGTGTGCTTCTGCTTTGCTTAGGCACAGCAACTGTAGAGTTTCTGCTTGAACTTCTTCAATATATTTTTGACTCAGGACAGACTGTGTCCCCAGTTACCTGCAGGACTGTTACTCCCTTAGCCAGTATTCCCTGTCTTGTATTTGGACTTTTGGTGGTATGAGATTTCTTCATTCATTCATTTTCTTTAAGTGCAGAGGTTTGCACGTGCCTTTGGTGAGTTTCATTATCTGAATTTCTTCCTGTTTCTCCAATTTATCACAGTCATTTTGCACTGTAAACCCGTTCTCAGGAAATTACACCTTGAGTGTCTTCCTTTCGTCAGGTGTGTGACCTCGTTATAGTTATGTATCTAACTTAGTTTTTATGAAAATCTGTGAAAAGTTAATAATCTTTCCTTATAAAACTACATCAGTTCTCACTTCTCCTGCATCCACTCCACCACTGTCCCAGTTGTTCTTTTTTATGTTGCTTGATGAGCAGTGAGAAGGCAGATTTCAGAGAGAAGTGAGAAGGCATATTCAAAGATTCACTTCCGAGAAACACCAATGGTGGGCAGGATTTCACATATTTAGGATTTTTGAAGTTAGGCTACCTGAAAATTCTTTAAATCCCTTTTTCTTGTATTTTCATTCTACAGCCCTCAAGAAACTCCATTCACTATTCTACCTCTGAGGTCTTCAAGTGCGCTGAATATGTAGTTTGGTTTGGGGATTTTTTTTTAAGATCAAAATTGACTTGCAAGTCCCACCTTATCAATGGTGCACTGATTACAGTAGTTGCTCAGTTCGTACCCATCAATTATGTGGTCTGTTATTTCTAACAAAAATTAGTTAATTTATCAGTTTATCTTCTATTAAAACAGTCCAAATCTAGATTAACTTCAGTTGTTTCTCTGGAATTACACAAGCTTTTCGTTTAGTTAAAAGAGAACACTGAACTCCATTCCTCATTTCTGTAGAATTTTCCAGAACCTGCACCAGGAAAAATCCTGTCAGAGATTATGAACAGGGAATAATCAAAGCACTTGCCAGGAAAATTCCAAACATGAACACTCAGGTTTTCACTGGAGTTGGCTAGGAAATGGAATTATAAAGTCAGGCTGAGACGATTACCTTTTGAGCAGAATGTGCAGGATTCTTCCTGAATGTAAAGAACCGGGACACAACCACGATACCAATCTGAGGACAAATGGCTGGATCAGAGAACAGTTCTCAATACCTGACCACTAGGAATTGTTTGTGGTTAGTTGCAAGGGATGAAGCCAGCAAAACAGGGAATCCAAATAACTTTCTGGAGGCTGCCATAACTAGTAAGATGAAACTCAAACTAGAAATATCTCAGAGGAAAACATTCATAGCCTCTCATACATTCACCACAGCAAATGTAGATGGGAGGAAATCACAAATGGAATGAGAATGCAACCAAGTAAAAAATAAATGTGAAAAATTACAATGAAGATTCTGTAGCCAAAACAGAGACAGTGTTAGTGTCATTAGCAAACTCTTTACACGACTAAACTGAAAAACATGAACTCTGTGCATACAAAGAGCTTGTGAATAAAATGGAGAATTAAATGAAAAGAAGTGAATTCACAACAAATTCCAAGAAAGGAAAAATATGTCTACAATTAAGATTTTGAATTCTCCTTTTAAATAAAATAAAAAATTAGTGGGTTGGCTGAATGAAGGAGCTTGAGGATTTCTATTTAAAGAACATACAGAACTAAATTAACTTTAAAGCACAAACAACATTACATTGCTGAATATGGGGTGGAGATTAAAGGTAATCTAAATCCACAGTTTCTTGCAAGACTGCTGACACACAAGAGATTCAACAGCTGTGGCTGCTGTGTTTCAGTGGGGGTCTTAGAATGCTACAGGGTAATGGTCTGCTTTTAAGGCCTGTGACTTGCAAAGCACGTTTGGACCTATCTTAACGATTGATTGCACCTAAGGCAACCCAGACACATTTTATGTTCCTAAAATTTTGATCACAATTTACCCTTGGTAACAGAACACCCTCCCACAAAAACTTAGTTAAAAATAATACACTCCTGTGGAACACCTCTGTTCCAGTTAGCCTGTGGTTTTCGATGGTAACATGTCTTGAGGAAATTTCTCCAAACAGAACAAGTCTCCTTCAGACAAACTATAAATTCTCTGTTTATCAAAACTTATCAAGTCTTAATGATCACCAAACACAAAGTAAATCACTTAACACTGGAATTGTTTTCTTGAGTTGAAGATTAGTCCTGATAGGCTTTAACAATTTTTTACTCATACTTTGATCACATTTTTCAAATGCAGGTTTGAGTACACACAACACAAGACAAACAACAGTTCAAAGAAAGTAGTAAACTCATTTGTGAAAATGTCATGCTTCTCACTTTGTGCACTCTTTCTTTTTCCTCTAGTTCAGCTACCATCTCAGAGTACTGAGAAGTTTCAGTCCCAGCCTTTAAACTCCCTAAGGACTGGAGCTGTTATTCTCCCAGCAGCTCCAACCTCCAAATCCCAGAAAAGGGGACATTCTCAGAGTCATTTGCTCTGTTCTTTCTTGCCTGGTCTACCAGGAGAGCCTCTGAAACCAAGCCGTGTCCTACCTGCTATCCCAAGCCGGAAGAAATCTAACTCTGCAGCAGAACTTCAGAAATCTCTCACCAAACCAGATGCTGAAAATTAACTTATTACACTGGCCTCAATCAGTTGGACTATATATAAGAGATTGTTAGAAGATAACTGTACAGTAAAATCTCATCAATTTGCACTAATGATGTTCTTGTGAACTGGAGTATAAATGAACAAAAGACAAGAATGGGTATCACATCACAAATGCTGCACTGTGTATTTATATAGGCATTTTCATTATAGTTTTCATTTATGATGAAATTACTAAATCAATATTTAATATGCTGTAAATCTATTTTGTTAATGGAAACCTCATAACATGTAATCTTGTTGCAACAATGTTCTGTTAAGCCTTTCATAGAAAACAGGAAAATGAGGGTAAGATTTTATGTGTGATTTAAATATCAGAATTTGGGAAACACAAATTGACTGAGATTCTCTGTAGTTTGTATATGAAAAGGTGCTGATTCTGAGGCTGTGTGCCATTAAAAATACCTTTTTAAGACAAAAATAATGAGCTAAAAATAAAATACAATTTTAGCAAATGAGGGATTTTGGCTCTTTATCTTTCATATTTTCTGCATTGTAAGTTTGTGGGTTTGTGAATTCAACAATCTAAAGAAAGTACTATGAAACACTAATCTCTAAGGGACAGATAAGGGGACAGCACAGTGTTCAAAATTGCTCATTGCAGTCACAAATTTATGTCTTTCATGTAATTCATATTTCTGAGTTACAAAAATGCAATTGTGTACTGTTATTTTCATAAAACAAGGATTACGTGGTCCAGAGTTATTACGCACTATTTAATCTTTGGTCAACCAAACTGAAGAATGAAATCTAACTAGAATTCTGTTCAGTCAAGAGCCTTGGCAAGTGTTGTAAGTCTTTGTCTAAATATTTCACAAGACTGTCCCTTCATAGAGGCTGACAAAGATAGCGACCCCTGCTCGCTTCAGGATTCTTATCTAACTCTTGCTGCTATTACTCTGGAGGCTTCCCCATTTCTGAACATGGAGGGGCTATGGACGGTAGTATGGAGGGGAGGACGAGAGCATAGGCCCTTCTTGTCACCCCTTCTGTTATCATCATTGCTAGTAAACTACTCCTACATTAGCTCTACATCAGCAGCTCATTAGGCAGGACATAGTATTTCTGTTTATCTCTAGATAAATGTTTTACTAGCTGTACAAACATTTCTTTTGCTGTGTCACAGTAAAAGACAAACCTGACATGCAAGAGAAGACAATCATGTCCCAGTAGCTGCATTTTCCAACTTCCTTGCGGTGATGACTGTAAATAAAAGGCTGTTTGGTGGCTGTTGCAGACAGTCCGAGAAAGCAAAAAAGTGGAGAATGACAGTCGCTCTGATGCAACATAGGGAAGAGAGAACTTTTGCATACAAATAAAGGGATATTTGATTTTAAAACATCTAATCCAAATGTGAGGGTATAAATCTCATATTCAATATGTGATGTAAACCTCTAGCTTCTTGGTAAAATTTACAAGAGTAAAAAGGCAACCTTCTCCCTAGGCTAAACAGAAAAACACTGCAGGCCAGACGCATGCTCTGTTAAATGACAAATAAATTATAGCATGCTCAATCTTTGCACCTGACCAGTTCTATTCAGTCCAGGCTCACTTAAAAGTCCAGAGTTCCTCCTACAGTGTAATAAACTGGTATTTGCTCTATGTGGTCACTGCCTGAGCTGCTTTGCTCTCCAGAGCCCCTAAATTTCTTTGTCCTGGGACTCGACAAGTTGCAACCATCAAATTCTTTACTCTGACTCCAGCCCTTTTGCACTTCTCCATTTTTTGTACCTATTGTACCTCTCTTGTGGCCTCCCACAAGAGTCAAGTGGTTCATAAGTCAGTTCCCAGAAACATTCAGCCTTCAGTGCACCCCTTAAGTCACTATCAAATGGTATAGAGCAGATGATTGTGGTGCAGACTGCAGAGAGAAAAAGGAAAAAAGGGAAAAAACTAATTCATAGAGCTCTGGCTGGCAGCAAATAACATCTATGTTAATTCTAAGTGCCAACATGGATATTACAAGAATGAGGTTTGTCTTTGCAAAGTGAGAGCTCGAAGTAACCATGCTGGCAGAGATTAGTTATCTTTAGCTTAATGCACTGCTTAGGAAAGGATACAGCGTGTGGAAGGAAGAGAAGACCAAACAGCACAGTAAGGAATTCCCAGGAAGGTCAAATGTTTGTAGCTCTATCACCACTCTAGCCCTTTTCAGTGGGTAAGAAAACTGAGGATTTTACTGTCAACTGGGATGCCTCAGAAGACGCAGGTCATGTGCTGCAACTCCATCTTTTTCCTGAGTAGGACATGGTCCTCAATGCTATTATTGGCTTTGAGATATGAGGTGAATATCTCTCATCTCTTGTGTTACCAGGAGAGTTCTGGGCTGCCTAAAGGCAATCATATAAAAGCGATGGTGGTGCCCATTTCTTTTCCAGCTGCAGTTCCATGCTGGAGACAAAGATACAAGAACAGCCTGTATTGGCTTCCCATAGAGGTTTGAGAAAATTTCAAATATTTCCACTATTACAGCGAAAGAGAAAGGGAGAAACATTGCCTGACGCCCTAGGATAGACACTTCCATTCCCAGAAAGGAAGTAGTAGCTTTCTGGTTTTCCTATTCAGCAGTGATTTGTTAATGCAACATGGGGAGTCAAAGCTGGAAAATGAAAAACTTGATCAAAGATAACAAATTAAAATTCTCTAAAAAATGCAGAATTTCAGGTGCAGCCATTTGAAGCTAGAAACACACACTACCACTGCCTCCTTCCTACCTCACCCATTTGCGTGACAGGAGACATCTGCTAGCTAATTTTTTCCTATTATTTCCATCTTTTTTCCTCATCTGTTTCTAGGAAGGAATGTTTTTTTCTCTGGGTTTCCCACACTGGAAATAGACTTTTTCAGGAAAGGAATGTAAACTTACTTGCCTGTTCAAATGTAAGTATAGAATACAGTACTTACCTGAATGGAGACAGTCTTCAATGCATGGCAATCTGAACTACAATCCAGGACACTTTTCTAATGTGTTTCTTCAGTAGACCATCAATAAAGGAGTAGTTCACAATTTACCAAATACAGACTTTTTAAAAATCAATGCACAGAAAGCACTAAAAATTACTCTCAGAAACGTTCCCACCAGGAACTATTCTTATCTTTTGGAATGACAGCCAAATTCTACAGCAAATAAGTAAGTTAAATTAAGTTGAAGTCTCTCACCTTCAGAAGAGAGCGGACTTTTGACTGCAGCATACTGCATGAAAGATAACAAATGAACAAATACCTACTTAAGCTACACTGACCTCTTGCTCAGACCCTTCCTGGAAGATAATAGCAGTAGAAACAATCAAAGGCTAAAAGAGTTGATTATCAAATGCCAAGAAATGTCTGGCCAGTAGGTCATGACAGAAATTTTTTTTTTTCCTCTGTCTAGTGCTTAAACATCTCTGGCACATTCTTCTGTGGCACTAGTTGAGTGTTAACTCATATACTGTTGCAGTATGCAGGTGTCTGGGGAGTTTGGCTTGGCACAGAGCTAAGAAAATATATACATGCACAATATACATTTTCTGACCAAAACACAATACACTTCCTCACTGGAACACACTTTACATCCCATGTATCATTCATACGAACAGAATTTGAAAACACTTTTAAAAATGGTGAAGCCTTTATTTCAGTGAACCGTTTACTTATATGTTGATACTGAATAGCGTGGTTCACCCTTCTGGTAAATTGTGCAGGAGGTTAGCATCAGTCCATTATTTAAAGCAGAGAAAAATATTCATATGCTAAACAAAACATACAGCATTATTGGGATCTTTCAAAGGCTTTTCTATTGAAGAACAGAGTGTCTGCTGAGCAGGCTAATTTTCTTGTATAAATACATAAGAGAAAGCTATGCCCTCTAAAATTCAGCCCTAATAAAGCATTTGAAAAATCCCTGCCACTGCCAGAGGTTTAGATCTGCATTCTTCTACCATCACCAAAGAGAAGTACGCACAATCCATATAATTTTACACTGTAAAACTTCAGAAGCAATACTTTGGAACATAAAAGCATAGCAACTTTTCAAGCAATTCTAACAGCATTATATGAGGCCATCTGATCACACCATCATCATGAGTCACCAGACTTCTTACTCTGCACCTGCATTAATAATCATTACTTAGAAGACAGAAGTATTGAAAGTATACCTTATTTGGGTTTGTATTTTTAAAGTGGAATTTTTCTCTCATTTGCATAAGGTTTTCCTACATTGCTTAGTTTGAGAGAAAGAAAAGATTTTCCTGTGCTGTCACTATTGGTGGAAAAGTTCAGCATTATGAAAAAGGCACAGGTTATCAGGTGTCCAGCAACCAAAGTCACCTCTAAGTAAAAGTAGCAGTTGACGTGAAGCTGTTGACACAGAGCCAAGAAATAAACTCCAGGCCCATCAAGATCCTAAGTTTCAACAGTTCCTTCTCTGCCAGCCAATACTGCCAAGGGCCTACCTTTTGTAGCTGAACTGAGCCTAGTAAGGTCTGCAGACTGCTACATGGTACAGCCCTCTGCAGTAATGTTCCACTCCCCATCTCACTGTTCTCTCTAGAGTTCTTGACATTGTGGTGCACTAAGGTACTCGGCATCATGGTGCGACCTTCTGCAGCTCTGCAAACGCCAGAAAGAACCTGCAGAGTCAAGGGGGTGTTCATACCTGCCCTAGAGAAGTACCTGACTCTACGAACACATGCCTTCCTTTTTGCATGTTTCTGTTCTCAGCATGCGAGATCCTAGCCTTTGGAAGAAGGACATTTGTAGAGCTCCTTGCATTACATAGGAGCAGACTGAAGCTGTCTGAGCACATCAAGGCACTAAGAAAAGGCTTGGTCCACCCCTCCCAATGTCTCTCTGTTGCCATCTTCTCCACTACAAAAGACCTCACAGTTTTCCCTATAAAGATTACTTTGAGATTATTTTGTTGAGGGCAAGTGAGGGGAAGGAGCAAGAGATGAAGATCCCCTCCTTACACACAGTGTCACAAACTTCAGCTACAATTTCAGCTTGTCAATTGAGCTGAAAAGAGCTTTGCACATATGCTGAAAACTATAAAGACAGACCTTGCCACAGTGCATGAATAGTCTGATGCATTTAAATGATTGAAAAGAAATGGGACTGTATCTTTCAAATACATAAGCTGAGGGTATATATGATTCGAGGAAGGAAAAAATATAAGGTCTAACCAGAAACGCTATTCTAAATACACAGCTGTAAAGACTGCATTTTCAGTTTCTAAAATTTGTCAATCCTCTCCTGTTTATGAAGTGACTATTTGCAGTACTCTCTCAGAAATAAGGCAGAGATTTATTTCTAAGAACAGCTAAACCAAAGTGTTAAACCATGACTTAACCCATGAGAGACTGCCTCCCATTCCATTGAACTTCTAGTATCAGACAGACATTTTTTTTTTCCCCCCGGAACTTCTTAACGGTTCATTCAGCCTCCAGCTGTTGATCCAAAGAGACATCCTGTGTAGGGAATTTATCAGAAAGGGATTGGATGCTTTTGAAAATTCTAATATATGAAGCCCTAAAAATACTTTTGCACTTTGGCCTCTCCTATTTTTTTTTCCACAGTTCACTATGTTGTGATCTCACAGAGATTTTCCACTCATCATTGAGATGGGCGTATTTTTTCTGTACATCCTAGAAACTACAGACTAAAGCCACTTGAAGTTCATCATTGCCCCTGTGGTCTTCCTCTCTCAACTAAACACGTTTTAAAGATTTATTTCCTGTAAATAAATTTCCCATCTTATTTTCATTGTGGATTATAAGATTTATCTTGGGAAAGCTGCTTCTAATTTGCCGTTGCTTAGTTTTCTTCATGAGACAATATCATGCCACTAAAAGGGTTCATGATAATTAATATGCATGGAAATTTCCACTCAAAGATGTAGTAACTTGCCAGTGGCATAGGCCACGAGGAGCAGTTTGTGCCATTGATATCCTTTTACTTACTTCTCTTCTGTGGGGTTTTTTTTAATGCCTGATGAATTTACACCAGGATACTCTCATCTTCACTCTTCTATACATGCCTAGTGTACCCTTAATCGAAGGCTGCATTTCTAGGCACTTTGAAAGCACATCTCAAGCCTCTCCTACACTGTTACTAATGAAGAACTCTACTAACAGTTTCAGAAATGCAAAAATCAATGTGTCAGAACTGTCAGCTATATTACTCCTTTCACTGGAGTAATCACTGAGAATTCAGACACCACTTTCTTAAAATGCAGTAATTGTGAGGTCCTAAGTCTTTCGGTTCACAACAGCAGGAAATACTTTCTTGGAATCTTTTTTCACAAAGAAAATTTTATTTGACATCAGTATTGTCAGAACTATCAACAACAGTTTTCAATATTATTTTTGTATATGTAAGATCAGCACATCAGACAAGTGCGAAAAACAGACTGTAAAGTTGTGGCAGGAACCATGGTAAGCTCTTTATCTAAATGGAAAAAATCAAGCACCAGTTTTTGCACACTTCTGGTGCTCTCTGGTAGGGTGGTAAACAGGAAGATAGTCTGCTTTCACAGAGGTTTGATTCTCCTCTCAGCTATTATGTGAGGATAGCACCTGGTTACTAAAATCCACAGAGATAACAAAGTAGAAGATATTTTTATATGTTATAATGAAATCTAGCACTTAACAGAAAGTAATCACTCTGTCACTGAAACCTTCCCTCCATCACTGAAACCTTCCCAGTAAGCGAGTAAATAATATTATCCCAATGCCATATATGAAGAAACTAAAGCAGAAAGATCAGACACTAAATTTCCAATAGCGGCTTGTGAGAACTGGAGTTGGAGGGGTATCTCCAGTGCTCAGATGTTAATCCTACAAAATGCGGCTTCTGTTTTCCATCCCTATGTGAACCTGCTTGTGAGTGTTCAGTATTTATCACAATTAGGCGAAGAAACGCAGGAAACAAATTAAGGGCTGAAAAGTAAAGATTATAAATTACAGTCCTCAGGGCACTGTGCAGAGAGTAAGAGTCTGACAGCAGATCCTGGCCAATGGACTATTCTTATTCTTGCCCAAAAGCTACCGTTGACCAGTTCAGCTGCAAAGCTCCCGCTGGGGAGTGTGTAGTAGTCACAATGCTACCACTGACACTCTGAAAAGGAGCAGTACCCATGGCTAGAACAGTTCACATGAGACGCTGGGTATCTTGGCCAGGAACCACAGCCCCAGAGCAGTAGTAAAGGACCGAGAAAGAGCCTTTATCTTCAGGAAAATTAAGTGACAACCTTCTTCATAGCAGTTACTTTGCGTGATTACTCTCTGGGCTAGGAAAGGCATACAGCAGTATTGGATAAATTCTCTGCCAGCTGAGATTAGCTCTTCCTTTGCCTCCTTGATTCTCCTTGTCTTCTCATCTCTTCAGTCTCCTTAGAGGATGGAAGAGAACAGGTAGAGATTTTGGAGTCACAGTACCACTCAGCAACAAGAAAAAGACATTAAACAACAGGAAAGACATTAAACGAGCTAATAAAAAGCATGGTGCAGCTGTTCTCAAAGAGAACAGTCTTGTTCCACACCCTTTAGCTGATCCAAATCAAAATCTTGCCCCCCTCTAGCACTGTCCACAGAAGGACATGAAATACGGTACATGAGGTCAGCACAACCTTTCTTGAGCACCATCGCTTGGTACGCACCTCTGCAGATCATTTTCACCCAAACAGGACAGTAGGTGACCAGCACTTGGGAAAGTGCTGAGGAGCTGGGGGGAGTCATCATGTTCTCTATTTGTAACAAATGTAAAACTCTTGGAGTAAAATCTAAATCATAAGTTTCTTTGTTACTTTCTTTGACTTGCCTTTAAAATTTGAAAGGCCAGTGCTAACACTGCTTACAAATGTTTTCTGTGAGCTGAACGGAAATCATTAAGTCAAACCACAAGGACCCCTGTAAAGCTATAGGATGAGTTTGGTCCTTACTGACACACTGTTTCAGGCAGCAGCCTACTCTGAAAAGTTTCTTCTTTTACTGTGCCTCTCACTTACATGCAGTCATGAAAATAAAATTCACATTAGCTTAACTCCCTTGTTTAAATTCTAAATTCCAGAATTCTAGTTTACAAACCCAAATGCTGGGCTCAGTTAACAGTCAGTCCAGTTTAAACTAGTAAGTATGAATTGTTCCAAGTGATGGCTTAAATTATCATAATCTAAAACACAAATAAAGCCTGTAGATTTTCCTCTCTAAGCTAACCTTCACCTGTTTATGGTTTTCTTTGAATATGTCTTTACATGAGTAGAAGCTTTACTTATCTCCTGGCCCATCTTCGCAACTCAGTCAGAACATCAAACTAATTCTCACATTAGTGTGCATTTCTGCAAGTTTATAATCCGCAAGAGCAAAACAATTTCTGCATTCCACTCAACAGTTTGATTTTTTTTCGGTTCGTTGCTATGCATAGCCACATTGTATTATTTAACTATGTAACAGTATTACATTGACAGTCAAGATGATTTCCTTTTTCCAAACATTCTACAAGAAAAATTTTCTCAGCTGCCTGAAGGTGAGAGATATCAAAGATCTGTGTCAAAATGTTCTCTAACTAAATAGGCCTTCAAAGAAACACTGCCACAGGTGTGAACTACTTCCTTTGAGGTACATCTACTAACAATCTCAATCCTACAGTTAGTCTGAGAAACCAACTCTCAAGCTATTTTTAAATATATTTTCATAACAGAATCATATCGCAACTTGAGAAATTTTTTAGAGAGAAAAACATCCTAGTGAAATTTTTGATCTGGCAGTCATCTGGATTTATCCAAGAATCTGAATTCTGCTGCGGAGTATTCCTTTCATCTCTTTACAGGAGATCCCTGAAAGCAGTCAGCGCTGACCCTCCAGCTGCTGAAATGTTATCCACGCGGTAGGATGAAAAGTGTTAACCCCTCAGTAGCATCAATGCAAGGTAAAGTGATACACTACGGGAAATGATAACACATCACTTTACATGAATACTCAAACCGCCACGTCACAACACCAAATGGCTGTAATTAGTTCCAGTACATCAAAGTGTTGTATGCTACCTCTGAATAATGACATGTATTTTTTCAAGCATTATTTTGGACTAAAACTGTCAGTCCGCAATTTTTAAATTGATTACCCAATCTTCCCGGGCAGGTGTCCTAGAACATGTAATCTTGTCTGTGCAGTGAGTAAGAAAACATTGAATGAATAGCTGGTAATATGGGGTGGTTCGGTGTTTCTTTGTTTTGTTTTTAATGGTAAAGGAATGTCAGATGAATGTTGAAATGCTAGAAAAACAAAGCCAGCTATCTCAGATCACCAGTTCCTTTCTGCTGCATGATTCAAAATAAATGTCACTTTCTTTACAAAAATGGTATGTCACCTTCACTTATTTCAGTGGTGTTCAAATGGATTAATAAGACACATTACTTTTAAATCAGAACTTGCTTCCTGAGGCTCACACTTGCCATCCTAACCCTCTGCACAGAGGAAACGGTAGTGCTGAATTAGGCACAACACAACAACATAGCAACAAAAATAAAGGGAAGATGACAGCAGGTTGAGCTCTGAGTCCCATGTGCCCATACAGACGATCCCTGGAAAGCTGTTGCCAAGGGGGAAAGAAGGAACTGAGGAAGAACCACAAGATGTCACAATTCCAAGGCGAAGCTCACAATGTGATACGAGCTAAATGCAGAGCCTCAAGGAAGTATCCATAGTAATTGTAAAGCAACTACTGCAACCAGATTCTAAGTGACTGGCAAATAAATCAAAACAAGATATTCACAAAAGGCAGCAGCATGGTCTCCAACTCATTCTGATTTTCAAGAATACCTGCAGGGATACGCTTCCTGCATACAAAGAAACAAACACCAGAACACAGTTTCAGCTACTGAATTCAAAAACAGGAACGTGCTTTCCAGGTAAACCCAGAGAAGCTTATTCCTTCTCTTCTCATTGTCATGAAAACAGTGACAATTACTTCTCTTGTGGATTCCTGGCCACCTTCTGCTGTGAACATACACTGATTTTCACACCACCAGTTCATACTGGCCAGCACCAACATAGCTGGCTCAGACACCACATCAGGAAATGTGTTCTATACACGTGAACTGTTTAGCGTTGTACAGCTGTACTGTAAAGCGCCAGGACTATGTTAACAGTTTTGGCTTTCTCAGAGTACTTACCCAATTTAAATTAAGATATTACAGGCAAGTACTCTTAATAGCCGCTAGCAAAAGTTTAAGAAAGTAATCAATAAACACGTTTATGAGAGAGTGGAATGCTACTGAGCAGCAGGGCACGTAACAATAAGCTGAACTGGGATTTTGTAAAAGAGAAACCATTTAGGGTGTGATTTCTGCGGTTGGTTTAAACAACAACAAAAAAATGCAAATTCCATTATGCAAAATATTCTTTCACTTTGCAGTCAGCATAACTGGAAATACAGCTGGTAGCAGAAGCCAGCATTGCCTCAGACTACATCCGTTCTCTCCCAAACTGCAAACAAACCTGCTAATCATTCTTGTTCCAATAGACTCTAACTGCACTAAACTCCATCTGTTATATGTAAGATGTGACTACTTATTTAACTATTTGCAACTGATTTACTTGTGTCAAAGTAGTACCTGGACATTCCAGTAAATCTCATTGTGCTTCTTACTATGCAAATACACTAGAAGAAATAGACCCTGCAAACCGAAGATTTAGAACTGAAATAACCAGGCTACATATAGAGTAACAAGAGTAACAGCAGCAGTGAAAAGAAACAGTTTGATCAAGGCAATACAGGAAAGATGTCGATTGTTTTCTTGATTCAGCCATGCATATCGTTAGCATTGTCCTATTCTCATTTTATCTGAATGTGGGATTTTATCACACATTTTATGCACATTGCATATGCATTGCCTAGTTACATTCAGTGCATACAACTTACAAAACATAGTCATCACATATGCACAATTCCTTTGGCCTTCTCTAAGTATTAGCTACTTGAAAATTAATAACAGCCTGTGTTCCTCCAAACATGTCAGCAATGCATATAAACTGACATTCATGCTCTTTCAACAGTTACATGGCTTCATTCTCTTCTACACAAAGAGCTCTTTAATCCTCCTGCAGTGTCTCTTACCCCTTTCCTCATTTCCATTGCTATTTTTAGAAGCCAGAAAGTTAAACATGTTCTCTTAAACGGAAGACTGCATTTGGTGTAGGACAGATACAACATGGTCAGCTGAAAAATACAGCTGCTTGGATTCTTGCATATGCTAGTGTGAAATCACTGTAGAGGCACATTGGGCCAGTCAGAATCAAGTAAATGATTCAGCTTCAGATGTTCGAATCAATTTTAAAATAACATTTGTAGAGCTCTGGGATGCTATCAGACTGCAAAACATACCAGCAGGGCTTTCAGAACCCTTTTAGTCTCAAGATACATTTAGTACAAATTCTTGACTTTTTGTATTATAAAGCATTTCAAGCAATTTTTTTATTTGAGATTTTTGCCATTTTAAAACTTTTTAGGCTCATTTACACTCCTGACGTTAAAACAAAAAAGAAAAGACATGACAGACATTTGCAGCAATGCTTACATGAGTGTTTGTATTTAGAGAAGAGCATTACAAGAAGTAAAGAGGAAATACTATAATCAGCATTGTGTGATTTAAAATTGAAAGTGAAAATGGAAAGACAAACATCTTTTTCCCCAAATATTTCTCATCCTCTTCAGGACAAACTTCAATTTGAATCTGAACAATATTTCCAGTGCAGTTCAAGTGTTTATATAAAACCATAAAGTATATATACATTTTATGTGCCCTTGTGCTTTCAGAAGAAGTTTCTTTGTCACATAGTTTGAGGCTTAAGGCCAGCTAGAAAATATGGCAGCTGCTCAACAACTATTTGAGATGAACTGTAGACAGAGGTACTTTTATATAAGAAAAATTCACCCCTCCCTTTTCAAACCAGAAAAACAGGCAAGATGCCAGACGCTACAGGCTATAAGCGTGTTAGTAAAGGGCGAATTCACCTGCAAAACCGTGAAGTTCCTGAGGACTGTGAGATCTTCCACACCCTCTCTTCTAGAATACAGTCTGAAACAGCTTCTGCATATGTTACAGCCTGAAAAGATCAAGAATTATGACCTGTTCCAATGGTCATTCCCTGGACTTTCCCCACTAATATTATTTCAGCCTAATAATTCTTTAGGCACATACAGAGAGGTCTATCACGTAGCTACGCTACCCACAGCCTCTCTTACCAGAGACTGAAAAGGTTCAGAAACACCCATAACAGCTTTCTAAACAACACTGACTTCAGTCTGTTCAGAACTAACAGAAGACCCGATCTGGATCAATCAGCTATGAAAAATACTGGAAAGGCAGATTTCCTGGGACCAATAATTATTTAACTACATAGTTTAGATTAAAGTTTCTATTTTATTTCATATCTGTACTTCCTAGGCTTGGAACAGAATTGTTTCACTGCAAAGGTACTACTAATCTGTCTGCTGAGAACACTCCTTAAAATAATCTTATCTAGGTACAACTTGAGAGTAGGCCACAAAACGTATAGTGGAAAGCAGAATTTTTTCTTCTTTCTGACATTACATTACAAAAGTGAACTACAGCATTCTTAACAGTAAATCTCTTCAATGTCAACATAACTTCAACATAGCTTAACTGGTTTCACAACACTGCTAAGTGCATGGAAAGTCTGTACTTTCCAGCCTTGCTACAGCATTGGTTCATATATTTAGAATATAAATCCTCTATGTTGTAGGAGAGAATGTGCAAGTTAGGTCACTGACACAAAGGACTACCAAAACCACAGGATTAGTCTTCATAATTTGAAGCTTCTACAAGCCCCCATAGCACGCAAATTTGGCACTCTTCCAAACCAGGAAAAAAACCTACAGATAACATTGTTTTGTTTGCTTTTTTAACAATTCTTATTATCTTGGAATTGAACACTATTTTGCTCTTCCTGTAAGCTGAAGCAGTTGTTTGTTTTCTAAATTGTAATTGTTGGGCATGGTTAGCATGTTTTTCATGAGAGCAGAGCTGTAAGAGGTAGCAGAGAAGACCCAGAGTACTTCTTCAGACTAGACTGGCTCGGCAGACTATGCTTCTGCTTTTATGGCATAGTTGAAGCAACATGAGGTAAGATGACGAGCAGTGCCATCTAAGAGATTTCTGGGATGATGAAAAAGTATAACCATCAAATAAACCCTTTACGAAACATAATATTCCAGTGGTATCTTTTTCCATTATAGCCCAAAAAAAAAAATCAGCATTCTTTGGAAATGTGCTGAATGTGAGGAAAATGGAACATTCCTCTCCATCTGCTGGAAATACTCTAAAGTAAATAAGGGTGCTAAGTCTTGGGCAGAAATACTGGAAGCAATTTTTTAAAATAACAAAAAGGCAGACGCCAATGGAGGCCCCTACTCATCCTCCAGGCTTAGCACTGGAAAGAAATTATGGTTTGGGAAACTAAATCTGCAGATAGCTGCCAGATGGTTAATCATGGTTAGTGGAGAACACAAAGGGGTTTGCCTGGTGATCAGGCTTAGCAAAATAACAGATGTCCCCAAAAAACCTGAAAATTTTACAGATACTGAAGGGTCTGGAGTCAGTAACTTTATACAGCCTGTCTCATAATTCAAACCAGTCATTTAAATGCATGTCAGAGCCCACTTCAATGTTGATTGTTTCCTAGGAAATATAGACTGCTATGAAAAGCCTGAACAAACTTGTATATGAGGCAAAGGTGCAGTATGTGACCCTATGACTGGTATACCAAGTACAACACTAGACTAAGATGATAAAATTAGTAAATCTCATTCTTGTGTTATTAGTTGCTGGAATAAAAATACTTCCTATACCAACATTAGACAACACAATGTTTGCTGTACCTACTACAGCCACCTCAGATCTTCAGGTACTTCTACAAAAGTAGGCAAGTACTATCACCAGCAAGGATTCAAAAAAAAGGAAATATAACACAGTAATAATAATTAGAGAAGCATATTTGGTTTTCACAGGAGAGTGAGTTCTATGCCCATTTTACAAATGTAATCAAAAACTGAGAGAAACCCTAGAAAGTTCAGTGCAAGAAATAGAGAAGACTGAAGTGTTGAGATTTGGAGGGGTTTTAAAGCAATCTATTGCTTAAAGCAACTTATTTTAAGGAATTTATAACACTCTTTGTGTTAAGCAAATAAAAAATATATATTTTTTCTTTTTCTCACAGAACCTAAAATTTATCCACTAGCCAAAATATGGTTGACAGAGCCACAACGTGCTCTGTATCTCTTCAGCAATCTTGTTACTTATTTTCCTCCTTTTCATCTTGACAATTTGTGGCCCTTTTTAGAGAATTTACTTTGCTTTTACTATCCCTAGTTCTTTTTTTAGCACTAGGGTTATACTGGAATAGGAAGTGGATTTGCTGTTTCCTTTCCTTTCAAGCTGTGTGTATGTCCGTCAGCCAAGCAGTAAGCATCCTGTCCTTGCTTTCTTGTTTTTCCATTTCGCTTCACCATTATATTGGAGCTTCATTTCATACAGGAATTGACAGTAGTGCTGTCATCAATGTTTCACAAATCAACATTTAAAAAAAAACACTGTGTAAAAAATGTACTGTTAAAGGCTCAAAACATAGACGACCTCTATTACCATTTCTGGTTAGATCTCACTTACTCACCTGGTTAGCCTGTTACTGGGAAACTGAAGATGAAAACTAACCTTGTAAAAGACAATGGAAAAAGAGTTAACTTCACTGAGATCAGAATCTCCCTCTGTTTTTTTCTTTTATACATTAAGTTTTCCAAGGCAACTTTGTTTTTCAGTCTCTATTTGTACATGGGCAACTTTCATAGAACATTTCAAGGGATAAAATTCCCTTGCAGAAAATGAATTCTATCTGCCAGAGCGATGTCATTTTTCATCTGCACTTCAGACTCACCTATAAAAAACTGGTTATACAGAACTACTACATTTAGATTAACCTCATTTAACACAGATATACACTGCCTTAACAGTATGAAGTCTCCTATAGGATGAGGAGGTTGCTGCTGAAGTGAGGACTTCTCTTACTAGGTATACACTTTTTATATCCTAGAACACCTCTTCTTCTCAATTAACTTTAACAATATGGAAAAAAAAAGATACCACTAGATTTCAGAATAACTTCACATTGTACAGCAGTATTTCATAAAATTTTTTAATATTTCAAGATACTTTTACAATGATCCCATATGTCTGTAGGTAATTCAGAACATCTTGTCTATTACAATTGCAAATAAGCATTTTCTTCTTACTGATTTCTTAGCAGCAACCTGTCTCAAGAGCACAGTGACAGGTTTATTTCCAGTTCTTCATGCATCTGAGTTTCATCACCCCTAAAGCTACTTTAAAAGGGAATACTAGCTTCATTATAAGTATGGATTATAACCTCTAAAATCTTTTAACTACTGTGTTAAGCTGTAATTTAAAGATTAAGTAAGATACTTCTTATGATAACTCATATTCTTAGTATTTTTCTGTAAATTATTACAAATTCATAGTACCGATCTCTTAGGTTCCACATAAACAAGAGAAATTAGCAGAAGTCTGAACTTTCTGTCTTCAACACAGACTTTTCTTAATTTTTTTTCTTCCCAAGACTGTGGACAAAGAGTTCTGCTTATAGAGAAAAGAACTGTGTGAACACTGAGAATAATTTCCCCTCATCCCTCAGATACAAGGGTCAACAACTTGCCAAGGATTATATGTCAGGTTATATTTTTCTTTTCTAAGTCAGTGGTTGAACTTGCTGGAAGGAACTCATCAGGAGCCAGGAACTGCTACTTCCCAAGGGGCAAGATCCCACCACCATACAGTCAACAGCTCATCTGTATACGAGGTATTACTTTCTGACTGCCACCAAGTCCTAACTCAGGCAGTGAGGGCAGTAGCTTGTTAATCATATCTTCCTTTTCTTCCCACCTTGTGCTTCTGTCTGTGGCAACAGTTCCCATAGATCACAGGCTGTGGTACCAGACTGTTACCAAATTTGCCTCCTGACACTGGGAAATGCACTGGATGACGCTAAATAAAGCGAGATGTAGAAGTCAGAAGAAAGAAAGGTAATGAAACGAGCAAGGAAAAAACAATTTCAAAAACATGCTCTAAAGGAATACACAGCAGGAAAGGATAGCCTGAAACATGAAACACTGCAAGAGAGCAGAGAGACAGCAACTGCCAGTTCATTCCTGAGAACACTGAGTGCTCTAAGAAACCTTGAGTTACACATAACCTGTAAAGCAACTGTGGATCATACATTACACAACATTTGAGGGCCTTTCCCAGGGATGCGAGTGGTACATAGGGGCACTGTAGGCCAAATAGGCCAACTTTTTTCAAAATGAAATACAGAATATATCTCCACACTAAACATGTAATCATTCCAAAGTAGATCGGTACTTATCCAAAGTAGACTGATGGACAAGAGTAACTGAGACCATCTAACTGGACTTGTGCAAAGTATTTGACAATGTCCTGTACAAAATTCCTTTCTCTAAATTGGAGAGACGTGGACTTGATGGATGCACAACTCAGTGAATAAGGAATTAGCTGGCTGACCACACTCAAAGAGTTCTGGTCAATGGCTCGAGTGTTTAAATGGAGAATGATAACGACTGGCATACCACAGGGATTGGTGTTGGGACTGGTTTTGTTTAACATCTTTGTCACAGATACAGACAGTGGGATCAAGTGCAACCTGAGCAAGTTTGCAGACAACAGCAAGCTGTGGGGTACAGTCAACACGCTGGAAGGGAGACCATCCAGAGAGACCTTGACAGGTTTGAGCAGGTTTGAGAGATGGGTCTGTGCAACCCTCTGAAGCTCAACAAGGCCAATTGCAACATCCTGCACCTGGGCTGGGCAATCCCAAGCACAGTTACAGGCTGAGCAGAGAGCAGATTGAGGATAGTCCTGACTTGGGAGTGCTGCTGGATGAGAAGCTCAAAATGAGCTGGCCCAGAAAGTCAACCATATCCTGGGCTGCATAAAAAGTGAGACCAGCAAGTCAAGGAAGGTGATTCTGCTCCTCTACTCTGCTCATGACATGTCACCTGGAGTACTGCATCCAGCTCTGGAGCCCTCAGCACAGGAAGGACATGGATCTCATATAATCTGAGAAATTGTAATCAAATCCAGTGTATTAAAAGTAATTTGTTAATGGCTCCTTTTGACTCAATCTTATCAGGCAAATAATGAGTCATATAGGAATTTTTAAGCATTTCTGAAATACCTTTATTCACATTGTTAAGGAATGCATGTAAAATATCAGGGTACTGAAATGGTTAACACTTCTGGTTCAACAAACTATCACTGGTGAACAAATTATTCTTTTAGTTGATACTGATTACCACGAACACTCATATAATAAAATTCAAGTAATACTTTATGGACTCTAAATCTGGAGCTACTAGCAAGCAGTTTTTGTAAAGGATCTATTCAGAAAAGGCACTAAAATACAAACTGGAGCAGCCTATGTGCGTCAGAAAATATTGATACTGATGTGACTTAAACACGATCTTGAGTACATAAATATCTCCAAGAAGATTCTCCCACTGCTTAATAATCTATAGATAAAATATATTTAAGTCAACCTTTTCAGGTTGAAATACAAAGAGCAACAATTATAGAAGAAAGGAAGGGCAAAAGAAAATAGCCAGGAAAATGATAAAAAAAGGAATAAGCAATAATCGTGTAAAGAATGAAGGAGCATTAGTCTATGATTATGATAACAATTTGATTTGTATTTACATCTCTCACCACTAATGTTTGTCTGCCATTTCTTTAATCTTTTAGGAATCCTGATTCTGGGAGATCTTGTGTTTTTCCACATGTTTATACACCAGCAAGACAACCAGCTCCTAGTCCAGTATAAGAAATCCGAGCACTGCAAGAAAAACAAAAAGAAATCACAAAAACTACAAAATTCTGTTCTTGGAAGTTGAAGTTTTATTACAAATACTCATACCAGAATTTCAGGAAACAATGACAATTTCTAAATTGGGGTCTAGGATCTAGAAAGAATGTTTCACAGATCAGTGTAAGAGATGTTTTTAGCCTATGATTCATACCTCTTTGGCTTATCTCCTAAAGCAAGCTTTTACTGCTGTTGGCACTACAAAGGAGTTTTAGTACTGAGAAATTTGGCTTGATTTTCCTATGCCTTATGCACAACCACCATCGTGTTTGTTCGCTAAATTCTGACTGCAAAGCACTTGCTACTGCAGGTGGTGAGACAAGGGGAAAAGGAACTCTGTAATTTCAGATTTTTGGCAGAATTTGGTTTGTTATATAGATGAGTGGCAGCATAAACATGACACATAAATACTTTTATCCAATTAACCTTCTCCCTAAGATGCTCCTTAAAAAGAATTATTTTAACGGACTATTCTGGACAAGTTGTAAATAACAGCTGTATTTAAGGTAATGCCAAAGGAGCAGAGAAAAAAGGAAAATACATGAAAGTAAGGCTGACAATGGAAGAGGAGAAAAAGAGCACAAGGAGATGAAAGACAGATCAGTGAGACTAGAAATGTAAAATGCAAAGTAGATTTTCAAAGGTAGTGAAGCATAGACCTTTATCTGTATCTTTGTACCATATGTAAAGTTGCAATATGAATTGGCTATTACAAATCATTATTACCTCTTTTATCTTCCAGTGAATAAATTTCCTAGGTACCTAAATATATTGTCCACTCCAGATACAAATTATTTAAGACTTGTAGCTCATGGAATCTATAACACAGTCTAGTATACTTTAGCAATGGAAATTACTACCAAAATCCTATATTCTCATTTGTTCTCTTTCATGCTGTTGCTTATTTCATTCTACATATAACCCTTTTGTGCTACAAGTTCATGTATTATTTTACACATAGCCTTAACAGTTCTGAATAGCATCAGCCAATTTAACTGTAAGGCAGCAGTGAATAAGGGGTTCTCTAACATAGAATTTGGTTCCAGTTTTACTGATGAGAATGTACGTCCCTGCGAGTCACACAGTCTTTACTTGTAGCAACAGGCTCCAGCCTTTTGTGTTCTCTAATAGCTCAAGCAGAAAAATTCAAGCATAAAGCTGTCAAGATCCCTTTTTTAAAATGTTTCACTTTAAGGCAATTAACTATATATCATTGCTGATAGCTCTCTTCCTGGAAATCAACTGGTATCTTACTGTATTGATTTCTGTCTAACAGTAGGTATAGCATAGAAAAATACAAGAAGGATTTGTCAATACTTTGCCGGTTGCGGATTTCCTCTGTGTAAGCTGCATATACACTTTCTTCAGTAACAGTCTACCATCCCATACTGAGAAGTCACAAGCTGTAGTATCAGAAAGTCATTTTTTCGAACAACAATAACACATTAATTCATACACATCATGCTACAACAGAACAGGCTTCCAGAAGCTCCGTGTCACCTTGATGTGTGAATTCAGAGGAAGAAAATTTATGGTCGTTAAAGAAAGTCAAGCTGAAAAGAAAGCCAAGCTGAAATATTTTCTACTGCGCACAGGCTCTTATGCCACAACCACCTCGCTGTGTACTTTCCAGTATCAGACAACATTCTAGCAGTTATGAAACACAGTAACTTACAGCACAAAGTCGTTTGTTATTGCAGCTTCTCTTTGTGCACAGGGATGTGCTAGCTGGTACCTCACTGTTTAAGTTATGGCAACTTTTTTAAGTTGTGTTGTTCTGTGATCCTGCTTTCCCTATATAAATTAAAAAGTACACTTTGCACTAAGAGGCTGGATGAAGAGGTCAGCAGTAGCTCTTCATGTTTAGAGTCATTACACTACCTAAGACCAGCCCTCACACAGACCAGTTTTACTCAGTGTGGAGACCTCGACCGTGCAACCAACCACACTATGAAGCCTGGAGGAAGGCACTTCCTGCGCTGTCCCTGCTACACTCTGCAGTGAGGACCAAGAACATGAGATACATTTGAAATTCTGTGCCTTGAAAGCCAATAATTATACAAGCCAATAATTATAAATGAAGAGGTATGTCTGACATATTTGTTATTGGTCATACGGATCACAAAAGTCTTTGCGCTGTAGTAGGAAAGACAATTCCATGCATTCTAAAGGCATCTTCCTCTACTTTTTAATCATCTTCTCCTACTCCTACTTCCTGTCCACTGTCCGAGAGTTCTGTCTCAACCATTTGTGCAAGAACATGCCTCCGCTTTTGGCTGTGTATGCAGAATCACTCCAAAGGGTTTTTTACCTCTAGCAGCTGTCAAAATCATACTAAACTCATGGGCAGCTCACACAAGTGACTGCATATATTGCAATACCTTCAGCTCATCTTAGATACCAGTCTGAATCAGCACTTCCTTGCAGTGAACGGCAATTTCACTGTTATTACTCATTCCAACTTAGGCATTTTCTACGTTTGATTAATTTGATCCTTTTCAGTATTTTTATCTTCACTGATATTTGCTTTCTTCGATTAAGAAGGCTTTCAAATTTTCTGGTCTCACTTTCGGCCTTGATCCTCCAGTGAATATCAGACCTCTTTTTCCTTTTTCTGATAGTCTTGCCTGCTGTTTTTGAGGAAAAAACAACACCTAGGCACACGTCCCCATCAGTCAACGCTTCCTGCCTAGGTCTAAAATGGCATTAGCAGTACAATTTCCAACCCAGAAAATACAGCAGATTCCTAGGTTCCATAACACTCTTGTCAGATGTGCCATTATTTTTCAGTGGGCTATAACCAATCTTCTTTCTATTTCACATGCCCTGCTGCAGTTTCAAGGCACTGTCATTTCTCTTCCCGAGAATCACAACAAAAGTATTAGGTCAAAGCGTCTTCAACAACCCAAAGCTTTCCTGTCAGGCTTATCACACATGGAGGAGTCAGCTATCCCCACTTCTAACTTCTCACAATGATCACGAGATTTTCCTGCACTGCTGAAGCCCAGTTACAGCTCTAGGAATGCTGACTGAATTTTAAATGCAAGACCTTGTCCCAGGTCCCAAATTTTAGCAACCTACTGAGCATATCAATGCTAAAGAATGAGGATATAATGCTATATGCATCATTCATTGCTTAGTGTATCAAGTGCCAGTAAGCATCAAGTGGACTTGCCTAGGTTACACATATTTGGCTGCTTGGCTCAGTGAACGTTCACCTCTTTGTCACAAAGATCACAAACACCTACTTATGCTAGCAAAAAAAGCCATATCCTCCAATCTCCCTCAAAAAGAAGTAGTGAATTCCCAACCCTGATTTTCACTGCCGCAGACCAGCTCATGTTTGGTAAGCTATATGGCTGGGAAATACTGTGACCCTCACTAAATCATTCCCAACAGTTTTATCATCCATTTTTTCCTTGCTGTTGCCGTCTCCCTTCTTCTTTGGGGGGGGTTTTACCATAATTTCACATCCTACGAGACTACCTTCAACACAAAAGTCTGCTATTGTTCTGGGCATTCAGGTCAAAAGTCTTGTCCTCTCCATTCTTGCGTAAAAAAAAAAAGTGACTCTTCTTACTGTTAGAGAATGTCAGAAGTTGGAGATGCATATTCAGTGTAAGGACATTGAACATCTATACTCATAAGTTCAAATTCAGGACAGTGATACAAGTTGAGGTAACATCATCTCTTCAGTAAGAGATTTGGACGTGCCACTGAACCTCCCAGACCAACTGTTCATTATAGTGTTTCAGCCATCTCACAGAAAATGTCTTTGAATTGTCATGGGTCAGAACACTGCCATTCAAGGGTGATGTTGTTCAGCCTCTCCACGACTTTGAAAACCTTTCCCTGTTCTGTCAGCAACCCATCTCCAATGGTACCACGTGCATCCAGGACTTCAGAATCTTTTCAAACCCCTGATATATTTATGGGATGCTTCATGTCTTTACACCAAGATAACATTTCAGAAGTATGTCATGGATGTCCCATCCCTGGAGTTGTTCAAGGCCAGGCTGGATGAGGCTTTGAGCAACCTGATGTACAGGAAGGTGTCCCTGCCCATGGCAGGGGTTTTGGAACTGTATGGGTTTTATGGTCCCTTCCAACACAAACCATTCTACGATTCTATAAAATATATTTTCCTCTCTGTGGTACATCTTTTGTAGGATTCAGTAGATTTTGCACTGACTCCAGACTTCTTCACAACCTGTTACAAAACTGTTTAAATGGCCCAAGGGAGGTTTAGACTGAATATTAGGAAAAATTTCTCCACTGAAAGGGTTGTCAAGAACTGGAACAGGCTGCACAGGGAAGCGGAGTCACATCCCTGGAGGTATTTAAAAGACATGTAGACGTGGCACTTCAGGACATGGTTTAGTGGTGAACTTGGCAGTGTTAAGGTTTACAGTTGGACTCAATGATCTTAAAGGACTTTTCCGACTTAAATGACTCTGTGATTCTGTAAATATATCTCTCCTCCCATAGTCAAGCTGCTACCCAGAAACCTTTGCTCATCACTGAACATTTTTCAAGTGCTGCTGCCCATCTCCATATTCCCTTGTTCCTGGACTTAACACAGGATATGAAGGCATGCTCCACCTACTTATATCCTAGCTGTAGACCATGGGAGCTTGAAAATGTTCTATATAGCCCTGATCTGAGCACTGCGTCAGAACATGAATTGCAGTGTAAATGAGCAGGCAGGTAATTCATCCCAAAGACCTTCCAATTCCTGATAATTAACTTTCTTTTATTCTTGACTCATATAGTTAGTGAATTCAATAGACTAACTTATTTCATATAATGATTAATTCAATGTGCAGATTAAAACGCTGGTTTGCAGGAACATTTTTAAAATGTGGCCAGAATTTTCAATTTCTCTGGGTATCTGAAACTTAAAATTACTGGTGTTTGTATTACCTATATATCAGTACTATAGTGCATATACAGTAGAGAATACAGCACTATAGTGTGTATCACTAGGGAAGAACACAATGCAGTAAATCAAATCAAAGTGTATTCCAGGAAATCGTCCACATGGAGAAAGGGCACTTCACAACATGCCTGAAGCGGTTAATTATTTTCTTTACCTGTGATCCCAAATGTCCTGATTCTACCAAATGGCAGTTATAATGTCATTAACTTGTTTCTACCTGCTTCACCAGAAAATATCTAACAGTGTTTAAGAACAGTCAGATTTTTGGTGTATTATTGAGAGTACAGTCTGTGTATTTTAAAAGACCACAGTCCAGACTTTATTCTACGCCCCAGGCTACAAGCCCCCATGCCAGTATGTAAGAATTTACAGGCCCCAGGGACCATGTTGTTTACACCTGCAGAGGTTTCGGCCCCATGCTTGCAATCACAATTGAGAGTTTCATCTTCACTAACAATAATCAAAATGATGCATTTATTACTAGAGAAGATGCTGGCACAGAACTAGAAATCACTGCAACATGAATAATCCTCCTCTCAGATTAAAACCCCAGGTTTCATAAGAATTGAAACAAAAATCAGCCCACTGAGTGATTTAGCATAATTGCCCAAAACATTCAGTCCTGCCTGTGAAAGAGGAAAAGATTAATACAAACCACATTTAGGGTAGATGGTGATCATTTAAGAAAAACGTATCCAACCACATTTAATTCCTCTTGCTGCCGTTTGCAACAGGGATGTCAAACTATTTCCTCCGAGTAGCATAAGGCAAGCCAAATAGCAGCCCTGACTTAGAACTACAATACTAACAAAGCAAAAAGTGATCAATGGGCGCTGTTACAAATGCCTTCAGGTCTTCCACAAGGACAGCAGCAAACCCACCTTTCATGTCATGGTTGCTGTTAGGACTGGTGAGAAACACAGGGCTGACTTGTGCCCACTGTTTGATACCATAGAGAAATGGGACTCAGTCTGCCCATAAGGCTATTTAATTTACTTTAGAGATACCTTCCCATGTATCGCGTGTTTGCAAAAGCCTCTGAAGGGGAGATAAAGGTATACTAGGGAAGCATGCTATCATCACTTTCCAAACCCACAAAAAATCCTTGGGAAAGCAAATCAGCGCTGTTAGGGCACTAATGACACTATGTGCCAACACAGAAAAATTAAGTACAATTGCAAACAAATTGTTTTGTTCTTCTGTGAACTTCAGCTATGTGGAAACAGGTTTACATTGAGTCTATAAATAGCCTGTAAAATACAAGAGCTCTTGCTTATTTGAAGAGTTGTAATACATGTCATATGTAAGTGAGGCCTGAGATGGGATAGGTTTTGAAAGGAGGGGTGTTGTTCTACAAGCGCCGGCAATAAACCAGGAATCGCTTCAGGCTATCTGATTTCAGAACGAGAATGTCACAAGAGGCTTTCTGTTGGCTGGGGGAAGGGGGGATAGTTCATAGTCTGCTCCTGGAACATCTATTTAGCAGCAGAACTTTAATCACCTTACAGGATACCAAAGATATGCTAAAATAAGAAACAAAAGCAAACCAACAAAAAAAACCCCATTCTTGCCGTCCCTCTGGTGGGAGCCTGGTTTCACTTAAACTGTTGCTGCCAAGCAAAACTTTTTTTGACGGTACTGAACCAGAGATATCTATCCATACAGACTAAGAATCTACCGATTATACATGATTCTCAAACTGTAATCCTACATCAACATAAGCATAAACACACAGATCCTAATGTGAAGAGAAAGCAAGTGAAAAATTGTAATGCTGAAGTACTTTTTCTCATAATAAAAAACACTGCAAAACATTCCCCGGATGTCATTTGTCCTGATACCTGAACAAGGATTCGAAGGCTGAAAACCCTGTAAGAGAAGATGGAAATGACTGGGCCCATTAAGTGTAGAGACCACCAGTGGAAGTAACAGCAACACTACAAACATCCAGGTTTGCTAGAAAAAGCATCAGCTGTGGATCAGGACATGGATTAGTAAATTTAATCTGCAGGTTAGAGAAATACTTATCAGGAACTCTTTAAGTGTATCTGATTCTGTCTTGAGGGAAGCGAAAGGACTAAATTACCCCTGTAGCACCCGGTTTTACTCTGATATGCATGAAACACAACATTCTCAGAGTTAGGAACAACAACATTTTTGTTTGAGATATTAAGGCACCTCAGAAAGCAAACCAAACATAAACAGAGACTGGTACTGAAGACATGAGAAACAGGTTAACTTCCACTTTTCCCAAAGCTCTTATTCTTGTTCACATTAGCAGCTCATGTCTGCCAGTCTTTGAAACTGGGTACCAGACTAGTTGCCCTGTTTGTCTTGCCAATCTGCCTCTAAAGATGCAACTAAAAACAAAATATAGCTCATATCCCACTCAAGGCCAAAGATAATCTAAGAGGCAAATGGGCAAAAGCCTGACACGTATTGCAAGAAGAACTCAATCATGCATCACTGATGTCTGGTATCCTCCTGACTAGAAATAGCCTACTTAGGCAATCTTAGCACACTATAACTTCGTGGATGTGGCACTGAAATGTACTCGTGAACTGGAAAAAAATGACTTATACAGGAAGAAGACATATGGCTGTCCCCTATTTACAAAAGTAGGTTTTTAGCATTACTAAATGAAGAAATGCACAAAGATAACTATGGAGGGAAGCCAGAGGCCTCCATGGATCCTGATCACATGAACGACTTATATTAAGGAGCACTTGCTAGCAACCCAGCCTTCAACAAACACCAGGGACTGCTCTCGGCACCAGCGTGTCGCTAACACCGCTGCTCGTTAAGTGCACTCTCCAGCCGCCCGTGCTCCCAAGGGAGCCTTGCGAAACACTGGGCAGCCTGCTCGCCCCTCGGGCCTGCCAGGCTGGACTCACCCGCTGCGCAGGCCCGGCCGCCTGAGGGCCCCAAGAAGCTTCCAGAGGCCCCGGCCCGGGCTCCCGCGGCGCCCGCGCACCGCGAAAGGACGCCCCGCATGGGGCCGCGGAGCTGCTTGCGCTCCCCCCACCGCTTCCCAGGCCTCTCGTCTGTCCTGGGGCGGGTGGCGAAGAAGCGCCGGGCGGGGGACAGGAGGGGGACGGCCCCCTCCCCTCACAGACCCCTCCTCACAGACCCCTCCCTCACAGAGAGCCCCCCTCACAGCC